>CM060170.1:37061913-37661913 GCA_020352615.2 Yoshiicerus persimilis | reverse complement strand
TGACCAAATATGAATGACTAAGACGAAAAATTAAATCACAAGACGAAAAATTAAATCGCAAGACGAAAAATTAAATCATAAGACGAAAAATTCATTTGTCGAAACATTCAACCGAAAAAGACGAAAATTTAAACCATTAAGACGAAAGATTAAATTTAAGTCCATTAAAATGCATTTAAAACACTAAAGTGAACTTTTAGCAGTAGAATGCTTAAATTTCATAGAAATTGTTATATATTGGGCACACAAAGTGTAGCTTCATGTTATCAAGACTTAGACGGTGTTTACAAAGGAGAAATAAAGAATTGGTTAACTGATTTTCGTTAGCAATTTAAAGAATTTTTAGCTGTACACCACTCAACTGTAAACACTTGTTGAGTCTTTCACTTTGCGTTCAAATAGAGCTGTTCACCTTATAGACCATTTTGGTAAAGTATCAGAACAGTACTACTGGGAATGCAATTGCAATTTGCAATGCTACAATCTGTCCGTCCGTTAAAGGTTTTCTTATCCATTATTTTTTGAAGTCTGCTTTCAGAATATGAAAACTTAAAACTTATATCGTAAGGAGTAACTGATTGGTATACAAACATTTTGCAAAAATTGCATTGTCCTCGAGCGATTATAATCCGCCAAAATAACCACGGGGCGATTAAAAGAAAGTGGTTAAAATCAGGATTATAATCGCTTTCGCAATATGGGGATTATCAACCCTTTACATTTGAGGTCCACAGAGGAAGGTTATAATTTCGATTATTTTCAGGAACACTTCACAAAACCCCAAAAGGCACACATTCACAAAACATATTGTACAGAACAACTTCAATTACAGATTTTAAAATTATGAACTTGGTAAATAAAATTACATGAAAAGTATGCAAAACAACTTCAATTTCTGATTTCTAAATTGCAATTTTCTGTGCAAATGTTTAAAGTGAAAAGTATGCAAGAGTTAATCATCAATTACTGTTTCAAAACGTCAGTATTCTATTTATATTTATGTGATTTGCATAATTCTTTCAAATACCTTCTAGTACTTACATTTTCAAAAAAATGTGCATACAGTTGGCACTGTCTATGTAATTATCAAAATTGTCTGTTTTCTTTTACATTATATTGGCAACAAGCCTTGAATTGACAGTATACTTTTTATTTTCTTCTTATTTCCAGTTGCCACGTTTTTGTTCTGGGTTCGTGATAAATACCTTTTATTATTTAGCTATGGTGGGATTTTACAGCGACATGCATACTCCATCTGACTTTCAAGTGATGTAAGACTGGCAATGGTAAGTGAAGACGCATATGATAAACCCGACAGTTAAATGTAGAGAGTAGCATATGTAAAGTGAATTAAAATTTCACTTTTCGGCATAATATTTGTGTGAGTATAAACTGTTGAGAATTGGAGAACAAAAGGTGCAGCATTATATCATATATAATCTCTCAACTCCAACTAATAATATTTCAATTTCTCCCATATAAAGATTGATACCTTTGGAGACCCTAATAAATCAATGTTACTATGCATTTACCTTGATACTGAGGTTCCCGGCATTTAATTTAAGCTCAATTGAGAGTGTAATTAAGTTTCCACAATATCTTGTTTTACTTTGTTGGCATTGTTGGGGTTACAACGCTTCTATTTGAGTTTACGTGAAAACCTATGGACAAAAAATATTTTTAAACACTATTCTGTACTAAAACAGTATAACAACCTACGGCATATTCTGAGTGCTAAATAAATAAATGGAAATAACTATTATTGTCTTTGCTATGTCTTATGTTACCACCATTACAAAACCTAAGAGTCCCAGGCCTTGTTCTTCTTAATGACAAACCGTTGTATTTGTAAGTGGTTTTTGTTGATGCATACTTATGTTTAGTATCGAGTCTGTTTTCAAAATAATACTATTTTATTTTATGCGTCTGATATATATACGATATATATCTGTCAGTCAAGTTTTCTTTGGATATTTCCAAACGCTTTTCCAATAATACTAATACTTTGGTGGATTCCGGAAGGAAAAGTAATCTTTTCGGAATGCAAGAATAACAGTACATTTATAGAAATAAAATTTAATATCCATAGAAAAGTGAAGGGTATATAATACTTATGTAATGTAAGAACTGTCAACATATATTTGACGCAGCACAAGCACAACAGTATTGACTCGGCTCTCAATATAATTTCCCATGTCACTTAGTAAATCCAAAATCCTTTCATAAGTTTCCTTTCTTGCCATTCGAGTATTATTGTAAAGTGTCCTGCATCATATCACCGGCAATGCGCCTAAGAATGTTTATTGTTAGCCGTGTCTTAGACTTCATTTAGGATTCCGCAGGTGCACAAACAAAAGTTTCCAAATTTTGGCTTTATTATCGTTAAAGGTCGGTCGGTATCCTTAGATTCGGTCAAAGTAGTGTTCGGCAATTGTTGCATTTTTACGTTTTCTCGGTTATTGCTCAGGTATCATCGAGTAACATCTTAATATTAATTGCTATATTGTACAATGACATTAAATATATTATTAACAACTACCATTGGAAATTAAGTAGATTGTAGCGTCGCCAGAACCGATTCTATACAATAGTAGAGGCTTATGGATTAGGTACAGATGGGCACAGGCATCCATATAAGTAATGGGCAGTTATAAATATAAATGTTTACATAAATAGGTGATGGGCACCTTAGAAATAGGGTTCCTCGTCCTTTCTACAGGTACAAAAGACTCTATAGCATATTTATAGCATGTCTGCTAAGGTTTCTTTTCCTTTACATAGAAAAATGCAGCAAATCTAACGACGACATTATTCGTATGCGCCTATTTCAATGTGGAGATGTCGGAAGGTAAAAAATAAGAGGAGACTGAGAAGAGGGACTTAATGTTTGTTTGTTGTATTTGCCTTTAGACTTATCTGCAAAAAGGAATTTTTCGAATGAAGAATAGAAGGTAATACTGCGACTTATAATAAGTGTCTCGGCTCCCTATGAGTATATGACTGTCATTATTACATTAATGGCCTTTATTACTTAAGATATCGCATCACCCTCACTCCTAACAAACACCACTACTTGACTTCACCTGCGTTTTCATATTATTGTAATGAACGTTTTGTATACCTGAAGAAGGTATGCCATGCAAACCGAAATTTCTTGCTACTGATACTTTACTTAGGCAGGCTTAGGCTTTATACACAAATTCCTTTGCACAAAAGTTGTTCCTTACCATTTAAATACTCACAATAGGTATATTAAACTGCCAGCTTCAATTAGCATATGGCCATGAAACCAGTGTGTTTTACGGAACGGTGTTAATAAACCAACATTACTCTTCATTTTTACAATGAACAAAATCTTTTTGACCAGACCTGCTGTCTTCAATGAAATATTATTTCTTGACACAGCTTTCTCATGTATTCATTAAATACAGAAAAATAGATGTAAAGAAAAAAATAAAAACAAATTCCTGACTAAAAGTGAGAAAAGAAGCATTCGATATATTTTATATATTGATATTGCATTTGGTGTTCAATTTGACTGATTTAAATATATGCAATTTAAAGTATTCCACGTGTTCAACTTATTAACAGTAAGACAGTTTATGACATATTATGTGGTACACTTTCATTATAGCCTACATTACTCAACTAATTCGCTCCATTGAATTCAAAAAACGAAGTATCTATGCTACACAAATATGGCTTCAAGTTACATTTATTAATGCATTTTATTGTGTTACCATCTCTATAATATATTCTCACTGGCAACATTGTATCACAAAATGTGGTCCAATCATTTGGGTTAGTTAGTTTAAGAAGAACAAGATTTTCCTCAAAGCTAATCAACCGGACATTGCTAAAACATTTAAAAGCCACTAATGTGTGAGACTAAACCAAAATGTACTTAAGTATTTGGTATTATTGGCAATCATCTAGATTTGCCTGTGGATTGGTTCACTATTAGTCTAACGACAAGCAATAAAATGATGGGTTTGTACTTGGTGGGGTATTTGCAATAGTTTTAATCTGGGACTACATTGGACTGCCATAACATGCACATGCTCAAATATTCACATCCCAAAGTGATGTAATAGGTAATTACATACTTGTAATCATTCTATAAACACAAAATTCCTATTCCTTCCTGATCTCGTTGCTTAAGGCGTATAACTAGACGCCTGTTTTTGAGTTTTATATAAGTACAAGAAAAGCTAATTGACCACAAAATTGTGACGCGTCTTTAATGATGTCCACTGGCCTGGAATCATGAGCATTTTATTCAGTTCAATAAGAAGACTTTTCGTTATTGAAACCTAATGAAAAGTTCTATAAACACAAGAGTAAGCTGGCTGAGCTTAGTGACTTTATGTAATAATTCAGAGTTTATAATATATTTAATATATATATAAATATATATATGTAAACATATGTATAGTATATTAATATATATGTAAATGAATATATGTATGCAAATATATGTAAATATAAGTATATATGTAAATAGTTCATGAAATAATAGCTCTCTGGCTACGACATATACGACACCCCTTTTATTTGTTTTAAAATGTAACATCATCATGGTTTGGTTTTACCATTGAGGGTATTACTCGAAAAATAGTCAACCACTGACCACGATATTACGACAATTACCAAATAATTTCCTGAGATTCAATGTCCTATCTTAGATCGTCTAAAATAGTGTTGTACCTATATAATTTGTTATATTGGCTGCCACAACTAGGAAACATGCAATTGTTACTAGGAATGCCACCCTCAGTCTCAAATCACTATCCGTACTTGTCTTGCTGCTATATGAGAATAAGGGTTATTTAGATGAAACCTGATTTTTCTAATAAATAAATGAGAATAAAATGGGCCATAAAATTAACTTTTTGGTTTTTAAGTTACGCCGTACCATTTGAGATTTAATTATACTACAGTAGCTTACAAACTTTCGTATCCCAAAATACAATTGCAGAGAAAAAATATACATAGAAAATTTATAAGTTATATATTTTGTTATGAAAATGACATCTATATTTAAGAATTACACAACACTGGATTTAACTTTGTGATTATACATAATCTCTCAATTTCATTACGTTGTCAATATATACTAAAATATCATTTATTTCTCACATTTATAATAAAATAGTCCCCAGGAGGTTTTCAGTAGCCAACTGTGTAATTTATCTTAAGGTAGATTTAAATCCCGAGGTAACAAAATTATTTATTAGAACTGCCTTATTCTGAAGAGATAATATGCCTACGTCCCGCGTGGTGATTAGTAACACTGAAAGCGAACAAAATACTGCTAGTGCTACTATTAGGTGATATTGTACATGTTACACATTTTATTAGTAGTTTATAGGTAATTGCATTTTAAGTCATCCTAATTGATCATTCATACGATAAAGTAAATTCATCGCCAAAAAATTCCCAAGGAAATACGTCGAAGCATATGCAGAAAAGATATTGCGTCACAGAGCTAATCACGATTCATGATACAGATACACAGATCTGCATGTGGTTCAGTGTGGTGTGTTAATGTACAGCCATCACCACTATTGCAATTGCACTCTACTTGTATTCAATCAGAGAAGAAGGTATTATCTCCTTTTGACAATACACCGGATAAGGATTTCAAAATAAAGATTTTTTCGCCCATTACATTCCATTTAAAATTTTGAAGATTAGTTGTAATAGGAAGTCGAAATAAAAAACAAATCCTGGGGATAACGGCAAAAAAAGAGATTAAATCGTGTAGGGATAACAAATTATTTGCATTTTGCATATTTTACTACTCATACAATTTTGCATTGCAAAAAATATGAATTACACTTGTCCATTTTTAATTGAATTTTCAGCAATAAAATTTCGCTGCGTTATACCAATGGGGGTACACTACATTGGGTTTTGAGATTTCCACGAGACATGTCCGAATGATGAACGTCGTATTTCTAAATGCCGGCTAATGTGTAAAATTTGCAGGAATACTGAATATTAGTTGAACAGAGGCAGCTAGGTTCCCAAAAAATGTCCAGTTCAAACTGACTGAAAGCTATGTTGTAAAGTATTTTTAGAGCGTCGTAACTGTTGTGAAAAAATTTCATAGAAAATGTGCACCCAATTTAATAATCATATGTTTTAATAATTTAAATGACATGATTTAATCTCACACTATTACCTTATTTGCAACATCGTTAATTTATATTTCATTACATCCAATACATCTTGGTGTAATATTTTGTTTAGTTAGGAAAGATTCTAAAATTATGGGTAAATAAATATCCGGCGTCTATAAAGATGAAGTATTGCAGGTACGTATACATAATAATCTGTAATGTAATACATTCCCAGTCAAATTGAATCAACTACTAAAAGGCTGAAGTTGTACATAATATTGTGTCTGTGGCAAAGCATGGCGATAAAAAGTAATAACAAGAGAGGTAGCTATTCAAATATAATACACGATAAGCATTAGTATGTGCCACACCAAACAGCAGCATAAGATAAGAAAATAGAAACAACTAACAACGCTGATTGTTGTGAATTACATATCAAAGGCACTATAGCCAAGTATGATATACGTTTAATCCGATCCTTCTAAACTTCCTTCGTCAATCAAAACCACAATCAATACATCGTCTTCTGGGGTCAAACTGGATTGTTGAGTTAAAGTAGGCCCACCGTCGGTACACCGTACGAAATACCTGATGTGGTGCTCATTGTCTGTTCTTCTCATTGCGTTGTGACTCTTCTGCTTCTTGGGATGAGCCATGAAGATATCTAACTGCCTAACTTGCTTTCTGACAAATAATCATATGCGAATATCCACCTTATCCACTACCAAAAATGATATAAACAATTGTCACCATTTTACATACGATACACGAATTAGACAACTTCATACAAAGCAAATACAAACAGAAATATGCACAAAAAATTAACAAAATTTATTCCGAACATACTTTTTGTAATACAATAATTATAATTTTAAAGTATATGCATTTAAAATTTATGCGGACGCTTTTGATTCCTTTACTACACCGTGTTATAAGGTAGAGGCACGAATATACGAATAAGGAAACTCATTTGTCAGCAATTTATTGTACGACTTAAAATTACTAGTTGCATATATTTCATAATACTTCACTATTTAGAACAAGTAATTTATATTGCAGGGATTTTCTGTTGTCTCTTACTTGTTTTATTATAATGTTAGGGCCTGACCTTAAAACCAATACTTAAATTCATTAATGTGCGTTTGAGTTTTGCTTAAGGAATATTTTATTGACAATGGCAAACATAAAGCGAAAAGACATTACTTGCCATATTGGGAAAGGGTATCTACAGTATCCAGGTGTAGAAAAGTCACAAAAATTTGTAGTGCGCAACAATGGATTTTTCTATACGACTCTAGTGGCATAAGTCGTAAATTTGGCTTTAGTTTTTGGTGTGTACCATTTGATAATATAGTGTCACACATATTCACATATGCAGAGAATGGTAAGGAATGTCAGTAATAAATACGGCTTAGATTAAAGATAAATTAGGCATGTTAAACGAGATTAGAGACAGTAATAGATATATACCACACAGCAAATTTCTTGGACAATGATCACATATACCGTACCTATATAGTATAATAAAACAAACCTACGTGCATATTAAGTCAAGCGGAAGAAATAAATGTAAAAGGGGTTTTCTTTTTTACTGAGGCACTTTCCTAGTACGTTCCGGGTTAACCTGATTAAAATACATACCATTGAAAATAACGTGTCTCGAGTGTCACCTGCATTCTAATCCATTATTACTACATAAATACCAAAGTACTTTTCTACATAATTCTGATGAAGGTAGGTTAAGATTTAAGGGCGAAACAAAAATGTAACGTGGCCTACCAGAAAACTGTGATAAATCTTCAACAAGTAAAGCTTTGAGGATGTAGGAACCGCAAAGCCAGAGATATTGACGGAACTTGACTCTAGTTGGGCTAAAACTTTATTTTGTAAGCAATATCCTGAATTGTGTTAGTTTGTGTAGGGCAAATGAGACATGATATTTATTGCTAACTATCAAACAGCATTTGCAATATAATTATAATTTATGTATGTGTAAATGTGAGATAATAATACCTAATACTAATAAATATTTTCGTTAGTTTTTGCAAAATAGTTGCATTGCCATTACTTTGTAATATTACATGTAATTTCAGTAGGCAAATACAATGCATTACATCTACACTATACTGATACCACTACAGTATCCATATAGTAATAGTAGAAAAGGGTCAGAAGTATTCTTATGACTTTATTTAACATTAACGATACTTGACTGTGTTATTACAACGTATAAATTTCGGTACTATGTACTATATAGCACTTGCAGTGCAAGATAAAAAGCAAAAAAAGTTAAAGACAAGGTGGCACACCTCAAACTTGCATATTTATGATTAAAGCTGCTTTGTACAAATGTGAGACCCCTGTGTTTAAGAATCGTAAAATGTCTGAAATGGATGCTTAAAACTTAAACAGTTTCGATTTTTTGCAAAACCCTCTTACATTTCATACTCTCACTGATATTGACCCTGTGACAGATATTTGGTAGGTTATGGTAGGAACTTATTACACTTCATAGGAAACATGGCATAGGATTATGTGATCAGGAAAGAAAAATGCAGTACGTGTCTACCGAGTTTGTAAATTATACATTTTTAACATGTCCATAGTTGACGGGTGAATTAAAGTAGTGAACTACATTCTACTTGGTTACAAGCTCTGATAGGATTATTTATAAATCTCTTATAGTTATCTGCAAGACTTTGATTAAACTGACTAAAGCGAAGTAACCGGAGAAGGAAGAGTTTATTGGAAGGAAGATTGAGAGATAGAGTAGGAATCTGTGCAATGATCATGTAATACATGATGGAGTAGACTGAGGAGTATTATATATAACATAGCTGAGAAGGGCTTGGCAGGTAGCCTAATGGTGTGGCAGGTAGGTCTGTGCAGTTCGTCTCATTTTCCTGTGTTGGTTGGTTGTTACTCGTGGATATAGGAGAAAAGGTCAAGATGAGAATGGAAGGGAATTCGAAGCGTCGCAAGGCAGAGAAATATCTGTCCGTCGGCTGCGGCTGTGGCTCAACGATAAACTCGACTCGGCAGACTCGGCACTTATGCCAACAATGCATGTTGACTATTGACTTGACTCTGATTGTAGTATAGTACGAGTGTGTCCATTGTAAATGTAAATCTAAGTTAGCGCAGCAACATAACTCAGTGATCAAGGCGAAGTTGAAGAGAACAACTGAAGAGGGAAGAAAATTATCGTGGAAACTTGGATGACCATCCTCATCACACTATCTATGACTACAGTGCACTACTACCAAATAGCTATCCTCGGTCCACTACTAAAATTACATGCGGTACATTCCTTCCTCATGTGCATTATAAACAGGCATCTAGTAACTAACTGCAGAGAATAGTAATCTATCGAATTATACGCACCATTCATTAAATATTTCTCTGCAGTAATTCCATAATGTGAATATATCAGATTCAAAGTCCACCCGAGGGGGAACTTCGCTCCGTGACATCACAACTCGTTCCTTATTGTAAAAGTACTCTGCATTAGCTATCCCTCCTTTTATTCAATCAAACTTTTCAAAATTCCCTTTTTAAACCAAAATGCAATTACTCTTGCTATTTCAAATGAGTACAGAGGATCTTCTCCTAGCAATGGCACATCGACAATACTTCATAATACTAGAAAGCTGTCGCCGTCTCCTCAATAGAGAATGGTAAGGATTTCTACTCGAACAGAAACCCGAAGAGGGTATTAATAGATGAACGGTTGGTGAATTGAATCGAATTCCATGTGCTTAATCTAAATATTGTTTTTTGGCATTGTAATGCTTTTAACGGGGATAAGATAGGGAATTTAGTATCTTTTGGGATATTCTAGAAATACCTATAATGTACTGTGAGAAGCTATGTACGTATTATGACAGCATGGACTGTGGAATTAATAAGTATGTTAAGTGTAGAAAAGTGTAGGATTAAATGTACTGTACTCCTTAGTATGATATTCGTGAGTGCAAGTGGAAAGAAGACGAAGGAAACTGCACCGCTCTCATCTGCGCATCTTCTTACCTGTTGCTTACCTGTATTAAAAGGTAAGGTAAGTGGTTTGGTTTGGTATGGCATGATGAGGTATGTGAGACTATGTAGAGCTTTATGTGAGCGTGGTTAGAAATGGAAATAATAATATGACACAGATATATATTATACACACACGTTAACATATAATATTATTATACAATACCTATAGAAACCATAGTTCCTAATTCCAAGATTTTGCAGCCCCGATGATATTGTCTATACCAGGTATAGGATAGCATGAGGGTATAAATTAAATCCCAAGCAACAACAACCTGTTGCACTACTCGGACTACGTATTCCTTATTAGTTCTACGTAGAGCTATGAAGTGCACTACACGACACGTATTTATTATTATGGTTGTGAATGTACATACACACGGTGTATAGAGAGTGATCCACATATAATTCCCAAGAGCCAGAGCAGAAGAGGGTACACGTAAACCCTATATTACACACACAGGCAGAGGTAAGGTGAGGAATACACGAGGCTATAAAGACAACAGGTAAGTAAGGAGAGGAAGGGTAATGCAATATATTAGAATGAAATATATATGAATCTAAGTACATAGCAGTGTAGCGCAGCCACATTCCAATACACACCCCCATGAATGCATGATGTAAAGCATTGTAGGTAAAGTACCTGCGGAGGGGTTGCTTGAGAGGAGATTTGTGATTGTGCGGAAGGGTTGTAAGGACTGCGGGGATTGGGTGCGGAGGTTTGCGGTGGCCAATGGGGAGGTGCGCAGAGGACACCCCTTGTTGCCTGTAGGTACCAAAGCAACCCAACGGAGAGGAAAGAAGCTAAAGTGGCCTTCCACCTTACTTATTCACTAATCCTACCTTTTCTCGATACCTGCGACGTAGGTACTCGATTCGACGGATCTGTGCTCTGTTCTGGTGAGGCTGGTGAGGAGCTGTATAGATATAGCAGGAGGAATTCGTGTTGCCAAGTTAAAGTGCCGAGAGGAGAATAGAAAATGGTTAGTTGAGCTAACTGTCTGTTCTGGTGTCTGTGACTCTGAAGAGTGAGTTGGATTGGACGGCTTTGCATCGCAGTGCACTGACTGTGCTTCGTCCTGAGCCTCACCATCCTCAGTCCTCTTTATCCTCATTTTTCGTCGTATTTACATTTCGGCTCAGCAAATGTTCGCCAACTCCTCCAAACACCTCTTGTGATAGTGATTTGTGAAATTTAGCTGGATTTCGGTTTTTACCCACGTGCACCGCTTCGGATTCTGTGGAGTGGAGCGGACGCATTATTATGCGGATTTTGTGGAGTTTTCTCAGTAGTGGAAATTCGATCGGTCAGTATAATTAAGGTGAGTGTCCATTCAATTCAAATGACCGTTCGTTACCCCTCGAGTGATCCTACATACATACATTCGACATGCGCTCACATCTCCGTACACACTCCACTGTCATCTCCTCTGCCTCATCTCACACTTTCATATAATCCTCTATTTATACTCTTTTCACATCTTTTCCTATTTATACAAATCTTTATGTCTTTCCTCTCTTTTCAAGGATCTTAAAGTTGTAGCGCCCTGTGCTCAATCGCTGCTAGAAACAAAACACCCTCTCATCCTTAAGGTTTTTCAAACATCCAGCTATCTTTGACGTGTACACAGTAATTAAATCTTTCATCTTGGTAATTAGCCATATCTTTTCTAATTGTGATATGATAATCCGCATTTTTACTCTCCCTATCTCACCTCATCACCACAATTTACTATAAAAAGTTGCTTGCTGTTCCTCGTTGCATTTTTTAAATCCATACATTCCTGCAACTGAAAAAACCAACAGTAAATAGAATAGACTGTATGTATGTGAGTGTATATTTATATCGCAACTGATATATAGTTATCTATAGAAAAGTATTTATTTATTGTATCTTAAATACTTCTATATATGTGAATGGGTGGGTATAGGGAAATTTACTGTACAGTGCCTACGCACTACCCTCAGTTACATTCAATACTGCGTACTATTCATGTTTATTGGTTTGTAAAAGTAACTACCTGTTGAGAAAAAGTATGGATGCTATAGATAGATGTAATAAAGTTCTAAACGTACCTATCATAACTCATTGTCAAGTATTTATAAAGTTAGCGCAGCGTTTGGGTGATTTTTCGTTAGTCAGGCTCTGATTTTACTATTTGATAGGTGAGTGAGTGCCGGATGGAATTTTCTGTAGTGTATCCCAGTGCTACAAGTATGTATGACATTTTATATGTTCAACAGTTGGATTGTGAAGTGGAATGAGTCGCTGGTCATGTTTGTTGAATAGTTTTAGGAGCAGCGGTGCAGTAGGCAATGTTAGTACCTAGTTTGACGAGGCTGGTCAAAGAGCAGGCTTTCTGACTAAACCTTACGTCTTGCAAGTATCTCTGAAGAACATTTATAAGAAAGTAGCGTGTATGTATGTCTGTCTGTTGGTATGAATAGATGAGTGATCTGCTGGCAGGCCAGGCCATTGAGATTTTTTTGACCAACCATGCAAGACCAGATTTTTAATGCTACTCAATACATTACATAGCCATTTGAATAGTAATACCTGCACACAACCAGTACTAATGCATGCTAATCTGACTCAACTGACTTACCAACTACGTACTTCTGTCCAATAATGTCTTGCTTTCTTCTATCCAAGACGTTACGTACTTTAGACCAGGTTTCAGTTTAAGTATTCAATGGCTGTATCTCTCAGGCAGGGATTTCGTTCGAACAACTAACAACAACCAGTAAGCAGTAAGGGTAGTATGGACATTTGGAATATTTGTCTGTACAAACCTGCGGACTGCACCGTAAGGATTTAGTTAGCACGTATGTAAATCTAATGGGCAATACTAATAAATATACAGGACAGGATCTCTTGTAGTTTCAAGTTTGAACTTAGCTATCTAATTGTTATTTCGATTAGTTGTATTATGAAACTCTCGCCTCCTTCCCGGTGGAACGTAGCAGAGACGGCTATGCATGCCAAAATGATATTTGCACATATTCTCTATCTTCGAGCAACAGAGACTTCATAGTGAAAATACTAGAAACCCGATCTAACTCTTGTCAAGCGTGTCTCTACGCTGTGGCCCTGTGAATATAAAACTTCATCACGTAAATTACACTCACTACACTACATTTAATAGAAAATATCATCAACCAGAATAAATTATCGAAGGCAGGCTCACACACACACAAACATGTTACGATGGAAAATGGAAGGTCACCCTTCATTTCAGAAATATACAACCAACAACTAACTACTTCTTAAGACGTGGCACTAATATTTATAAGAAAGGAACCAGCCTCCGCAATTCTCAAGTCTAAAACCAATGTTCTTTATTATTATTGCTCTAGCCAAAACGCTCCATGCTCCGCTACACTTTTACGCATTTTAAGCATACAATTATACACACATGTTAGGCAGTTCAGTCTAGGGGTCACAGGTTACCAGTTCAAATGGCCAGCGATTTAGAATCGAAAACATGATTTCCTAAGGCAAACCACAATACTATGTTATGGAGCACTCGATTTAAACAGGAGGAACTCTATGAAAGTTACTCCAACAAAATTACACTAAAACATTAAAATAATAACCATACTAGAATATTGTACAAATAGTAATTCAGCCCTGAGTAGTATGAAAATAATTCACATCATTATCTCTCGCTAGAATTCTGTAGGGAAATTAAAGACATTGTGAAATGGACGAGAAGGTGACCCTAAGTAGAGAACAGAGCACACTAATATCAATTACCCTCAATGAGATTACTTACACGCTTCTGCTTAGAGATATGCTCTAGCAAAAGATAATACGTATGTGTCAAATAATTTAGTCAGGTAGGTTCCCTATTATTCTACCAGAAGATATGATTCCTTTTAATACTCTTTCCAATCTCGAGTAATTCAAGTCATAAATATGGTTCCTGCACTGTGTTAAGTGTGAGGTGTGGCTCGAATTAAATCTTAAGAATTTCATTCACAAAGATTATAGCTACAGATAGGTATACATCAATCACCATGAATAAAAGATAGATTCGACCCACAGTCAATTAGACACTTCTTATAACCTAAAGAAACTATAATAACCAAGAGCTCTTTTCAAATGATAATTTAAAACACTTGGAAGGAGAATTATGTATTTGTATGGTTTTGAACTTACAAGATATGCAATGAGAAATATGCTAGTGAGGAGTACATTCATTTAGTCCATACTTTAGTAGTATTCCTTTCAACTTGTCAATTGTATTGAATACTTCAGATAAGAAACAGAACCTGGAATGAAATTGTTGTGATTGTGAGGATGAGAAAAATAGAAGGAGCTCATCACATAAATAAATAGCATAAAGAGATAAGCATCATTTACACTGCATCAAAAGGGTGACACACATATTTCTATCATATTATGTGACTTGAAAAGTATTTACATGACTGTGGATTACATACGGCTTTACAGCAATTATAAATTATAATCAAAATGGCAACGAATTGATTTGCTGCCACGGGAAGAAAAGCTGTTGAATTATTTACTTGCAAATATGAAATTACAATCGCGTGTTCATACAGTATCGTATAAGGAATGTGACGAAAGAAATCTTGCGATGATTATGACTACTTGATTGTGATTTTAGCTGTACTGAGAATTTTATTTACGTTTGGTATCGGTATTGATACTATTGAAAAAATTGTTTTGGTTTATTGTGTAACTTAGTAGTTATTTAGTATTGATAGAATAGAAATAATTGCCGTAATAGTTGTAAACTGTATTTGTACACTGGCATTATTTGGAAATGTGTATGATGATACACTGTAGTTTATTGTATTTGTTCGATAGAAAAGAAAGCAAAGAATGCGACACGATATCTAAGTAAGTATAAGTCATTAGAATTGAATTAGGAGAAAGATTATCATGGATGAATTCCTTCTAACAAGCTAGCAAATAACAATTCGAGTCCCAAATACCATTACAATATTTGCTATCGTAGGATGGGCAGCCATTACATCGCAATCAGACAAATAGTGCTCAAGTGTTATCCCATAGTCTACTCTAGTCACGTTGCGATTTTTCAAGCAATGCAATGTAAAGGCAACTATGCATGTACTGTTACGGAAGATGGACATGCAAGTAATGCAATGCAAACTGTAGTTACATTACACAGAACTATTTACTTATAAATAAATTGTTTGACGGAAATGGTAAATCTTTTGCTCAACTTCTATAAGTATGCCTATCTACAGCGTTTTTGCAAAGCTCGTGCTCTCTAATCCAAATGTTCTGTACCTACTCAACAATGCTGCGTAAGCAACATGCCAGAACCTTTTTGCAAAACCCTAGTAAACTTTTATCCGTCCATAAGAACCAACATTTATAGCAATACAATCGGCAACCTAAAATACTAAAATGAAAACTTATTCTCCATCAAAAATAAATATTCTTACAGCAGACTTAATGGCAAAATGAGTTCTTCTTCATTTGTAAGACTATTGAATTCAGTTTTCTGCAAAATTATTACCAATTATTTTACCAAGGTATCAATAGAAAGACACAACTTGCAATTTGTCACTCCACTATAAAAGGAAAATCTTATCAGGAATTTCGAGTGACATTAGAGGCGACAATCCCATTTTTGCATATGCATAGCTATCATGTTATTATTGTTAGTAAGTTTCAACTGGGCTCATTTTCTTTATTACGTCGAGATGTGAGCATTTTATTCGCCATACATTCGCCATTTTTAATTTTGATAGGATTGCCGGTAAACAAATAATAAATATCTATAAGTGAGGATATTCTCAGAAATTTACTTGGTTTGTAACCAAATCTGAATGCACTGCTATAATGGCACATGTTTTGTTTCTTGGCATGACCATCTATATGCATAAAAGCCACTTTTCATTTGCAACTCTCCTTTCAATGGAAAATATTATTAGCTAAGATTAAGATGCTCACGAGGACAAGCCTAGTATATGATACATCTGAGTTTGTAACACAGTCTAATACTTTAAAGAAGTTGGTCGGCTGGATTTGGTAACGTAGACATGAGAGTTAGTTGTGTGGAAAATGAGTGTGCCTGTGATTGCACACTTACAATTACGTTGTGTATTTATTTTTCGTGAATGAGTGTCAGTTTAGAGTCTTTGTGCAAATTTGGCTAAGCTAACCAGCTAGGGATAAGTACTGTCGCATGTGTATATTTATTTAATTTAGCAAAGAAAACTTTACATGTTATTTGTATTTATAGAGTGATTAGTCATTCCGCAGCTTTCATCTTTTTGACATTTCAGCGCAATTAAACATAAATTCAGCACACTGCAGATATAGTGGTGCTAAATAATTGAATTCGCTGTAATATAGGTCCTGAGTAAGAAATATGTGCCAGTAGACATATAAATCATTACATGAATACATTACTATTCAGCTAAGCTATGCATACATATATAAATAAACCATTAGCTAATAAATGCTGAAAATTAGAAAGCATTCACAAATATCGTCAGTATTCTAGAAGTACGACTCATTACATGTAAAAGTGGAAACACTTTTTGCGACAAACCCCATTTGAAACACATGTTTATATTATATTCGTTGTTACTATTTCGGGGAGAGTGGAAATAAAAGGGTAACGGCGTGAGCCACGTGGAATGAATTTGACGAAGTGTGTGTTGTGTTTAGGTGACGAGGAAGGATGCCTCTCGTGCGAAAACCAAGGCCAAGTCGAGGCAGAGGACATCACAGTGATGAAGAGGAGTCGACACCAATTTGTCGGTGCCGAGTTCTGTACTTGGGGTCGGCAGTGCCTCACATCACAAAGGATGGCCTGCAGGGGATACAAGAGCCTCTGAAGGAGTTGTATCCGGATACGGGTTTGTCCTCTCTGAAGGGAATCGACTCGTGGTTAAGTGTTTGGTCGAATGGACTATTGTTGGAGAACGTAGACGAGAAGAAGACTCGAATCACTCGGTTTTTCCCGATCGAGTCCCTGCACTACTGTGCCGCAGTTCGAAATGTGTTAGTTCCAGCCACGAGTGCTGGGGCTTCTTCGAGTGAGAAAGTCCAAAAGTTTCTACCGCTAGACTCGCCGTTCGCGCGACTGCCGAACTTGAACCACCCGCCCCTGTTTGCGTGCATTCTGCGTCGGACGACGGGCATCAAAGTCCTCGAGTGTCATGCATTTATCTGCAAGCGGGAAATGGCCGCCAATGCACTAGTTCGTTGTTGTTTTCACGCATACGCGGACTCGACTTATGCCAAACAGTTGGAGAACGGCGGGACGCTGACCGCCACGAACGGGATGGTGACCATGTCCCACGGGTTTACAAATGGGAACGGGAGTGTGGGGGGCGGCGGGACTCTGTTCAAGGAGTCGGTGCAGCCGATGCAGCGGTCGGTGACTCCTCTCGACTCGATTGAGAAGGTGACTGGCTGGCAGGCCCTTAGTCAGAACGGAGACTCGGACATCATCGTGGTGGGGAACTCCACGGACGACGACTTCACGGACGGACCGGTGAACGCGTCGACGCCGCGCAACAAATACGAGTTCAGCGCCGAGTTCCCCGACGAAGACGAAATCTACGAAGGAGACGAGAATCACAAAGTCTGGGGAGGGAACAGCTCTACTCTGGTGCAGAACGGTACTTCCGAGCTTGTCTACTTGGAACCGGATGGCACTCTCAAGTCCGTCAAGTCACACACTTCGAGATTGTCCCGCCCGCGGCAGTTCGTGTCGCCGCCGCCGCCCCCTCCGCCCCCGCCCCCTCAGCAGTTCTCCTTGCTCAAGTCGGCGGAGGATGACGCCGCCTCCTCCACCAAGAGGAAGACCAAGAAGAAACTGAAGAAGGAGGCGAAGCCGTCCTCGCACCACCACAACCTCCAACAACAACATCATCAGCAACAGCAATTCCAAATGCAGATGCACCACCACCACCAGCAGCAGCAGCAACAACACCAGCAGCAGCAGAAGTTCTTGGTGCGCCCCGCCTCCATGATGAACCTGAGCACTTCGCAAGGCCAACTGCAGCAACAGCAACCAGGCTTGTCGACGACGAGACCCGGGAGTGTTTTGAACGGACCGGTGAGTCATCGACCGAGCAGTGCGATGTCGACTCTGACGCGCAGCCGCCCAGTTCACCCCCAACAACTGATACCAGTGCCACAACATGCAAATGGGTTCGCCGTTATGCCGGGCATGCACCCCCAACCCATCTACGGACATCTACCTCCGCATCACTTCGCCATGCCGCCGCAAATCGTCAAGGCCTCCAAGTCGAAGAAGAAGCAGAAGCAGCAACAGCTCCTGACGCCAGTGCCCCTGATGGCGCCCACCCCCATGCCCATGATGCACCAGCACCCACACCCCGGCATGCACGCCGTCCCCTCCCCCATGAATGCAACTCCGCCGCCCATGTACCACCACCCCAAGATGATGACCCCCGAAGAACAGAAGGCCATGAAGCACTCCCCGGAGCTGATGATGATGCCCTCGCACTATGCAACCATCGAGCGCGGCTACCACTACCACTCGGGACACTCCAGCTCAAGAAACATGAACGGCGGCGGCGGCGGCGCCGACTCCGCCACACTCGCCTCCAACAAAAGCAAGTCCAAGAGCAGCTCCAAGAACGACTCGGGGGGCTCCCCCTTCAACACCGGCATCTACCGCAAGAAGGGTCACTTGAACGAGAGAGCTTTCTCCTACTCCATCCGACAGGAACATCGCTCCCGCTCCTACGGCTCCCTCGCCAACCTGCAGTTCGCCAACGAGTCGGGGGGCCCCCTCCTCCGACCCTCGGGCTCCCCGCCCCACACCGCAGAGGGCATGAAGAAGGAACGCGAAATCATCCAAATGGTGAGAGACTTGGACTTGTCCGGAGACGAAATCGAAAGGTCGCACGTTCCCTCGGAACTCTACCCCCCACGCAAAGCTAACGGGTATCGCCAACAAAATGGACATGGGCACCATGGGCCTCGCATCACTCATCGCTAAGCCGCCCTCCCTTCGCCACCACACCACAGTACAGTTACGCACTTCAGGTGAGTCCAGTTCCTCTTCTCTCAGTCCAAACTACATCTTGCTCACTCAACCTCCTAATCTCGCTTCCTCTCTGCTCCCTGTGCATCTGGTCACCCTCGGCCAATGCAACTTCCACAGCACTCTCTGCGTCCACACACAACACTCTGGCCTCTTCTACCCTTTTCATTATTACACATTGTAGTACATGACCTGACTGGCCATCATCCTCACTCCTCTCTTCTGTCTACCTGGTTCCACATACCTATATCCTCACTCACACTCAAAACTACAACTCTCCTACCACTACTATCTCCAACGAAAACCCAAGAAGTGTCCCTCTCGCTGGGCTACTACTTCTATTGCACTCTGTGCTCGTCTCATGAATGTCTGCTCTAAGCTTCTCTGCAAACATCGAATATTAAATCATTTAGCTTTTCTCTTGTCAACTGGTCCTATCAATACGAGGACCAAGCGAAGTAGTCTCTCCACTCGTACTCTTCCTCTGACCTCTGACCTCCTTCCTTAAGTGCTGACGTACTCTTCTCAGTATGCATAATCAATACACTAACTACCTATTTACCTTACCTACTAAATTACTACTGCAACAATAAGATACTACTCCTTGCACACCTTGCCTTTGCTACCTGCCGCACTATTCAGCAGCTTCTTCTTCTTCTGCAACTTCTCTCTACGCACCTCACCACTCAAATTGCACATTCTCATCTCCTCTCTGGTCCATCGACTCGACATTCGACACAAACCAACTCCATATTCACCAGTTTACCAAACAAACCAGCATTCCTTCTTTCAAGTTCCTTCCTAACAATTACCTACATAGTTGCAACTTTGCAACTGCATATCTTTCCCTTTAAAGTTACAACGGGGCTCTAGCTTACCAGAGTACCTAAACTTATTTTACCTCTATTCACAACTATAAGAACTACATCTCTACTTCTACTTCTGTTACCGTTAAACACAACCAATACAATATTACCAGGTGTTTATGTTTATAGCAATGTTGTATGTTGCAGGCTATTCGGAATTTATAAATTAATTATTATGTCTTCCGCGTGTCAGTATTTCCCAAATGTGTCATAGTTATTTTAC
Organism: Yoshiicerus persimilis; assembly: GCA_020352615.2. NCBI lineage: Eukaryota > Metazoa > Arthropoda > Collembola > Entomobryomorpha > Tomoceridae > Yoshiicerus > Yoshiicerus persimilis. The sequence goes on along the minus strand of CM060170.1, from coordinate 37,641,635 downwards.
AACCTATACTCCACAGAATTTCTTTTTCTTCTTATATACTAATACCATTATACTATTAAGCTGTTCATTCATTTCACAAGGGATTCCTTTTGTTCTTCGATATGTTCTTACTAAATATGACGAAATGCCGACAGTATTTTTCTACATACAGTAAAAGTGAAGAGATCTTACAATGATTTGCTTGTAAATGTTAGGTCTTGGTACGTATCAGTATTTATTATCTGATCATTTAATATGTTTATTTTTAATGGTTTCTTAATTGAACTATTTTTTCTCAGAGGGGTATGCACAACCCATAACGAAATTTAAGTATAGGTTATGCATTTGCACTGATTTAATTGCGTATGAAGAGTTGTACCTTGTGCACAGAAAATTTATTTATAGGTATTTATAAATAGGTATTTGACCACGGTAACTTTGGTGGACAAAGTGGAATTACTAAAATGTAATTTAAAGTCCAAACATTAGTTAATATTGATATAAAAGCTTCAGAAAAGTTATGGAACATAAAAAGAAAATGTATAGCACTTTATTATATTTTTTGTGGATACGTAACAATATTTACATAGATAAATAGCGATTAGGTATGTATAGTATACCAGAAGTAAAATAGATGCATGCATTGGTTGGGAGCATTTGAGATAAGAGGGATCTAGCGTTGATGTAACATTGTACAGGTAACAAGAATACATGAATACTAAGTTGAGAAAATGAATATCGACGATAGAGAGTCGAAATGTATTTCCTTATTAAATATTTTTGAGTGTATCTTGTTGAGTTGTTGTTTCTGAATTTACTACTGATAGAGTGAGATAGAGAGATATAAAATACGAAAATACAAAAAGAGATACATGGAGATAGTCTATCTCCACGGCACCACTTAACTTACTCCTGTCTGTATTCGTAAATGTTTGGGGTAGGTACTGGCCTGGCTGATTGTATTGTTGTGAGTGCTGCTAATGTGAGTGTACTTAAGTGGGTATGTACAATGAGTAGGAACAATGCACATTCAATGAGTTTTCAAGTCCATCATTTGTCTGTATCTATCTAACCAACAATAAACCGTGAAAAAGTTTTGTAGAAATCTCATTTAGCGCTACAAGGATACTTTTTCTACTCCACTATCAGTTTGTACAAGTCTCGGTGCACTTTCTATATTCTACAAGAACATTAATAGTATTATTACTAATCTATCTGTTGATATCTACTCACTCAACTCACTATCTGTCTATACGACTAGCCGTAAATGCTCACATGTACACTGGCAGTAGTCAGTACAAGCAAAAGCTACAGTGCAGTGTATGCAATAAGAACGAGTTTCCATGTAGCTACACAGAAAAGTAAGAGTTTGTTTCGTTCGCCATTGATAACTGATGGAATTAGAATGGCACATTAAAGTTACGATTAATAAAGCATAGGTACAACAACTACAGCATATCTTGGAAAAACAGTCCTGTCTCAATCTCAATACACTTGTTTCTTTCAATTTATACGTTTATGGTTAGTCACTGTAGTATTTAATTAATTGGACTTTGAAAGAAAACATTGTCTTTGCATTGCATGCCTATGAAAATTAAATGCTTAGTATTTGTATTCACCTACCTGATACTGCTAATGGATGGCAAGTGTGCATTTAGTACTCATAATGCTACTACGTGTTATACAGACATTACTGCTAATGAAAATAATGCTGGCGTTGCGTATAAATTAAATAAATAGAAAATAATATTATGGAATAGCAAAGAAATTCCAATTTCCACAAGTAAGTCAATTTTACTTTAAGTCCTTGATCCATTTTTAATTTAAACACTGCATTTTTCATCATCCATGTCAGATTACTATCGTGGGCACCAACTGAAATGTTTTCAGTTTGTTGTGAAGTCATGCTCGGTCGTATCGTAGCCCTAGTGTAAACCATATAATGAGTACCTATTTACTATAAGGTAGACAACCAACCCAACTTGGCATTAATGCTCTACCATTATTATTGGGTTAGGTATGCAAGGAGTCATTACATCCAATACATTATAAGCAGTACGTAATGCTCAAAGTATGTGAGGTAGAATTCTAGGTATATATACACAGTGCTTTAAATTCCATTCAGTTCTATCAGTGTAGCTGTAGCTATATTATTTTATCATACAGGCCTCTACAAAAGCAAAATACTACACTACATTAAGCATTATCCATAATATCATACAATACAAGCTATCGTGTAAAGCAGGATAACAATGAAATGGCTCAATAGTGAAATTCATTGCTTGCATGTTGCCTCAAATGGCCAATGACTACTTTTCCCTATCGTAATGCATTACATTTTCATTTCACTATATTCCACTATACTTAGAATTAAAGAGTTCAGATCGCTTCTTTATTTAACTATACTCAAATTCCCTACTCAATGTAATTTTGAATACATTACTAAATTTACGAATTTAAAATTCTAGAGTAAAATATATCCTTTTAGAAATCATAAATATACAACTTATGTTTAGTGAGTAATTATAGGGAGACAAGACGCTTTTTGCTATTTTGGTGTGTCAAAATACAAAAATTATTACGAATTCAGTGTTAGGTAATTAAACTTTGATTATGATTGAAAGCATCGTTCCCAACTCTACTTATTGTTGGGTTGCTATTAATGGAATTACATTTGCAATTTACTACATTATTGTATTCTTGCCTATTGTCTGTTCTCCATTTTCTATAACGTGCTACTCAATAGAAAAGAACTGTAGCCATTTCATTTGCATACTGTTAGTGTTCTGTCGTTTTGTTTAAATGGCTATGCTACTATTACTGTGATAATTTTATTAAACAGACAAAAATGTAGAATTCCATTTGCCATCATTATAATGACCTACCTACAGCAATTGTATAGCTTTGACTAGCTAGGAGCACACTTTGCACTTATTACTCTTTGTCAGCCTATAATTTTTACAACTATATGTAGTTAAATGCAGCTTAGAAATACAAACGTGTAATCAATGTCACTGCTTCAATTCACATGTTCCTTAATAATAGAAAAGTTCAGAACACAATTCTCGCTTTTCATTTTCATTGTTAATAATTTCATTATTATTTAGACAGGGAACGTTAGCTGTTGTACGTTTCTCAATTTCAATAGCCATGCATGCATAATAAGGTATACTGCAGTACGCACAATTTAAAGTTCAGTTGTAATTGTTTGGATTGACATTTAGGAATTATGTAACAGTAGCCGTGACTTCTGACCTGAGAATTAAAACCTGGCGTGGTTCTGTATTCAATTGACGATATTACTTAATTTTTTATTCATATGGCTACAAACACATACAGTTACAATAAGTTTGTATTGTTTATTGTTTTAGGAAAAACACATGCAGTTAGTATTTTATTGTAATAGTGTACTACAATAATACTTAAGATGTGAAATATAAATTCTTCTTTAATCTCCTTGAATTTTTATCACACCATCGCATAACATTGTAAATACATTACATAGGGCATCAGTGTCTGCTTTCATCGATCATGCACATGCAAACTGCAAACCTAGGTACACTATAATAATATGCAAATAATCCTACTTAAAATCTAACATTGAGGTACCTACGACCTACACTCATGCTGAAAGCTAAATTGTACATTATAAAATAGAAAGAATAATAATCGTAATATTTTTATGATGACGACAAGTGTTGGTGAATCATGTCAAATTAAGGTTGGCAAAAGAAACACTGTATTCTAATGGTTTTTGGTTTGCTATTAAGGTGGGGTATGTACAATATAAATCAAAATATCATAATTTAGAGATGCATAGAGATAGAAATCATCGTCAAGTCACAATAACTTAATTGTACCTGTGGTTACTACAAATTAAAGTCTAGATAGAAAAATAAATGTGTTATCGTCATCGTAGAGGCACTGCAGTTAATATACAGGAAGACATGGAAATATTAGTAGATGTAGGAACGAACATAAATAAGTATTAGAAGAAATGGTGAATAACAGAATTGAAGATGAGCAGAGCACGAAGTTTTGTGTGTATCTTCCCCTGTGAACGATTAAACGGACTATAGAGATTTATTATGTATAATTTTACCATGAGAGTAACCAGTAAATATTATGACTTAATACAATGCCGATATTCATTACATTATTATTGTACTGCCTGTGCCTACCCCTATGCCTATACTAGGAAGAAGAATAATCCATGGAATCATGTAGCTAAACGAGACAAAGCCAACCAAAAGCAAAGTGATTAAAGTGGTGGAGAGAGATGCAACTGATAGGGGAGTGAAGGAAACAAAAATAGAATTAGCTTCATATTTAACTTGAGGCTAAGGCTAGCGAGGTGAATATCAATGATAGATTATATCACATTATATAGTAGTAATATGTATCAACGTATAATAAATAGTGTGCGTTTCACAGATTGAGATCTCATGCCTTTGGAACTTTACATTGCATAAATAACTACTCATTTCATGAGATTTGTACTTTAACTCGAATGTTCAGAGATACTAGGATTTATCATACCTTGTTGTTCTTTTTAGTTATCCTAGTAATAATTTATACGCATACACTTTATATATAATACATGCAATGGTAAATTAAATAGTGTACTAAATATTCATATTATAGTTTTCATACTACTCATCCCTCGTCCAAACCTATATTATTACATACAATATTAGTCTGCAGGTATAAAAATCAAATATGTAGGCACTTCATTTGGAACTAAAAAATTATTGTTTGTTCATCGTAACAGTCACAGCTAATAATACTTATTGTTCAAAAATACATACTTGCACACACAAGTAAGGTTACTCAGCATTAGGAATAAATAAAGTCCTACGTATATGGGGATTTTAATTTCAATATTTAGTAATATTTGTGCGTGATAAATAAATAGTTGAGTAAAGTAGGAATTTGGTGAGATTTTTACATGTAATTAGTATGTAGGCACATAATTTGCTAAGTTATGTTTCTGAGCATGCATGATCATTAGATTGAGCAAATATGAAAGTAATAAAAAAGACTTCTTCAACGCCAACACAGCATTTATTTGATAGAAAAAATATTTAATTAGAGAACAGTATTTTTACAGTAAAATAATTACCAAAAATCGAAAGGGCATGAACGGATTTTATGTTAGTGGGACTAAATGGAGTTAGAGTAATAAAAGAGATGAAGAATTGATAACTGGAAAAATATTTGAAACGTAACATTAAAAGTATTATGAGCAATGTGATTCCACCCAAAGTGGTAGTAGCATTGAGTGAAGACAATGTGAAAAGTTGAACTTTATGTACAACGTGCAATTATTGTCTTTGATGTAGGTAGTAATAATATTAGTAGACAGATTGTTATTGTGAGAATTTGTGTGTAGGATGATTTATTTTATGCTTAGTGTTAGGTATGGCTATTATTACACTATCTACGTATCTACAGTGAAGATGTTCCAATGCATTATTTCATTATCATTACAGACCAATACTCCCAGTTATTATATTCTGTGGTAGAAGTGTCTTAAGACTTCCAGTGCAAATATTATTACCTTCTATTGAAATATTTGAGTTGAGGAGGTACATCTGCTTTATCTACTTATGCATGTATTTGACAAAGTTGCCATTGAGTTGTAGTACTTGTACGTGTGGTAATTCCTTCTTACAAAGACGTAGTTTCCTTTCCTGTCGTTAAATATAAGCATCATGCATGTTGTATTTACACAACGTATAAGCTATGGATCGTTTAGCACGCGCTGGGATTCTGGGATGTGATGTCCTAAGTATTTAAATGTGCGGTTGATAGTTTATAGTACAGCACCTCTAGATTTTAGACTGTTCATATAAAGTTGCACCTTATCTCCAAATTAAGTACAAGAAGAGTGCTTATTCCCTTATTGTTTGTCTCATATAGTCATTTTGGAATACAATGGAGATTCATGACTAGAATTCAAAATTGAATCTTCATCGAACTTCAGTACACAGGTAGAAATAATAATACACAATGTTACATCGTGGTGTATTTAATTCTTAGCAAACATTTTAAAGTGTACCTCTTAACCTTAATACACAGAGTGGCCTTTCTTGAGTTTCTTCATCATAAATATTATTTGTAGGATGTACTTAGAAAATCTGCTATGGGATACTCAATTTGCTCATGCCAAAAGTTAAAAGCTAATAATATTAAATCAGTCATGTATTGTCATGTTGATTATCTTAATACAAGAAAACGGTTTTGTGGTCAAGAAGAATATTAATTTTTATATTTATCTCTCATATAAAATAACTATTACAAACACAAAGCATTTTTCTATTTTACCAAAGGATTACCAAATAGGTAAATAAATACCAAGGTACTTTTACACTAGCTATATCCACCAAAATAACAACTTGTCGTGTCTAAATCGAGATTATTACGTAATTTGGCAATGACAATGAAACTAATGGTAGTTTTTCTGGCGTATTAGCTTTGCAACACTGCAAAATCTCTACCTATGCAGGAGAACTTAAAGGTCATACGAACCTGCGGAACATCCTCGTATATTCTTGGACATTAATGCTATGCATCATAATAAAGGCGAAGGTATTCATGCTTGATCTTAACTTTCAGCAAGGTTTGGTCTTTTTCGTCATACTTGTAGTTACAATTAGTCATTACAAATGCAGGTTTTAAAAAGCTCACTTACACAGATTGTAGACAGTCATTAAATGATGAAACCAGCGTTTTAAATGAATATCTACTGCATAATACAAAGGCAATGATGAAAAACAATTAAAGTTCTATAAGGAAAATATCTAGCTAACAGAATATCAGTAGATGCAGGTAAAGGAATGAATAAAACCATCTAAGTATCTCAATCTCATCATAATAGCCTTCTATATGAAGATATGACGCTATTGGTTAGTGCACAGTACTGTTTTCTGAGGTTATGCTAATCTAGAGTGAATGCAAACTGCAAATTAAATAAAAAACTTAAGTTGAAATGGTGGTTTATGGGCAAACTCTAATTTAGATTGCTTACTTGTTAGTTCTGGTATGCTGTTTGTGAAATTTCAAAACGGGAAAAGATATCCATCTAATTTTTTATGAATCACAGATTCAAATAAAAATGTTGTACGATTTTTGTACCTGCAGACAGTGTTATATCTTCAATTAGAAATCCACGGCCCTATGTGCGTTTAATCCTCTTTGTGAATCTTTTTATCCTACTTACTATTTGACTTTTCTTCTTCTTTTAATTAGTAATTTAGTGTCTAGGAAAATTCTTTATGCAGTATTGACTTTTCAATTGCTATAAATCAAGGGAATATAATGTTAATAAATATGTTTTAGTACTTTCATTAGAATGGATTGGAGCTTACTTGCAATTTGTAAAAGTTTTGTCCATTTTAAGGTTTTGCAGTTTCAGTTAAACATTCATTTCTGTGTAAGTGCATTTAGTTAAATGACTTGCAATGTAATGCAACTGCGTATTGAAAGGAATTATGTATGCATCTATCACTAAGTTTAGTTTTTTAAAGACAGTTAAAAAAACCCTGGCCTCAGAGCAGTGCTTACTCTTCGTCACGCTTCCTCGTTTTATACCTAATAAGTATTGTTCTTGGGTTTGCATTTTATTATTCTTGCACTATTTTGTGGCTAAATCAAAGTAATGAGTGCTCTACGAATTTTTGTAAAACCTATTCGAGAGCATAATTAAGCGAGACGGTTCTTTTCTGAAGCACAGTTAATAAAACAACTGCTAATGAATTTTCTATCATACAGAGCTGAATTGCATTGCCTGGTGCGCAGTGGAAAAAACATCGAAGATGGTTAGTAAATGCTTATGGCGTGTTTAGCTTTAACTCGACTTATTTTTTAAATGTCCATGACATATGGAATAATTAAAAGCATTATTATTTTACTCCTCTAGTTAGCACATATCATTTAGTGGAGTACATTGCATACAGTTTTAAGCTGTTGTTTTCAGGTTGCTATTAACGTAGTGTAAACAAAATGTAATTTGCGAATGTGAATAGCGTGTAGGTGTGGAAGAAGAGAAGAGTAAACAGTGCATAGGTACTAATGAATGTAAATCTTTCTATTTATTATACAAAAGTGTAGTAGGTATGAGAAAATGCGTACATTATTTCGGTTTGGCTAAGTAATCTAGAAAACTATGATAAGTGAGATATGATAAGGTGGGCAAGTATTTTTTATCAGATGCTCGCATACTAAAGTCAAACGAATAAAATCTACTTGTAGTAGTATGTGAATGGTATCCACATTTGTAATGTAGGTGTATCTTAGGAATTTATTTGTCCTATATTATTATAGCACTCGTACTTAGATGTATTGTATATAGAATGCTCATTGATATCGTTTGCTATATTCTACATACATATAATACGAGTTGAGGTATGCATGTTAAAGGGAAAGGTAATATTGCAAATTGCAATGTCCTTATTACTAATAGGAAAATGTAAACTGGTAATAAGATTCCTCTCGGTCATATAGGGAAAATGTGTTCTACGAATACGTTGTGTGCAGCGTAGAAATGACCAAATGGAAAGACGACGGAGTTTGTCTCTGTTGGTCAAATCAAATGAAGAAGTTTAAAAGTCACATCACAACAACGCAGTGTCTTCAAGTTGAAAACAACAATCTGAGAGACGTGTCCTGTCTTCTCTACTCCTTTGCAGATATTTGCATATCTACGTACGAATAGGAAACCTGCGCCAGGATGTTTTGCATAATATTACAGTATGTGACGCCTTAAGCTATAGTTTTAGTTGGTTCTGTTGATATATATAATTTTGCAGGGAGAACAGGAGAGATGTGGATCTGAAGGAGAATTGGTTAGCATAGGAGAGATAGGATTAGGTTAGTCATGATCAATAGACATTGGATTGCATGCCATCATTCAACATTTATGGGATTCCATCAGGTTGCATGTAGTAAGGATACGCGCTTGTAAACTGGCTAACGAAACTAAACTTGCCATTGACTTCACTTCAGCTGTAACATAAAAGAACATGATCCTGACTGAGGTAATGTTATGTTGTGATAAGATACGCCATTGAATTTTCCATTCGAATTGAATTCTTACTTTTTAAACGAAGATGAGCTACCACATGATGTAATAACATTGATAACTAAAACTCTGAATACAAAACACAATATTTCGTTGTACTCTCCTTGCATATTCCTCCTCTGCTATCGTAAAACAGAGACTTACCTTTTAGTACTATAGTCAGGAGCTTACTGCACTTAAATACGTGCATTACTTATTCTAATCCTAATCCGCAATCAAATCAGTTTCGTTTTGGTTTGACTCACCTCACTCACATTAAAAAATCTCTTACCTAAGTTATGCAACGTTAGCCTATAAGCTATGTAAGTTAAGTGTAGTATCTCTATCAGGAGCCACAGCAGCAGAAAACTTTATTCCACCTGTCTGTCTGTTGTATAATTTTAAATCTTTTTAAATTCTGTTATAACTTTTCACTCCGCGCATCGCCTACCTACTTATTTTGTTAGCGAATTTTAACTTAAATGCTTACAATTTTTATCGTAGTTGGTATGTACACGATATTACAAGCTCTGTATACCACAATACACACAATATATTCATGAAATATTATAGCTGCGTTTTAAAAGTATGGTTAGCTAATGATAAGTCGGATAAGTGTATAAAATATTTGTTTCCGTTTCTTGGGATGAGTATTCCTTTCTGCTTTGCTTACTTTTTTTAATTAACCAAGCCAAGGCAAGTGTTCCGCTATACCTTAGTTTGTGTTTGTCGACTTGGCCACGCCATTCCACACCACTGGGCTCATTTCTAATTATACCCTCCGATGTCATTACGTGGTCAGCATCAATCATTACAGTAAGGAGACCATCTCTTGACAGTAGTACCTATTTTAAATAACAGTCCTAACTACCCTCATCTCGCGCTTATCTTCAGAAGAAGTTGGCTTTTGTGTATTCTCACCTAGTTACATCTATCTTTCTATAATTAATGTGTAGTTCCTTAAGAACTACCTTACAATCCTCCTTCTGTATTTCGTCGGCATTTAGCGAAAACACTATAACTACATTTATGACCACATTTTTTATTTTATTTTAATACATAAGTTCTGCTGTCCGTAGAAGTTCTGCTGCAGAATATATTTCGAGGAAATTATAGCAAGTAATAATCGGACGGTATTATGTTCTATGTTTACTGTTTTTGCGTTCCTATAATTCATAATATCTGTTGTGTGTGTAAGTTAAATTACAATTGCTTTATGCGTATGCTCTGCATATAAATCCCTTCAATACATGAACTCATGAACCACAAGGTAATATAACGTTGGTTGATGTAAAATTTGTACAATATAATGATATGCATTTGAATATTCATTGCTATAAATATTACATGAATATTGGCCCCTTCAATCTCATCTGTATCGATTTATCCTTAGATTTAGCATGTGTAACTTTTGTAAGTAGATGTGTTCATGTAAAATTGAATATCATCACATGCAATTCCTTTGATGATTGATAGTGTTGTTAACTGCATATTAACTTGCGTACGTTAACTGCATATTAGTTTTCAATTCAATTCCAATCAGCATTTCTTCCTTGTAGTTTCGCTCACCTAACCAATTAATAAGCATCAGATAAGCATGACTCATGTTACATGAGAACTTCCAATCGCCGAGATATTAGAATGTGATCAGAATTTTAAAATAGGAATTCCAATTACATCATCTCTATATATTAATTCTCCTGTAATTTCACCGTATGACTTATTACTCTCTTCAAAGCTTGTAATGGTTAAAATTGTTCACCTTTAGATTTTAGTAGCACTGATATTAACGCAAGTGACTCCATTAAATATTAAGGGAAAACTTTATGCAGTGCAAATAATTATCATTTTTCTTCTTCAACTGGCACACTTTGTTAATTACTAACTACCAGGCTAAAAATAAATCCGAATGCCTAAAAGTAATTGTTTCTTGTAAATGTTTTAGTTGTAAACTCATTTAAATTACTCGGAAGATTAATACTCAAGCTGCTGTCATTTTTACTTTCCACACTTAAAGTAGTAAATTTTTTAAATGTATGTATTGCATGTGGGCACACGTTGACTTTAAGACTGTCATTTCATACAAAAGATAAAGACAGTTTAACGACAAGATGGGATGCTAACAATTTAAGAACTGAAAGTGAGCGTTTAATGTGAGTTATGATGCACTGCATTGAATGACAAATATTGAGGTGCCACAATTATCATTTAACTAAATGTGTCACGTTTTTGCGATGTCAAGATTTTCTCGGAACAGAATTTCCTCTCTTAAGATGACTAACGCCCAATTTGCAACTTTGCTAATCGTCACTTTTGAGCATTGTTGGGGGGTTTTTATTACCTTTGTCTATGCATTGATAATTTTAATACCCATTAACGTACGCATTTCACATGAGCTATTATAAAACCATAAATCTAAAACGCAGATTAACATTTTAATTTGTTCACATGATAGGATCCCCTCACCGTTGGCATTAAAAGTAAGAATAACTAGAAGCTGTTTTCTAGCATGTACTACAGCAAGCAGAAGTAATAGATATGGGGAAAAACACATTATTATTGAAATATGAGCATGCATAGTGATGAGTACTGATTTAAAAAGGTTATTGATTTAAAAGTGAGGAATTGACGTAAGCAATTCTTTAAAGCTGTGCGAACTTGCTTAGTTTAATAGGAAAACAATTAAAACGGAGACTTTTGGACTATTTTATTTGTATATATATTAAAGTGAAACTAATTGAGTAGATTAGAATGTTGGCATTAGTATTTGTATAGTTGATGGTTATGCGAAGAATAGATATAATACGGAGATGGGTAGAGGATACCTTAGTATGAAAATTATGTTAATGTGTAGTTGAAGTGAAAAGTACAGTAATGGTATGGGGGAATGGAATTCTAAAAAGCTGCAAGTGAAGTGTGAATGAATGAAGGAAAGAAATTTGGAGTAGGTAAACAGACAGAGTGTAGAAGGGATTCTTACGGCGAGTAGTAGAATGGACAGACAATGAATATTGGTTCATATGCTTACAATAGATAAAATAATGTAAATGCATAACAAATAGAGACTAAGCGTCTTAAGGAAATGTTTATGACATTAGAATGACTGAGGTAAGTTATGCAGTAATAATGACGGTGTAGAATATGACATGACTGTTCATTGTCAGCCAGTTCGTCAGTGTGCAATTTGGAATGAGGGAAATGAGTTGGATATGCCTGTGTGGAGTGGCAGTGGAGTCAGGGGATAAGTTACTGAGTATTAGCCGTGTGCTTATTTACTAGTGAGTGGAAATGCAATAGTACTCCACGAACCAATACAAACCAATAGAGCAACGCAACAATTTTCAATGAAATGCATCAGCTCTGCCTGTTTAAATGGACCATCAACATACATACCTAATATATCCTCAAGGGTGTTATTGACCTTTATTCTTTCATCTACAGAAATTATTTTCCCACCAGCGTACACTGAGTGAATACAATGTATGCCTCGGAGTAACCAGACAGCTAGTAAAACCAGTGGAGATGAGACCAGCCATAAGAGGCAGAAGAGGAGAGTCCCTCCTCATCTTCCTTCGTGTCTTCAAACAAATCCATCCTTATTTTCCACATCTCTGAACTGAACTCTGCTTTTGTATACAATTCAACCAGTGGGGCTTGCCGTGAAAAAATTGCACTTGCTTCACCACTTGTTAGTTATCTTGCCTTGGTCTGCTCCATCCTCCTCGTCTGCACATACGATACGGCAACTGTTTACTACAACTTCAAGTACACACTATACACACAAATATGCTCCGATCCAAGTAAATACAGAAGGATGCACTGCCTACCTCTCCTCTCTATTAACTATACGAAATAGTTAAAATATGGGGAATAACACACACAGACTTATAAATCTGTTAACTTTTCGTCATAAGATGGAGAGTAGTATTTAGTACAGGTTTGTTCTACCAATGAAACTATGTAGCCAGTAGTTCTAGTTGACTCCTTTGCAATTTCAGCTTTGCTGATATTTATCGTTAGCCCGTTTTTTCGTTAATCTATAGCTACATACCGTACGTTTACAATTAGTACACACTTATCTTAATACATTCATACATCATACAGTACGTAGTACATGGTATAGGCATTTCTATCTTACTATCTAACATCTCTATGGCTAAAAGTTTCAAACATACTTTGAATACCTGTCTTGTTTTTAATGAAGAATAGGACAGAATTTATTTTCTATAGAATGGTTAGTAATACAGACATAATAATTTCTAAGTATGTAATAGCAGGATACGTTTTATATCCCCCCTTTAAGCCTATGCAAGGTTTCGCAAACTTTTCTTCTGTTCTTTTCCTAGGAAGAGATTCTCAGTGTTTTGCGACTTTTGCGACTGGTTTCTTTGCCTTACTTACATTTGTACGTACAAACAAACAAAGTATCACTGCTATTAGAATTGCCGCTACTTCTTATTATATTCGATTAAAGATTAAAGAGCAAAGCAACCTACCGACTTTCTAACAACAAGCATAAAGCAGACGCAGACCTACGTTAATATTTAATTGTTGATATTTAATGTGGGCATTTGTGTTGGTACTACAATGTGTAGTACATCAATACTTTTGTGTACCTTGCTTTATCTATGAAATATCTGACAATGAATGTGTGTTGTGTATATTTTGTTTTTTCTTTCCTTTAAGTATGTAAGTACAAGTATGAAGTACAGCTATGTTGGTCGCACTATCGCATCGTACCGTGTGTAAGTAGTTTATTCAGAAACACTCTTTTTAATGCGTTACGTAGATACATTCACAGTGGCCAGTTCTACTACTACTACGCCAACTTGCTTCTGTAGTACACAGATGCACCTGGCTTTTTGCAGAAACCATTACTGAACTGCATACATTCTATTTTATTTTGCACTAGGTAAGGTACGATGTCTGTGCTAGTGCAGAGACTTCTGAAGACATAAAGATAAACTACACATTCAGTTACTTATGATGAGTCACAGAAGACAGAAAGCCGATGGATTAGATATATCTCTGGGCTGAAACAAGACAACACTTCTCTAGCAAAAACCATGTTAATGGCAAAAAGCGATTCACGTAGTCTTCCTTATAGTATACCGTAGGCTCTGCGCTCAACACCGGCCTCAGTCTACCTTCTATGCTAACTACCAAATTATTTCGCCAAAACAAGGCCTCACCCCCAAAATAATAGCGAATTAGTTATTCGTACATAAAATAGCAATTTTTCAGATCAGTTTAGCATGATACTTCTGCTTTGATATCTAAAATGCGTTTTCGATTCATTTTCTGTGATACTTATTAAGTGTTGTTAAGAAATTCCAACAATGAAGAATATTTGTTCATATTGATATTTTGGTTGGATTTTTTAAAGAAATACGGTAAGCGTAGTAGTGAAATAAAGACAAGGCAAAATGTAATATGGATTTACCTAGTTGGTTTTGGTAGAGGATTCTACGTAACGTAAATGTAGTTTTGTATGTATCACATAATACACGACAATAGCCTACGGTGAAGTAAAACAGTGAGGATTCTTAGACTGTGTGACTGAGTGGCTCTCCGACTCGAGTTAACTTGACTACCATTTCAGATAAATCCTCCATTCACATTGTCTTGTCTCTCTGTCTGCCTCATTGTTACATGCTTACGGTATAATCTCACCTCGTGATTTGATTCGCCTTCCTATCCTAATCCTTTTTCTTCCGTCTATCTCTCTACTCCATATTAAACATTTTAACTAATCTGCAAACATCTTGGCCAACTTTATTAAAACATGCTTATTCCTATTACTAATACCAAAGTCCTATAAAATGCAACATTGTCCTATGCCAATATTGTGCTCTATTGTGTATGATTACTAGTTCGCTCGTCAATATCTCTAATCTGCGGTGTACTAGTCAGTAGTTGGTATTGCAGTTGGCTAGTGACTTGTAATAGTACTATTAGGGAGGATTACAAGTTAGCTGTATCAGTTCAATTCAAGTCCTTAGTTTTGTAAATGTAAAGCGTGGTTTCCACCAGATTTGCCTCTCACTTTAATTTTACGCAGATTACTGTTTCTACTTGACTGTTTCATGTTATCTGATATCGCCGTGTTTTATTAATACTTATTAACAATGAGATAATACGGTTTTACTCAAACTGAGCAAATACTTAGCAATGTATTGTAATGCGTTTAGTATGTTCGCTTACTTTTTATTCCATGTAGTTACATATATTGTGCATACTGCAATCACATCTATATAAATACATTTCCTTTCGAAATCATGTATTCCATGCACAAGGTAGATTTTTATTAGAGTCAGAGAGAAAAAACAAGGTTTATCTCTCGATTATTGTTCTATGTAGATTACAACTCTTTTTTGTAGAAACACACTTTTGATAAATTAAATCCATGTTGTAGGCCTTAATTAATTGTAATTATATCTGAGAGCAAAATCATTTATTGTGTTTAAGAATGAACAACATATTATAAGCATTTTTCATTTTAAAAGAAATATAAATTCCGTGTATTGATTTTTTAGGAATTAAAGTTCAATGATTGAAAAGGATGTGCCATAAAATGCTTTTAGAGCAATTTTCCTGTCACCTTAACAAGCTCGTAGACTAATAGACAAATATATTGCATAACTGTACAGAAAGTGTAGAAAAGTAGCATTCGTCGAAGTAAAAACGTAGAAATGGCAAAAAATTGCAATATTTAACTTTACAAACGACTGAATTTAGACCAAGCGTCGTTTCAAGCTTAAATCCTTATATTTTACCTTCTTATTATTTGACAGAGTTCCTTTCCGTTCCACCACCCATATAATTCACTGTTTCTTAGATTTCATTTGTGTCCTTTTTATCTACACGGTGTGCCTTAGTACTTAACGATCATTTGTACTCTCTGCTTTCATGTCTTCGTCGTCTTATTGACATTTTCAGTCTTTTGTGTTTATACGGTATTAGTCCTGTACTAACACTAGTTACTTAAAAGCCTTTATAATACAAAATGAGAATTGCTATCAAAATTGAAGCTGCACCTAATTGAACCACAGATAGTTTACCAATTGGAGGGAATGGAAGTTTACTGCAGTGGATATATATTACCTGCCTCTAACAATAACCCTATCAGTACTCAATGTTCTATTGAATTAAAAGCAACAATTGCAGTTTGTTGTTCGTCGCACGTAAATGAAATCTGTCCACATAAAAAGAGGCATTGCATCGTAGGTATATTATATTCAGTGAAGCTTATTGTTACACCAGGAGTTGGTAGTAGTGAGAGAATAATGGAAATAATGAATGACAGTACACGTGGGCTTATTTTTCCTATTCTGCTACCTCTAAGGAAAATTTCGCAACTTTTTCTCATTTTATCGCAATACAATTAGATGCAATTATGCATTGTGTCTTTTCGTGGCGGTAGTTTCTTGCCTATTTCACACACAGGCTCATAAATATAATTATAATATTATTATATTGGGTTCCTTGCTCCAGAGTCATAGCCACATTCGTACGCGCTTGCGTTTTTAATGTTATCCCTTACTCTTGACTCTTTAAGTCACACCTACTTTACCATTGTGCTTACTTTGCTCCTAATGATAAGCTATTTTCTTGTGTTTTACACTGTTCCCAGTTTCTATTACAGAAATAGTACGATAAAGAAACATTGTTCATGAATCTAAAGTTAATGTGAAGTTAAAAACCCTTTACACAGAGTCCATTGATACATTTCCAGTTTTCTTGCCAAAATTTATGAAGCAGTTTTTAATATATTAGAACAATAATCTAAATTTCATAAGTTGTTTGATTGTGGCTAAATGGGGCTTAATACTTAACATGTAAAAATAGCATTACACAAAATGAACAACTATTAGAGTTTCTTAAAGGTGTTTTACATAATATAGATACATTTATATTATGTCTAATAATGTAATGGTGTTTAATGAATTTAGTTTGACGTGTGTATATTAACGATTTGTAATGATAAAAACGCCTCCACTGACTTACTGGTTTATAATTTTCAATTAACAAGAACAATAGGCAACAATACACCTTTCTAATAAGAAAATGTTTGACTATTTAGTGAACAATATATTTTATCTTACATAGTTTACGATCTGTGAAGCTGCCAATAGAATGTCGTCGGCTTTTTTCAATTAGTTCAGATAGCTTATTACCGTTAAGTAAGGAAAATAGGCTTAATTCACGTGCACATGTTGTACTCCTTATTTTCCTCTTAATTATTTGTTTCCTGAAATGAAACTAAACAACTTTTATATCTATAAATTATTCACCACCTGTATGGCACATTAGTTTCAGCATGCAACAATATACTCCCTTTCACTATTTATATTATCAATGGGTTTCTCTGTCAGTGTGAGTATTATGCATGTATTTAGTATGTTATTACACGAACAATAGTGTTCGTTACGTAGTTAAAGTTTTCCAATTCATTCATTAACTAAATTTATTTTTTGTTTCAGGAATCAATATGCAACGCACATCAATCGACAAACATACTCAATCAAAATTGTAAACTGAGTGAAAATCAATTCTTGGAATTTGTCAGTTCCCCACAAATACACTGAAAGACAAAGGAAAAGTGCAGCGTTCATCGTGCATTGATGAAAAAGGCGGAAAAACGTTATTAGTCATTTATGAATTGGAAGAATAGAAAATCCGTCTGCCTTTTCGAAGACATCAATATTAAATATAAGTTTGACTGCGACATTTTCAAGAGTGTGGTTCTGGTTTGTCGTATGATTTGCTGACAGTGCAAAGAATAAAGTAGAAATGTATTTGTACACAGATATTTGGAAAATATCTGTAGAATAGGAGAATGTATTGTACTTGGTTGTGTATTTACAACTGGAAAATAGAAAAGCAGTGTAAAATAGTAATTTAATAAGTGAATTAGTAGTTACATAAGTAGACACTTTAAATATGATGATAAGCAAAGCCAGTCTCAGTTGAATGCTTCGTAGAAGGCAGTTAAATACTTAATAAATAATTTTGTACTACAGACATTACATACCTTAGCTACCACTTACTGTGCAAGGTGGATAATATTGCAATGTAATGTAAAATGGACAAAATATAATGAAAATACTTTAGCTAGATTACAATATTTGTGTCTACTTTATCTTCTTTCATTCATTAACATTATCTTACATGTTTTTGGTTAGATCGTAGTTGAAACAAAAATTGCAATATAATGTTTGTAAGCATAAACCGTAGTACTTCCTACATACGTACATACCGATAAGTAATGTACTGCGTTAGAGCTGAGTGAAATAGCTTTGAACGTGCAATAAATATGTAACGTAAATAATTTAACTAACAATAAGACGATAACAATAAATAGACGAAGGGATAAAGATAGAAAATAGAACTGTTCAATTATATCTTTACACAATGCGAGTGGGACGGCAACAAATAGAGTTGAGGTTTATTTCTAAGGAATCCCAGCAAGTGACAAATATATTATTAAAAGCTATTTTACAACTATTATTAGATATTCAGACAAAAGATGCAGAAGATTCTAGAGGCGCCTCCGTCATTATATATAGATACTAAGTGTGATTCTATAGATGATGAGATCTACTAGCCTGATGCAGGCAGAGAAGTGTTTTATCGTTTTGCGGACAGACTTTACTAGTTAAGTGTACTTTCTTAAGGAGTAAAAGGAGTTAAGACATACAGAAGAGCAATTACTGCAATGAAATAATTTTAATGTGCTTGTAGTTGTGTTGTACATTGTTTGTAATTGATAAGTAAGTAGTACTACTATATAAGACAAAACAAGCTTCATTTGCCAATGCATATTAATCACTTGTATGTACAATTATTATTATTTATTATATTACTACTAGTTCTGTGTTTGTTTGATCACGGAATCAAATGAGGAAGATCTAATGGGATTTTATTTGCAGTTGGAAACATATTTCTTGTTTCGCAGCCACAGCGAATAAAAGTAAATTGAACAAAGCAATTATAATAGCACTGCTCTTACATTGTTGCAGTTGCACTGTCTAAATATGGCTTGTGAGTGTAATTAAGCTAAGCTAGCGTATTTGTGTGAAGTGAGAGACGCAAACGTGACGTGAGCTACGCAAGTGGGAATGAAGATTTCAGATTGCAAAGTTTAGTGAACAAGAGCAAATAGACAAACAAAATAAATTACGCCCAATCCAAATAGCTCTTCATATGTGTCAAATGTCAATGATTAATTAGGTGTAACTCCTTATTACTGAATATTATGAGAATAGTGTTTTGTTTTGTACATATTCTTTTCTCATTTTACGTTACGTTGTAGTGCACTGTGTCTCTTCTGTATTATTAGTCCCAGTCACGAGATTCGCAACGCCGTACTTACCTACCTGTGTGTTTACTTAAGTAAAACTACAAACAGACGCTCGTACGTCGCTAATCATGGCAAAAAACAACAATCAGTCTAATTGCAATAATTGCTGACGTTAAGCACTACCCAACTTACCTATTACTCACAATAACAGTTCTTAGCAACCCAAGCTACAGTCTATATGCATTGTGCATTGTATGTGTGTATAAACATACTCACAGAAATCAGGCTTTACTTATTATACCCTATTAGTCCTATTTTGTATTGCACCACGTTTCTTTTTCCTCAATTCACATTTCTTTCTTTTTATGTGCACTTTGTATGTACATTCTTGTAGAGCAGCCTAGCAATGCAACTCATTGTCATAATAACTATGAAATAAAGGAAACAAGTAAAACAGAGGATGAGGATGTAAGTACAATACTGAAAATAATGCACTACAAACAAGAAGAAACAGAAAGTGAGAGAAAATAAACTCCCTCAATACTGTTATTTGTTACAGTATAATGTATTACAGAAATGCGTTGAGTCTTTTCAGCTCATAAGTCACTAAACCACTCATTTTATATCTTTATAACTAATTCACTATGCGGTGCATAATTGGTGACATCATTTTTTACTCTTTTCAATGTTATTGTAATAGGTAACTCCTAACTTTCTGTTAATTCTGATTCCTGTAATTACTAATGAAATCATGTACTTTTCTTATTCAAGGCAAAAGTTTAATTAGCTGTATAATGATTAAAATTTAGATCATAATTAAATCGTAGTGAAACGTAATGATTACTGGTGCATTTATTACCGTACTAATAATACCATTTCTTTTCACTTGAATATTAACTATTTTATAATATTTAGGATTAATGGCATTGAGGTAGCTGAGAATGAAATAATTATTTTGTGACACAATAAAGTTTGGTAGTGCAATGGCGTTCGCATTAGATACTTTGCGATCATTGTGTAGTGCAACGTAACGGAAAATTCAAAGAATATTTTAATAGACTGACTCTAGGATTGGACCTGTTGCTCAAAGGTCTTCGAATAATTGTTAGACATTAGGCAGACAGAAAATATATTATTTTGGAAGACACAACCAAACCAACAAATTAGTAATTTATGTACTAATGGAATGACAATCGAAATAGTTTCCGGATTCCGTGTGACTATATAATGTGTATAAGACAATGTGTATGCAGATCATGTAATGTACCTTTCTACTGATGTTAGGTAGCCATTGCTGTGCTACGTGTAGTCTCTTCAACAGCTTTTGCTAATGCTAAAGAGTTTTATTTGTTATGATAATCTAAACACAATTTTTACATGAATATTACCTTAAATCACCTGGACTGTACTGGACATCGTCGGCTTTGTTATAAGGGAGGGATTTTTCATGGATATTATTATTGATTTTTATATCTTTCGTAGCACTATATACTAATCTATTTAAATAATTTACTATTTTATAAATAGTTAGATACTAAAATTATGTTATGCATATTGCAGCAGCCTTGTGTCTTACTTTGCAACATACAAGTCTTTACTGCGGATACAGAGTTATTATACAAATCAACGGGAAAAGCGGCGTTTTCTGCAGAAGTGATTAATAATTTAAATGATTTCTGTCTCTGCTGACAAGATTTGTGTCGTGCTTTGCGAGCACAATGCTAAAATATCATTATAACCGTTTTGTAGAGCAAATAGATGTTTTTTCAACTCTTTGTGATTGTGTTGTCAATAGTACACATATTGCAGCAACAAATTATACCTAGTTATTGCTTATTAATTTTTGCAATACAATATACAATTGTGTATATTCAACTAGAATTCAAAGTAAAAGAAGTTCATAATACCAAGGAATCATTAGTTATGAGAAATGTAAAGCGACACAAAGGGATGAAACATGCAAATAAACACATTATTATTAAATAACTATTAATATACATCTATGTAGTAAATAGTCGTCAGAGTAGAATAGAGATAGCATAGGATATGTAGAAATATGAATAGGTAGCAATATTAATGTTATAAAAATCTGTAGAAGTATAGTCAATGCTTACAAGAAAATATTTAATATACAGAAAAATTATTCATCGTATCAATTTTAGTCGATTCAGGAAAATTGTGGGAATATTCTTTTTTGAGATTGATTTTATATCTGTGCAATGCTGTATTATCCTCGTACACTTCAACTTTAGTCCAAATGTACTTTTTCTAATTAATTAAACCTGACTGTAAATAGAAATCTTTTTCGTACTCAACCATCAAATACGAATATCATTTGTCGCGAATAATTTTCAGTTTCTATTTTCTCATTTTTCAGATATAAAAGTTATGGTTCAAGGATACTATAACAATAAATCAATTTTCCTTATTTGTGACCTAAAGCATTTTAAATGAAGAAAAAGAATTTTTATAAACCATAATGAAGTAGTAATTTAAATTGAAATAGTACTCTGTTATTTTTATATTTTTCCGACTTAGATTAGAGAGGGTGGGATTAGATATCTATTAGAACCAATAATAATTATAGTCCAAATAATCATAGTATTAGTACGTATATATTTAAATGCTGTATATATCCATATATTCTTTTCCATTTTAGCCATTATTATTTTTCTTCCAAAATGTTGAGATCTACAATGCTGACTTATTTATACATACTCTACTTAAATAGCGCATAATATATTCAATAGCAAGATACTTTTCTTCAGTGTGAGCAAATGAGAGTGTTTTAAAGCAGATAGATTGTGTTGCGCTACAATCAAGTATTGCAATTTGTATTTAGTTTGAATATTGCCTTCCCTTAGTGATGCCGATGCCCACAATTAGTAAATAAGTTACACCGAGACAGAATGACCGATAATCTATACAAAAATTACAGTATAGTGTAGATGAAAATGTTACAATTTACATTAATAGCATTCGTACATACTGTTATTATAATAGCGTTACAAATAAGCTATATTATTGTAATTAAGATAAATGAAATCTACAAAAACCTATCGACGGAACATGTGCCATTTAATATTCACCTAAACTAGAAACAATTAATAAATATAAATACAATTGTATCATTATTGTAATGTATCTAATGTAGTGTGACGTCATGTATGTAACGTAAGATAACGTAAACAATCATTCAAAATGATTTTACGTGAACGTTGAAGTAGGACTAGAACTACCGTAAAGAACAGGAGTAATTTAATCTATTAGTGAAATACATAATTTCTTTATGACAGTGTGCTGATGTATTATTAGCTAAAATATCCGTTTCAGAAATATTGCGAAAATTAATACAGGAATGTACATTAGCAAACTTATTTAAATAATACATACATATTATTATACATATATGCCGAAACTTACACATGCAAAAAAGCAAACTTAATGCGTGTAATAAATATTATATGAAAGCAGATTCCAATTTGTCGTATTATTGTTGTCGTAATCTCAGTTTAGCATTTCAAGTAATTACATTATGCATGTGTTTTCCTCCATCTCTGGAGTTCCCTACTTTCTTAATATTTCCATTGATAGACGCATCTTTTGCATTTAAATATTATAAAACCTAGTTAATAGTTATATTAGTCGTCGGGTTTTTGCTCGAAAACCCAAAAACCAGCCTTGGCTAGGTAGGCACAGACAAAACACGTTCAATGAACGGACGAGTGTCTACAGCTTCCCATTTTCATACATATAATCACTATAATTAATGCAATTTAATTAAGTCTCAAGTCATATTTTGTAAGAAGTAGAGGTTCCACTTAGGTTTATGTTAACTTTATTTTAGATAATACATTGCTCTCTAGAATTGTCAATATACTAAAATGATAGGACAAATTGAGTATGACATGATTATTTTGTAGCTAAATGGATGAGATAAGGCAATCTTTCCATTCCCATTCATTTCTATAGCTAATTATAATTTCAAACGGTACTGAAAAGAAGTGGGGAGGAAATACATTGTATGATCTGCTGACACTAATTCCAATTACCGTACAAGAGTAATTTGATTATTCCGTTTGGTCTCGTAAATCTTGGAATGAACTGGGGGCTGTCTCTGGGAGGTAATGTATTGGAGTCAGTGAAATTACTAAAAAGAATTCTTAAGTAGTGAATAGTAAATTTGAGTTTGTTTGTTTGCAGAACGGACCTCTGAGTTGCTCAGTGGCAGGACAAGCTGGAGATGCGAATGGTCACAGGCGAACTACGCCTTGAAATAATTCTCCGGTAAACAACCAAGTGAATTTTAAGAAATTTGTGTCCAGTTATCCTGAACTCCAATTGTTCTTCACTCCGTACACGGCGATCACAGGGCGAACCCGCAATTTTCTCGCAATGCTCAATGTGGTGATTTCCTTTCTACTCAGAATGTTTGATACAATTGGTCGGTGTATTTACTCCTTTCTTCAGGGTATGATTCTCTTTGAGTTGTGGCTTTTAAGAAAACCCAAACCCAAACCCAAATCCAAATCCAAATCCAAATCTAAGTTGAAGCCCAAGCGCCCCAAAGCCAAAAAAGAAGTATCCAGAAGAATCTTTAGCCGTGATCCTTGCTTCGGATGTCTGAAGATATTCTCTGCGCTGCTTTTACTAGCTCTTCTTGGATATTTGGGTGAGAAATTTAGAGATCTATTTTCTGTCCATATATTTATCCTCTTATGATAAGGAATGTAAAGTAAATGAAAGGGAGGTAAATGACTTGATTTCATTTCAGGTTCCACGCTGATATCTCTGAAGATATATTTTGCTAAAGTTTATATTGTATGTTCATTGAATTATCATATGTTCATTAGTGCAATTAATTTATTATCGCATTTCTTGTATGAATTTTAGGCTATCTGTATTGGTCACCGATTTACTCTTTTGCTTCTACCTCAATGGAATTTGTGGGTTCCTGCCTTAGCAGTATAATAAAACAGACTCCCAGTGTCTTGCATTCCATTAGTTCCTTTTTCTTTAGTGCATCTGGGAAGTGCTGGAAGAAATCTAATTCTATTGTTACTGTAAGTTTATGTGAAGTCATCCCTTTTCCTACAACTAGTATACTAATTAAAATATTGTAAGACACTGTAAATTCGTACTACGTATGTCAACATAATGTATGTTCTATGCTTTTTTAGTTTTCTAGTACACCTGTTACCGAAGATGTCAAGGTCAAGGAACAGACCGCAAAAGTTGATCCTATTCCAACTCCAATTCCTCCCATAATTCCCAAGGAAGAGTTGGATGATATTTTCAGTCGACTAAGGTCACTTGAGACGAAAGTGACTAATTACTACGATGAACTGAATGTCTGTTTAACTCAATTGGACCGTGCTGTGCGAGAGGAATCAGTCAAAGGCAGAGGTCAGGATCAGATGCAGGAAATCATGACTTTCCATTTAAGAGAAACACCTGATAGAAAAATTGTTACATTATCTAACTTTGTAACTTTATGGAACAGAACTAAAGATGAGAATTCAGATTTGCATGTGAAAGTCCGGGTGTTCGCTGAAAACATAGCAACAGAAGCTGCTGCATCTAAGTCAGACATGGACCAAATCTTTGCAGATGTACTTGAATTGGAAACAGCTCAAGCCGAATTAAAAAGGGATCAACCAGTAGAAACTGATGTAAATAAAATTAAGGTTTCAATTTCACAATCTTTAGGTACAGAGTGGTTTTCAGCTTTGGGTTTCAAATTCAATCCCCTCCAAATAATCGAAGGACTATTATCCAGGATACCGACTTTATCAATTTATAATGTGTCTGTTACTCCAGTGTAAATCCCGTAATAAACATGTAATCTCAATTAATTGCAAATTGGATCATATCACACTTTTAATTTATTCTGGTGCATTATTTATACGTTTCCGACCGTTTTATCGCGTCAGGACTAACATTATAGGAAACCATGTCATTAGATACAAGGAAGGATACAAAAGGATTACGCATACCTGTTTTCATTATATTTTCATCTTTTCCATTAGTGAAAACAAACATTAAATTATTAAAGTTAACCACATTAGTGCAAAAGAACCTTGACACTCTCATCTCAGGTATATTTCACTCATACTTATAGCCATATGAAATTAATTCCGTGTTTACTGATCACAACCCAACTATTTACAGCAGAAAGGTGAAACAATGCTTGCATCAAGAATTGGCTGAGTACAAACATACCATTTATGCTGAGGATGCTTTATTATTTTGCTGACATATGAAATTAAAATAATGTTGTCTTTTCTTGCGGTAGTTCCATTGTTTACACTCTAGTTATTTGGGAAGAAGAAGATAATATGGGGCACTGCTATGAATGAGTACTGTAATGTACTGTAATAGGAGATTTACAAAACAAAATAATAAGCCTCTTGCATTTATGACTTTCCTGACTTGTTATAAAATGTATTCAGTAGCTCTAGGTACTACAAAACAAGCAATTTATATTCTTACCCTAATAAATGATTGATACTACTAACAATAAGTGTACAACTGACATGACACTCACGGCAGGGAAATAATATGGATGCTCTAATGTCTTATCTTGGCATGAAGATCTTATCTGAATTGCTCATAGTAGGATGTAGTCTAGTGATCATTGTGCCGCAGTATATGCAATTGTAGGTAGGTAGCTGTTATTTACCTTCATGTCAGCTCTGAAGTTCAGTTCCTATAAGATGATCTAGTCCTTCATGTAATAATAAGATCTGCGTAATAATTTATATAGTATACTTTCCAAACTAATTAATTATACTACCAGTTATTTACATTCATACTGCGTAAGTTAAATATGTACACAGTGTATACGCAGTTAATTTAATATCGCGGTTTAACTCACTATTAAATGTTCTTAAATATTAATTTTTTTCGTTTGTGTAATGTAAAGTACACACTTACTACTGTAGTAATATGTAAATTGTTGCATGCCTAACATTTGAATTACAGGGTGGAGTTAAATAAGTTAGGATGCACATAAACAAATTTCAATGAAAGCGGTATTATTCAATGACTTCGGTTGCAATAATAATAACATGTGTGTAATACTGTAAATTATGTACTTTTGCTAAGTAGTTACTACTTCTTTAGATAATGCATGCAAAGCTCATGGATGATGTGAAGGCAATAAAAGCCGTAGTTCCTCTATAATAAAGTTAGGTATCTGATGTGAGCCTCATCAGTCGTCACTCAAATGCCTTCCCAATCCATGCTCTATTGCTATGATAAATATATGAGCCATTCTGTTAGGTAGATCTAGTATGTAGTAACGCAGTAATGGCTTAAAACATTAGTAAGGAGATTTTCTGGCCACCAAGCCACCAAATATCGTAACATCAAATACAAAGGTAAAATAAAGCAAATATGTAGCGGAAATATTAGAGACGTCAATCTTTTGTGGCCAGTCCAGTACAGTAAATACAGTATTTATTTATATTATTATATTTACTTTGTGATTGTGGAGCATAAGACAGCAAGAACTGACAGCTGAAGCAAACTAGCTAAAATTAAGCGTTCAAATTCCATGTACTACTTTACTAACGTGTAGGTAACTTATTAGAAATCAACATTGAGCAGCAAACAAAGAAGATGCATATTGTTAATGTTGGCATATTACGAGGTTTGTATTTGCCAGTAGTAAAAATAGCATTACTTCGCATTTTGTTACAAGGAATCAAACATTTATCCTGTAATAGCGTCGAATCATTATTGTAAGTGGTACATAACATATGTCTGACACAGAATAAAACTTCTCAAAAATTACAGACTGTCTTCCTTGAATCTTGATAACTCAAATATTGCTATCATTTTCTTTAATGTAATACTGAATGCCTTGTTAGCTGCTGCTGAGTAACTATTTTTGGTACGTCAGTGGATCTGCACCACATGTGTGTCCACAAGCATGCGTCCTATATTATAAATTAAATAACTGCATTTACTTGGTGTCAAATTGTCATTTTTACCTGTCAACTTACATTTTTATGCTGCGTCAAAAATTGCATACGATTTTAATGACACAGAAGGCTTGCCTAGGTATCCCTATTAATTAAATTTACCCAAGTTGCTGTTAGGGAGATGCAGAAATACAATCAGTAAAGGGAAATATGTATAGGGACATAATTTCAAGAGTATAGGCATTCAATTATAATAAACAGACCTTTTCTGAAATTGTCAGCCGTGCTTTGTCTAGTTGCATTGAGCAGATATGATTTACAAAGTAAACACTAAATGATAACTTCATTGTAGGTAATAGGTTTCATAGCATTTATAAGGATTGGAAGTTTCTTTTGTTACAATGCAGATATAATAAAAGTTGTCATCATGTGAAATTCAAAGAAAACTTGGAGCCTAAGTAATAAAAGGCAGTTATCCGTAGAAATGCACAGCATATGTCAAAGAGCGCATAATAAATACAAAGTATAAAAGGAAATAGTAAAATAGGAATTGACCACAATGGCATAAATTATCTTCCTTTAATCGTCCATTAGTAGCTTACAATTACATGCATTAAGATTACGACTTACTTCCTGTCCGACAAATAAAAGCAAACCTTACTTATATCATTTTTAGTTCACGTTCAATTACAAAACTTGATTTCCTATAAATATCCTTTCATTATTCATTATTGATACTTCTTTTCGCTGAGTAGCCGTAGTCTCCAACTCACCTTTCTCTACAAATGACGCTTTCGATTCAGAATTTTTCTCGTTCTTAATAATACCTGTCGATATTTATTGATATGATAATAATGAAAGTAATTATTTTATTGAGGTACGTAATTTTAGCACCCTTTTTAGTTCACAAAGTGAGAAATAGCTAAAACTTCATTTCTCAACACAGTCACTTAATATTATAGCAGTAATACTAAATATCATCATGTAAGTAATTACAGTTATTTTGTACTCACATTTTAAAATAACCCAAGAAAAACGGAAGCAGATTTATTTTAGTGGTTAGTAGGCAAATGATTTATGTCCTCAGTCATCTTCTGTAAAAATTTATTAAGTTTTAATAAGGCATATCTTAATTGCTGTGGTATGGTGAGATATATTTATTACGTAAATTAAGAGCTACAGTTTATTTACAATTAAATTTAAATTACGTTGAATGTCATTACAGTAAAATATGCTTAGATGTATGCACGGATTAAACAAAGTAAGCGACAATTAATCAAAGGGCAATTTAGCTTAATGGAATAAAGAAGGTTGCGGAGTGTTGGAAGATATGTGAAGTGATGGCGAAGTGGATGGTAATGAGAAGCAGAGTACTGAAGCACCTAATTCATTTATAAGAGGAACATTAAAGGATTATTGGGGTCTTTTACCGATGAAATGCTGTCTGGCCGGTCACACATAGTTTGAGACAGACAAAACTCATACTTTTCAATTGTAAATTGCTTGTGAGTTTCATGATGTGAGAATGCAATGCACTTGACTATTACTGTTGCAATGTGATGCGATGTGAGGAGGCTCTACAATTCATTCCAATAGCTTACTGTTGATGTATTTTGTTGAGAGTGGTATAAATGCTCTTTTTTAGTACGACATCCCCTACTTTTGCTTTTGAAAACATTTTGCTTCCTCAAGTTGAACTTTCTGTATAGATACTGTAACTTTGAAAGTTAAAAGACCTTGTATTTGCACGCCTACAAATGATACTTTGTTTGTTGGAATTCAAATAATGTAAGACAATAGCGGAGCACAGAAATAATGAGACAACGAGCAAAGTACAATTGCACAAATACATTACATACCCGTTTACCACTAACTTTGCATATAAATAAATAGTGGTAATGAATATGTACAGTAATGTATTAAACAAAGGAATTTGCGTTTATCTAGGTATTAACTAAAGGAATTCAGTTCTCTCGACTTTATTTTCGTGCACACATCAGCCTTAGCACAATTTACTTCAACAGCGTGCAATTCCAAACCATCCTGTGAATAAGATGCTAATTTAACAATAAAAGAAACACTATTTCTAATTAAAGTACTTCTTAAACCCATATAACCGTGAGTATCTTTAAAATTCATGTGTCACTTTACTTATTGTACACACAATTTAGCTCTGAAACATAAATACGTGTGTACCTCCACTGGTTTGATGGATCTGAAAGAATACGTTCAATGAATCCCATCACAACATTCAAATCTTTAAGCATGAAAACTAATTCAATTCGTTTGTGTATTGATTTTAAATGAAAACTTTGCCCTAGTTCGTCAACAAATCATGGAAAGCAATTTAATTAAAGGAAAACACTTCAAAGTGAAGCCAGCACCTCATCATGTCATAAATCCCTTTTGGGGATAATACCAATAATTTCTTTCTTAAGGAAATCGACCACTGTATTATTTCATTCAATGCAATTATAAAACTATTATATATCTATGAATAAAAGTAGAGACTTGGCATAAATAGTAGGAAATACCTACTGATTATAATTACATATGTTAAACATATGCATTTGCACATTTACAATATTATTTACACATTACATTATTATTTACACATTTACATTATTATAGCTATTAGTTATTTAGATATGTATGTTGTAATCCCATAGACTTTTTTACCATGTATGTATTGTAACAATAAAAATTGCAGTAATCTGAATTTTTTATAATTTTCTAATAAATAATTAGGTGCTGATGCATTTCCACAGCTGCAAATCTCAAGCACCTCGACAGTATGTTAGAAAATGTAAAAATGATAATTCCTAGTGGTTTTTGATTCTGGTATGGATGGAATGCAATTTTACGTGATATTACATTCTAAATTTAGCCAGACATGGCACTGTGTCATTTATGAGTCTCATGCACTTTCTCGATAGGAAGTAGTACCTATGAGTGTAGAAATAAATTAGATACAATGCATACCGTATTAGGATTCAACCAAGGAACTTAATATTTCAGTGTTTTACAATAAAAGATTCCTTTTGCTGTAGGTAAAATGTTTAGAATTTCAGTGTCATGCTGAAGAAGAGAGAATACCTCAACAAGGAAGCCTACAAATTGGAGTTCTTTAGAAGTAGAGAAAAATAGAATCGACACTGACAATGGATAGTAAATAAGCATCTGTCTGTGGATTTAGTTATATATCATGTGAAGAAGAGTTTAGTGAATTTACACATCACATATTTAGTGTGACTATAATATCTAGAGATAGGGAATGTATGCCTACTTTACTTAAGTGTAAAAAATTGGAAGAGATTTGTGTGCATTAGTACTGCTGGGACTAAGTACGTACACATCTGTCTTTGTCGTAGCGGATTCAAGTGAAGAGGCATGAACATAAATCCAGCGACCGGAACACAATCTGTCCGAGATGGACTTGTTGGTTCTTCCTATTCATTCCAAATCCTTACCCCAAGAAATTCTGACTTCTCAACTCCACTGACTGCAAAATGAATAATCTGACTGTGAACTGAACAGGATTGCATTCTGTACTCTGCTCATCTCTTTGTAGTAACTGTTGCGCACACCTGTTCTGGGATAACCATACTTACGTGCAAACACACACACATACACATTACTGCAGTATTTGATTGAAACGGGCAGAATACAACTAAACTGCAACTGTTGAGAATGTTCTTTCTGATTAGTAGTCTAGCTGTAGTTTCAATACCTAAGAATATCACACCAAACATTAGTTACACTCTTGCCTAGTTCATTTTACTATGTTTAATGTATATCCCCACTGGTGCATTTTACTATATTTATTTTACATCCCTACTGTTCCCTTTATTTTAATACCGTGTTTATATACTACATTACACGCTATAGCTTTGCATATCGGCAGACATTTAGTTTTAACACTGAACTAACAATAGTGCTAAATCCCTTCTCCAATGCGTTTAAATTAACCAAACGATTTTTCATTACTCTACACCTATTGTAGGAAATAATACTTAGCTCTATAGGAGATCAGTCTCAGTCTCTGTACTTCAGTTACACGGTTAATGTTAACTGCTAAGCGTTTTAATGTCCATACCTACATTACAGTGAATGGGGTTCGACCTACGTCTCCGAGCTTATGCAGGAGTAGAAGCTTCGCCAATTCGTACTTACACCTTATCTAAACGAAACACCTAGTCTTTTATTTCATTGCACTTTACTTTTAGTGTTTGCAGAGTTCCCAAGAAAACCGCAGAGGAATTTATAGTTCTCTAGATCGAGTATTCAATCCCTAGCCACAAGTGTACATCAAATATCATTATAAACAAAACTTTAATATTATCTTCACATTAAAACACAGTGTAGAGTAAATCATTTCTATGTAAATGTCTCTGACCACGAATACCTGCAAAAACTAACTATTATTAATCCTAAGCCACACAGACACAAGTTTTTCAACTAACAACGTACAATGGCCAGTTTTGGTGACAAGAATTACAATTACATGTAGCCATTTAACTATTCCAGCTTTCTTGATCCGAGAAGTCAGTCTCACTTCAAAATGTCAAGCAATCTAACTGGAAACCCATTTTGTGAATTCCTAGCCTTCTAACTCAGTGTCTCTCCTTATCACAGTGTTTAAACTCCTTTCGTTTGTACTCCAACGGTCATGACTATTTTAAATGACATTCAAACCATATTTGTGTCCTAAAAGTAGTTATTGTACTTTTTAGCCCCAAAAGTATTCTAGGTTCAAGTTCAAGACTTCCTCTCTTTCGGAAAGTTGAATTTTCACACGACGCGAATTACAGATTTTTTAAAGGTACGCACATTATTTACTTTTCTCTGAAATTCTTCTTCAAAATTCTCAATAGTGAGTGAAAAATATTTGCATCGAGATTAAAATGCAATCTGTAACTTTAGTAAACATTGTTCATAAACATTGTACATTGTAAACATTTTCAAAAATATAAGCCTCTTGATTTGTATGTTACTAAACGTAAGTTTCTAATTGATACAGATATCATGTAGTTTTCTTGGAATCTACCCATACCTTGTATATTGTAGATAAGTCATAGAAAAATTTTATTTGCTGCATGCAGGTGAGATAAATAATACGCATGAAAATATAGATAAAGTTATCTCAGATCCTTTATTGTAAATAACAATAAATCTTATAATACATCTGCCTATGAACATATTACATTATCATGTACTGTAAGCCAGGAGTTCAGTTATAGGAAATTTCAATAATAATTAATGCCTACTTTGCGTTTACTTATTTAAGCAAGTAAAGCGAATGTTGTGTACAGTTTACGTTATCGGTCTTAATGCACTTAATGTAATAGTAACGCTAAGGAAATTAGGAGTTATAGTAGCAGGCCTAATATGCATATTTTAAAATAAGGATATGTAAATGCTGGCAGTCAATTTTGATAAGAAAAGGTTTTTGCTCATAGATGAAACATGAAAGGAGAGTTTCCTTACTACCTAAGCAAAAATGATACCTTAGTATTAAGTTGTATTACTAATGAGGAAAAGTAGTATTAAATATTACATTGCATTACCAATTCTAATATAATTTATGCTTGTAGTTAAAAATGGTAATTGGGTACAAAAATGCTGGTAGCGCAAACAGTTGTTGCATTTATCAATAGACATATTATTATCTTCGTAATGCATGCTAAATACACTTCATACGTACAGAATACCATAAATAAAATAGATATGCTCCTTTCGATGACTTGGTATTTAATCAAAAGATTTAGTTGTAACTTTTATTTGCGAAATAGATGTTTGATTGTACATTCAGTAAAATCGAAAATATTTAGCATTTCCCCAATGCTCTCTTGTCTAACATTTAAAATTCCATATTTGATATATGACTGCAGATTTGGGTTCAATCTTTAGTTTTTCAACCATATACGAAGAGAGCTAGTATTCATAGCCTGTAGTATCCGTCAGGATTTAACATTTCTAACATATATTTTGAATATTGCACAGTATCGTTGTTTTAGGGGAAATGCTTATTTCACACCGTATTCCTGCTTTGCAAAACGAGTTTGACCTCTGATAAAGTTCAATAGGTGATCTCAGAGATAGAGTTTGCATTTGATATTTGTGTAGGTACAGTAAAAATTTAATGCGGCAGTATGAAAACATTGTACTTACTTAATGCAGGCACCTACAGTAATAATTCTTTTTCTTTATCCTATTAAAGCCTTTTATCAGTGTCTCGCTCCTTATACCTAATCAAATGAAGTACATACATAATAATATAGGGTTTATCATAAAATACATCAACCTTGAAATACGCAATAACAAAAGTAGTCAAATAACAGTTAAAAGTACCTCCACTCCTGTACTTTGAAGTAGCTTTCTGTACTTGGTATTTAAAAATGTATAAAATGCTGATTACATTCTGCTGTCTCTATGAAATATTTGGATCTACCATAATAATAATTAGCGGTAGCCCATTTAACAGTGTAATATCGTAAAATATTCATTTACGTCGACTCCTTTAAAATTTATCACTGACGTAAATCTATTTATAAAAATCTACTTTGTAGTGTGATACAGGTAAAGTTAACTGCATGATAAACTTATCGGTACATGTTAAATCACATTACACGGAATTATACCGAACTGAAAAGTGAACACGAGTATTCACTGAAAATTTTCCCTTGCAAGACTAGAGTGAGTAATGTGACATTTAAGAAACATTGGATCTGTTTCGATACAGAAAGCTATTTTTAACTTTTGGTACTTATTTTGTACAGTTTACTTCATCATTCGTCATGATCATAACTATTTTGCATTTGTTAACCTACATTTGGATTATTAATTGCAACTTAACATCAATACATAACTTTCAAGTTTGTGCTGCGTTTCTACATAACCTATAGATATCAGGTTCAAAGATTAGTAGAACGGTTAGGCCGACAAAAACAAGAGAATGGTAGACATAATTATGAGCATTTGACACTTTTACCAACCCAATTTTATTATATACTGCACTAAATTAGTCTTGAGTAATACTAATCTTAATCTTAATGGGAACTGCAGAATAATATGTTATGTGAACATAGGTACCTACTTGGGTATGTAACTAAAATGCATTAAATATTATGTAATGTACCTGAACATACAGGTGTAAGTGCACCAATAGTGCATGATATAAGGATTAGACTGTTTAAATAATTTGTTTAACTAATAGAACAAAGCTCTACATCATAATTAATTATCTAAATTCATTCAGAGTTAAAAATCTAATGCCATTTTCTTTGAATGTTTAATCCACAATATTTGGAAACCACAGGAATATTGCAAATATGCATTTTTGTATGTGCGTGAAAATTATATGTTTAAAATGATCATTTAACTATGGAGCACTTGCTCAATTGAAATCTGTATTAATTTAATGTGAACCATCTTAATTATTAAATGGGTTTGCTATAGACATTTCCATTACACAAATTCTCACAAACTATAATAATTATAATGCATGCATGTATAACTTTAGGAAAATATAGAAATGTCATGACACGATATGATAAATAATTCAAGATTGGCTGATTTTCCTTATCTATTCTTATTCTATTGTTTTTATCATAAAATTTGTAGACCGCATAGAAAACTAGAGCCAAAGCACGTAGTTAAATAAGTATTGCATTCTAATCGTGTACTAGAATCTAGTCAACTTGAATATTATTTATTTGCTTTGCGTTAAGGCATAAAATGAATTTTCTATTTCGATCGTGCAAGTTCAGTGCAGTTAAAGTTAAACCTACCTGACAATGAGCCGTAGTGTATTGTATACACAGATGGCTAAGTCATTTAATAGACAGTTAGCTTTGCAAAAATATTTATTGTATAAATACGTTATGCATACACAGAGAGTTAATTCATTCGAAGATTAGCAAAGCCATTAACTTAAAAGAACATAGGCTAACAATGAATTTTAGCAGTCATAAGCTGAGTTACGTTTCCGTCCAAAGCATTGATATATATTACATCCTATCTGCAATATCTGTATGGTATGGACAATAGGAAGCAGACTTGCGATTCTGTTAAGAACCAAAAAGAATTTATCATTAGCGAATGTTTATGGTTAACCTAACTAACTGACACAGTGAGCAGGCAGGAAGTAAAAAGGAGTAATCTCCTCTCGTTTTATTCTATAGTATCCTTTTTGTAATTAATTGTGTCGGGGTTTGCCTATCTAATTATGTGTTTCCATTGGGTACAATTATAAAAATGCATTAAATAATTTGATTTAATACTCAGCTCCACTATTGTAAAAATTACGAACACAACACCATAACTGTAATCTAATTGCGCAATAAGTAGGTAACAAGATTTTCTATGAAATTCCTGCTCTTATACCATTTCGGTAATATTAACATATTTTTAAGCCAATTGAAAAGCAATATGTAACAAACAACTAATTAATATACTTACTTACTTATTAGTATTACGCATTAACTGAAACCCATTTTTCCTAGTATATCTATGCTAGGGGAATTTTCTGTTTCGCATGTGCTATTGAACATATACACTCTAATTGCAATCTGTAGCAGAGTGAATTTACCATTACCCCTTTTTATCAAAACTTGATATTTATTACTACATGATATTACTTAAATGCTACACCCAAGCAAATTTTGACATTTATGAATTCTTCAAACTCTTACACAAACATTGAAATGCATTTTCTCATGTAGGAAAGCTTAGAAGGGTTTCTTAATTATTGAGGTCTTGGCGCTAATTATTTTTCATTGTTTTATTATCGGCTATTAGTAATATTACTACAAACAATTCTCTAATATTAATGACATTATACGAGTATTACGTCTTAGGAATGTGAAAATTTCTTAAAAGATTTTTTCACGAAATCGGCAATGGGTATTTATATTCTGGCAAGGTTTTGTTGTGTTTTGAGAGCAGAAATGTTATTCCTTGTATTTGTGTGGGGTTTAGGTACATCTCAATTTAGTGTACTTAGTTGGTGATAAATTATACATGTAACTGTAACTCGTGTTTGTTAAAACCTGTGGTTTTTACTATTAAATCAAATTGCTTTTCATTTCAAACAAAGTTAGGAAGAAAAATGTAGAATGTGTAGCTGACCGTTGCAAAGTACCAGTTGGCACAGTACCTATACATTTTCTGTATTTTTGTAATCTGCCCTAAGCTAAACATTTGTTCCTCAAGATAATGTTTAACAGATGTAATAGAAATAAGCAGGTTTTGGAAGGAATGCATGAGAATGTTCATACAAACGTATTCCTGCACTACTGCATAGCAGAGCTACACTATTATTTAATAGCCACGATTATTAATACCAGGTAGCAGAATGAACGCTACTGCTAGATCATTATTCAAAGATTCAGCCAGTGTGCAATCAATAATATTATAGCAGTCATCAATGCATCCTGTGTATCTCGTACGGGATCTCAGTCGCGGGGAAATGCTCAGTCCTTTTTGGCCTGCCTTCGCTACTCCAAAACCCAAACTCGAAAGCTATAATATTATTATTGTAATAACTTGAATTCAACCCAAATCCTGAACTCCTGCTTCTGCAAAAAATAATCATCCGTTGATTTAATTGCAAGAGTCAAGCCAGGTTCATCTGGTGAAACACTCTCTTCCGCTCTTGCTAAAACCCATTCGAACGAAACAATGCAATAACATTACGTATAGTACCACGTCCATGTGCATTGTGGATTCACAGAGGATAAAGATAGTAATAATAAAACTGAACACTTATCTTCGTTAATAAAGGCAAGTAAAAATATTGGTGCATATAATGTGTGCCTTATCGCAGTTGTAAGAGCGCCTTATCCACTTCACTGTACTCTGCAGCGTAGATCAAACTATGAACACTCAATTCTACTTACTGTAAATTGTCTGTTGTCTGAAGTTACGGTACGCTATTTCTTTCTCATTTCAACGCAACTGTTCTACTCACTATGCTACTTCTCCTAATGCAGTGCAGGCAGTGCTACAGAACCACGGAGTTGAGACTGGACGGCAGGAGTACGAAAAACCTTCGTACAACCAAATCATCTCAAAATCTTCATTAGGCATCAAAATACTTCTCCACAATATGTTACGTTACTACCAATGTTGGATTTAAAATGTTTGATAGATTTTTTTAAATTCAAAAATAAGGTTTCAAATTAAGCCTTCTTTGCTTTTTAAATAATGTGTGGGTTTCTTTATAAACATCTGTACCATTAGTTTAGTTTCCTAAACATGTAATAGTGATATTGGAAGAGGACTTGTTATGCATTTATATTTATGTTTGATGCTATTTTAAGAACATTTATAGATTTTACTCATCAACAGTAGTATTATAGTACAAACGTATGTTTTTCCTTCCTCGTTACGTTAAATAGCTGACATGACATTCTATTACGTACGACCCCGCTAAAATGTCTTTTCTTAAAATGTCTACTTGCTAATCAAAAGGACAATTTTATTCAGTGTTCCTCTCAAAGCTAACCATTTCTGTAAAATAGTGCTATTTTGATGAACATGTGGGACTGCAACGTTCAGTCTGGACTGCCCGACGATTTATCTTCATACTCAAATTATTCATAGTAAAATGAAACAGGCTTAAAAGCATAGATTACTCTAAATGCATTATTTCCAAACTGCAGTTCCATAAAAAAATTCTCAATTAGAAATTGTATATTGTAATTGGGATACGAATTACAATTGAAAATATGCCGTCTGTATTGTTGTACAAGAACATAATGGATGCACATTCATTAAATAAGATCAATAGGGTTCATTTCTAGACATTATTGTATTAACGACAGTAAGATGTTTGCAGATATTTCAATTAAACTATTTTGTGTAATGTAAGTTGTTTTACCGACTAAATTCGGAAAACTCTTTTGAATAAATAGGATTCAACAAATATATTAGTAGGAAATGAGATTTCTCGAGTTTTAAGAATGCTTGCATTTAGATTTGATTGAATAGCTAATTGAAAATAGATCATATAAACGTTTAGTGGAATGGGAAAGTGTAAATTAGGTACATCATTATAATTATTACATATAATAGTGTGTGCGGATGTGGTGAGTATGTTGGTGTGTGGGTGGTTTTAATTTGAGTTGATTTGTTCTCCAATCATTATTCTGTAATAAAGGTATACTTGTATTTTGTATCCACACGCAACACAAATCGCACGACTGTACAATGTTTACTTGGGTCTCTACTTAGGCCTCATTGCGAATTCAGGTGTAGTAGTACACCAGGTAAACAAGAAAATAGGAGATAAAGCTTCTTGCTTATAAAAGGAAATGCAGTGGAAGTGGAACCGAATTGAAAAATAGGAAAAAAGCAATCCTTTGGTTTTGTTTTGCGTTTAACAAAAGATTTACGCTTACAAGCGTACACTAACTTGGGATGGGAGATACCTTACACACTTTAATTAGGCTACATTATATTGCAGAATTTTTGCGCACAGCTTTTGCACTCGCTATCAGATAATTATTATTTGCTTATTTAATTTTAGATATTTTTGAGACAAGCCTGGCGTGGTTTATTAAAAAATATGGGATTTACTCAAGAATAATATATTTTTCATTCCTTACGTGCTTACTTTGCCAGAAGTGTGAAGAGTAGATAAATAATTAAATAGTTGGAGAATATAGGGAGTATTGAGTTAGGAAAAGAAGGTAAGGCAAATGTTACACTTTGTAAATGTGAATGGAGGAAGAACGAATAGCAATTTGTTTGCATTTAAAAATAGGAAAATCACAGATGCAGCAAAAATAAACCATGAACTTGAAAATAGAAGGACTGAAATACTTATTTATTCAGATAGGAAGGCGCATTGAATAAGTACAGTACAGTAGAACAAGTGAAATGTCTCTATAATATGGTAACTAGCTTGACGTTCACGCTAAACCAATTTTGACAACATATGTCACAGAAAGAGCATAACAAAGTTCCTTAATCCATGAATGTGTTTCTATTCTCTATGGTAGCCATTTTAAATCCCATTGAACAATGTACATACCTATGTCATCGTCACCTGTGAATTCGACACAATTATAAGACAAACACTATTAGTGTGATTTTTGACGTTTCTGCTGGCTATACTTTGTTAGCAAGCGTACAGTTAGTACGAAATGAACGTAGCACGGAAGAAGACCACTAAGGGTGCTACTTTACTAGTTTGTTAGTGTTTGCCTTAATCTTGGTACCAGGAGGAGCCAGTTGAATATTAAATAATACAGATTATTAGTACAAAGCTATTTATTGGAGTTTGAAAGATGGGGACGCTTCTGTGCTCTTAGAATTGCCTCGAGATTGTACCTATAATAGTAAAATGCTTAGATTGTAAAATGGCATTGTAATAATATATTATTGAACGAGAAATTGTTACAGGGTATTTATGTATTTAAGTAAATTGTATAGCAAAAAGCAGAAATGCACTAATACTTGCGATAATATTATTCATTGTGTGTAATGTCATATCTTTTTGTTTTCTTACAGATGGTTATTATCCTTCAGCAAACAACAGACAACGGGAAACGATTTGTTTCAACTGTTGTAGAAGAGGAGTCATCTTTCACGAGTAATTTTTCTCTGGGAAGTCAGACTTCAATTAGCGAGCGAAGTGCAATATATAAACAGAGAATAGACAGTCTATTCGGACGACACTCTCGTCTGAATCCGTTTAAACCCAATGTAGAACCATTCTGCATTCGCATTGATGGGCCAAGCACCCCGTCTTCGGATTCTTCTATTGCCGCCCTTCCAGTAGGACCTCCGAAATCTAACCAAATAATCCCCCATCAGAAAAGACAGCAGAAAATTAAGTTCAAAGAGCCGCCGGTACCAATCGGGGGTAAAGGGATCCGGGAAGAGGAAGATCATTTACTTTCCTCTGACGACGACGAAGATTATCAAAAGATTCCCGAGAAACCATCCTCTATTCTAACTGATTCTTTAACCAATAGCAATAACAGTGCTTGTGGGGTCGGGAAAAGAAATGGGAAAAGAAGTTCTATTTCAAGCCCTCACAATGTGAGTAGTGTACGGATAACTTGTGATGACGGAGACAGTAGTCCAACACCCGCTGGAATTGCAATGGTTTCTTCAGGAGAGGAGATATGTCAAATGACGTCCAGTGAGAGTCTTATGTGGAAGAATGGATCTTATGGCGAATCCCCTTGTTTGGAAGACAAAATGTATGGTTTGATGGGAGCACGAAGTTCTCCAGTTGGAAGTTTAAGATTTCCCGTGGAATACTTAGGGAGCGTTCCTGTATCGGGAACGACAACAGCCTTGCAAGATTTGCAGGCCCCTTTGCGGAATTTGTACTTGAACTTTTTGTCAGGGAAAAATGTTATGTCTGGGCAATTGGCAATAACTTCGGATGGACTGAGATTTGAAGCACCTA
Source organism: Yoshiicerus persimilis (assembly GCA_020352615.2). Taxonomy (NCBI): domain Eukaryota; kingdom Metazoa; phylum Arthropoda; class Collembola; order Entomobryomorpha; family Tomoceridae; genus Yoshiicerus; species Yoshiicerus persimilis. The sequence continues at coordinate 37,600,938 of CM060170.1, read as the reverse complement.
AAATTCGGCTAGTAAATCCATTTACAACGATTGCTGTATGGGCAGCAATAAAATTTGTTGCTCGAGGAGAACCTGTTCCAACGGAGTGTGCATTCATGCCTTTGATTTCAGATCCAGAGGGACAAGACAAAGGAAGACTTTTTGGGAGGATGGACTCTGAATTAGCCAAAGTGTATTACTCTTATGTCAATAACAATTCAACAAGTAAAGGACAGTTTCGTAATCCCCCAATATTTGCTTGTGTGATGAGAGAAGCTTCTTTCAGTCTTGATTGTCACGCCTTTGCATGTAAATGTGCTGAAGACGCAATTGTGGTTGCTGCAAATTTGTATCAATCCTTGGTTGATAAAATGAGAGCTCACAAAGAGGGGGAAAGTGGCTACGGAAGTCTTTCTCGAGGATCACCGGCTACTCAAAGTCCACCTAACCAAAACAGATCCGGCTCTTCTGCTTCTTCAACCGGATTTCCAATTGAGCAAAGTGGAAACGCCAGTAGTGGTAGTGGAACCGGAGGGAGTGATAGGCAAATGACTTGCGGGATTTCTTCAAAAAGGGAGCAACGGGTTGTTTTCTCCGATTCGGAGTCAATTGTTCCCGTACGACCTCCAAGACGCAAGAAAAAATCTACCGAAGTTCCCAATAGCAATCTTAAGAGGTACAATTCGGATGATAGTGTCCTCCACAAAATCCCAACTCGTCGTAAGTCTTTCAAGAACAATTATAGTGGTCAGCATGGGAAAAGTAAGAAGCGCGTTCAGATTTCCACACCAGAAGAAACTCCTGATTCAGCAAATGAATCCATTGATCAAATATTAGATCGAATCATTAATCCTGGGGGGATGTCTTTTAACGACCTCAAGCCTTCTTATCAGGAATTAATACTAAAAATAGCATTGACACTGACCCAGGATCAGTTGTATCAAAAAAGCAAGCAAGCCATGAAAAAACATCAACAGTTCAATTTTCGAAAGAAATCTAAAACAGCTACGGGTGAAGCTTCTTCGGATGACAGTTCTCAATTTTTGAATCAGATCATGAAATCATTTTGCAAAATAACATCCAGCAAAACTAGTAATCTTGCAAAAGTACGTCCCAGTAGTAAAACATCCAATTGTCACTCCATTTCCTCTCCTCTTCCGAAAGTCATCCTAAAGAAAAGCAAGGAGGAAGAACCCTTCATGTCTTTCTGCAGTGGATGCATTTGTGAAAAATGTTCTGAGAAATGCTATTGCTCGTTACCACCGTCAAGTACAGGAAAAGTAGGAGGAGTAACATCTTCGTCCACTCCGTCTTCAACAACAGCCGCCGAGTCCAGCCCAAACACAAATCTTAAGTCTGATAAAGTAAAAAAGACATGTGGCTACGACACTGATAGTTGTGCCGAGAGCGAGAAATGCTACTGCTCTCTCCAGCGTGTCAAATCCAATGGCCTCAAAATATACAATATTAATTTGGACACAGAAACGTCAGACACGGACACAAATTCTTATGACTTTGAACCATTCAATCACAGTGAGACAGTTTCTTCCTCGAATTTAAAAACAGTTTCCACTCGATCGGTGGAAATGTTGTCCTTCCAGCCTGCAAATTCAAAAAGGGGGTCTTACAACATGGTGCCTTCATCTTCACCCCAATTACAAACTACCAGTGCTGTTGTCCATTTTGAAGATGATGTCCAAAGTAGTCCTAAAACATCGCCACCACATTCCAGTAAAATCAACAGGTCAAATAATAGCTCAAGACAACCAGCTGCTATTTGCACTCCGTTTATACAACAATTCGAATCGGTTAGTAATTTCTCATTTTATTTTAAATACGTATTGAAATTTTATTAGATACAAATGCATGAATTATATGTCATTCTGAAAAATTGTCCCCACGTAAACAATAAACAGGAAATTCAGTCTAGAGATTTGATTGTATTTGAGAAAAAATAACTGTTTACAATTTATTACTATAAGTTTTTAATCTTACTGTTTTTGGCTTCATTTACTAAATTCAATTATAACACAATATTGTGTAACGTAATTAATTTCATTTGAAATATTCGTTTTAGACTGATGAAATAAACCAAGACTCCCCTACTATGCTACAAAGAAACAAAGTAATGCTAATCACTGGATCAAGTTCTTCTGCACGAGTGATTTACAAAGACGCCAATAGTTATCATTCGAGAAACCCCGAGTATGCAGATGGCAAAAAGAGCCGAGCCGAGCAGCTCCGGAATCTGGTTGACATTGAGGAGGATGAAGATAATGAAGACACTCATTCTAATGAGATTGATGGTGACGATGAGGACGAAGATGGACTGGCACCTGAAAAAATTCTTTCCATGAAGAAAACAGCAGAAATCGCAGCAATGTTTACCGATTTAAGATTGGACCAAACAACCAATGTTATCCCTGACCTTACCTCAGAAAACTGCGATTCTGCCAATATTACTGATGAGTCAAATCAGTCCGTCGATTTTGAAGCTTCTCTTGGCTACCTACCTTAGCCCTTTTCTAATTTCCTCAGGAACGGGCAATAAGAGTGTACTGTCCTAATATTGACTTGCATTTGTATTTTAGCATTCCAATTGTGCCGTCCACGAAAATTCTTTGCTGTAATTGCAATTTTGCAGCAGGATGTGATATGGCCTTTCCTACTATAATATATTTATGCATAATATTCCTTTTGTATTTAATGAGGGTAAGAGGATCGTCTACCCTTCTTCTGAATAAGACATTCAAAAGAATCCACAGTATTAATGTGTAAGATGGGTCTTAAAATTTGCAATATGAAATTTAGAGCAAACATAATACCATTATGCCATTCGTACTATCGAATGCATATTTTATGGCGAAGCGACACGGGAATCTAAAGAGGAAATATTTTTCAACCTCGACTTCTGTATATTATAATTGTAGATTTCATTTTGTGTAGCATTATGAAAACATTTTGGGAATGGGAAAATTATCTATTACGCAATTATTTACCTAATGCAATAAACTTTGCCTTTATTTTTGTTTAAAATTGCGAATGCTTACAATTTATGTAAAGCATAAAGGCAAACCATAAATTATATATCATTTTTCTTGAACGTTCCAATTAAGATTACTTTTTGGCGCTTTGTATATTCTGGTATTACAAAAAGAATTTAAAGAGACCTCACATGTAGGGCTGCAGTAAAGAATTGTTTTACTCTACACATCGTCTCTTTGGATCCTTACGTAATATTATTAGAGAATTATAATGCACTAAGGTAGAGATACGTTTGTATTACTTTTATTTATGTGTTTGCATGTAGCTGTGCATCAATATTGTATAATATGTATGTGAGTACCACTACCTATTGTAATACGATTCAAAACTCTTACAAAATAGTATTCAATAAAATTGTTTTATAAGAAAAGATTATAATAATCAATGTACTTCTATAGATATTGCTAGTAGTAATGCGTACTTTCAATTGGCAACCATATCATACTATGTAGATTCTGGAGTTATATTTTAGTATACCTATTGGTGTGCTTATTTTAGCTGGCACTATTAACAATCTTTATTATTCAAATATTGCATTTCTTAAATATATTATTCAAAAGCACCTCATTTTTACTAGCTACAGTAATTATTAGGAGATAAAAATTAAATTAATTTGCATTTTGCTAATGTAAGTGAACCATGAAAACAAAAATATTCTGGCTTCCTTTCAGATGGAGGATTCCACTTCCACTGGTATTAAATTGTGCTATTTGGGGTTATTGGCTTCGTTTGTCAATAAATTTAAATCATAATATATGGAACATTTCTGAATGTACTCAATAATGATGAATAATGCACGCTTATAAATAGCCTGCACCTACTTCTTGTAATTTATGTAATTTCTAACAATTCATTTTAGGGAGTGGTCCAAGTAGTCCTGCTGATTTACTTTTCTCCATTAGAAGCATGTAATTATATGATTTTAAGCCGTGGTGCGATGAGTAATGGATATTCATGTTTGCATTTGCATAATATGCATTGTTGGTAATGCTTTAGCTAAATGGGAGAAGACTGGAGAGGTTCGTCTGACAATAAGATAAATGAAGCATTTATTCAGTCAAATAACACAAGACTTTTATTAATAAGAAATGTACAAGACTAACTTTTAGATTAAATTTTTGCATTCTGAATGCCAAATATTTCTGGAAATTGTAGGTTTATAACAACTTACTTGTATAATGATGGCATTCATTTTTTCGTTCACGTACGGTACATGCGTAAATCGGTTTAGTTCTGGTCTTAAATAATGTTAACATTTAGGATCAAAATTACAATTATATACAAGATCATTTGTATTGTGTCAACTAAGGAAGAACAAAAGACAACTTTGTAATGCAGAAACAGAGTTTTGACATGCAACTAAATATATAATTCAATTTCCCGGTTCCGTTCACATGTTTCTGTTACTACAGTTCCCGTCCACTTCTAATTTTATTTCACAAAAATAATGGATTATGGATCTAGAGCAGCCAGAATCGTCAGACACAGAAGAATTAGGGGGTGTCCCATTTGGGGTACCAAAAAATTGTCCGATAATCAATGGATTTGAAACCGAAGACACATTGGAGTCCAGCGGTGTGCAAATTGGAGTCATGCAAAATCCGCCGATTACCAATGGATTTCAATCCCAGTGCATTAATTTATCAGAGGAATCTGAGAATATTGATTACAATGAAGACAGTTTCAGTTCAGATGATGAGGACATGGGCGATGTCCAGTACTCTTCAGACGACCCGGAAGAGCTGGAGGCTATGCTAGATGAAGGTATTTTTATAAAAATATAACGTACAGTAATGAGTGCTATTAAACCGTTTTTACCATCTTTACATAGGAAGGTTATATGAAATTTTCAGGTTCAGATTAATTAAATACAGTTTGCAGGTATGAGAAATTTCTTCGGTTTTTTTAAAATTCCATTTTAAAGTGTACAGATATAACTATTGCAATTTTGGCGAGGTATAATAAGCCTTAGTCTTAAAGGTCCACTGGGCCAGCTTAAATATTTCCTAAAATGGATGTCGCCATTTTAAAGGTGGGTTTCAAGGCCTGGTCTATATTCTAATGCTTCTGTACAAAGTACTTAACCGATTTTAAAACCCACCTTTAAAATTGAAAATTCAGCGACGACAACAACTTAAAAAAGTGGTGGGAAACTGAATTAAGACTATGGTCTATTAGACCATGGTTTGGGATTATCTCTTCTTTTGGGAAAACATTATGAGAGAACTAATACATTACTGATATTTGTTAGATCTTCCGGATGATTTTAAACGAATACCAGTGGCTGACCCCAAACGACTACGGTTAGCAAGGAAAAGAAAAATCGGACAACGTGGTGGAGCTCATTCCATTCCCGGAGAAAATGGTGCTGATGATTTGGACGGAGAGGATGAGGATTACAACGAAAAGGAAATCACCGTTTTAGAAAGTAATATTTAACGTACAACAGAGACTTTTCATAATTACAGTTAATGGTGGCGCTAAGAAAAAAATTGGTTCCTTTACAGAAATTGGCTTGAATAATTTCGATTTGATGCCTGGTGGGTGGATTGAAGTTCGACACAGTAGTGGAATGCCGTTGTATCTCCACAGAAAGACCCGTGTTTGTACTCTTGCTAAACCTTATTTCCTAGGACCTGGATCAGTTCGAGTTAGTTTTCCTTGATTTGAGTCTAAAATGTTATGACTATTTTTATCTAATGGAAAATATATTTACAGAGACATTCTATTCCTCTGGATGGCATCCCTTGCTTGGCTTACAAAAAGGCATTAGAAAGAAGGGCAGCTGAACTCTGTACTGGTGCGATTCATAATGGAAAACTAAGGGATCAATTAACAGAAACCAATAGCAAAGGTGACCCTCCTATACACAATTCTAATGGTGCAAATGGAGTGCTCAATGGAAATCTGGATAAGGAGGGCTTGAAAAGCATGCTTCCTTGTGCTAAGGTGGAAACTGCGAGCGAGAACAACAGTATGTACTCTGTGGAAGCTGATGAACTTCGCCAGTATTGTGAAGGGGTTTTTAAATTCAAACGTGTTAAATGCAAACGATTCAAGTAAGCCTATTTACAAAAACATTGCTTGGGTGTCATTTTATGGTTAGTCGGGTAGTGGTTTGTAAACTTATGTATTATGTTGTTACTTAGGACTTGGAGTGCTAGACGAAAGCACACTAAAGAACAAAAACGCTTGCATCTTCAAAGGCCTACTCTACCTGAAGGAGTTAAACTTATCACCTTTCCTGTTCAAAATACAGGTTAATTATATTGAAAAATGTCGTATTTATTTTTAATTAAGAAAAAATAATTGTCATCATAAAGTGTATTTCTTGAATTCGCAGGGGGAGATTCTGACAGTGGAAAATGCAATAAGGAATATATAATGAACCCTCAAGGAAAAAGTTCTGTTTGCATTCTCCATGAATACGTTCAACACGCCCTTCGAAAACAGCCTTCTTATAACTTTCGAGAACTAGAAAATGCAGCCACTCCATACGCAGCCACAGTTGTTATTAATGGAATGCAGTACGGATCGGGTTATGGGTCCAGCAAAAAGCAAGCTAAAGCAGAAGCAGCTAAGGCGACTTTAGAAATTTTGATACCTCAAATGAAGGAGCAGCTAGACGAAAGCAAAGGGAATCCAAATTCTGATTTTGATATCACCTCGGTAATATTAATTACAACTTTCCTGGGGACGACTGATAACTTATAGCTTATAAAATCTGAAACTTATAAAAATGAATAACCTTGAATTTACAAAATTCTGGTTTTTCAGTAAACACATTTTTATTTGTATGGAAGCTGAGGTTTAAAATTAAAGCTTCACACTTTATTTCGCTAGTTAGTTGAATAATTCATATTGTTGGGTGTTAATACTTCATTTAACATTATGATTTTAATTTCAGTTCTTCAAACAAGTAGACTTAACTGACGCAAGGATTACAAAAATGTGCTCTAGCTTCAGTGAACCTTCACCATACACCTTACTTCTAACGTGCTTGCAGAGGTAATTTTTTTAATATCTCTGAGAAGGCAAAATTGCTCTACACAAGTCAAACTTTTATTTTTGTGTACATTTGTCTTTGTAAAATAAAATAATTATTTTTTGGGTAGGAACTTTGGTCAAGGTGGAACTAGTAACATTAGATTCGAAATGGTTTCTTCTGGAAATCAAGCAAATAAGTTCAAGATGTCAACAGGAACTTACGAAGTTGAAGTCACTGCGTCTAACAAAAGAGAAGGGAAACAACTGGCTTCTCAAGCGCTGCTTGCTGTAAGTCCCTAAATATAAGTTTTTACTATGTATTATTATAACCCTTAATGAGCCTCATGAAAATTCTAAAATTATTTTTTATTATTTCTGTAGAAGATACATCCTCACATTCACAACTTTGGCTCATTTTTGAAATTGTATGGCAATGGTTCTATCAAAAGTGTAAAAGAAAAGAAACAGGAAGAACAGAAGATAACAGTTCTGCAGAGTAAAGCTTCTGCAAATTGCCCTAACTACGCAATTCTAAGTAAGCTTCGCGAAGAAATGAAAAAAATGATAACAGTGATAGAGTTGACAACAAACAGTAATGTGTCTGCTTCACAACGGGACTCGTGGCAGCCCATGAATGTAGCCACTAGCTCTGTTGCAAGTGGAATCTCAAACTGTGCCGTCATGTCGTCTCTAAGCAGTAAATGAAATTCAGTGATGGACAACAATGCTCATCCGGGGGCTTGAATTTTGTCTACATGCCAGAGTCCGACGCCGGCGCGCCGCTGACACCGAGCAAAAAATTGACGCCGCCGCCGTGAAAATTTGATCGGCGCGCAGCCACTCAAAGACGAAATTTTTACGAAATGTAGTTTAGATTTGCCAACTTTTATATAGAATATGCGAAGCCAGTGCTATGAATGAAGACATAGTATAATTCTGCATTGAATTACGTGCACTTATTTCATATGTTAAATATGTAAGCATTAGTAGTTCATGAGAAAAGAGATATATTTTGGAAAAATTAAAATTTGGAATAGATTTCTCAAATATTAATTAGATCCAGCGCTACATTCCCAAAACATAAGGGGGAAATCAAGGAACACTCATAACTACACTTTTCGTTCCAATTGCTCAATTTATTGTCATTAAAATTTGCGCTATTTGAGGCTTTGTTGACAATAGTCCTATCCTCAAAAATGTTAAAAGGGCATTATAAATGTTTATCTGCGTCAGTCGGCGCGCCGCCGCCGCCGAGAGTTTTGGGGGCACCATGCCGCCGTCGCCAAATCATCGACGGGCTCTGCTGTCTGCGACTCTCACTTTTTCATAATTCTGTGAATTTTGAAAGTTAATATAAAGGAATTTCACCATTCAATTATATTTCTGTTTCTTTGAATTCCAAAAAATGTTTACATTGATTGCAATAATGCATGGAAAGATAGTGATAAGTGTCAATTAATGAATGAATGCTTGATTAAAACAATTTAAATTATGCAAATATTGCAAACGAATTAATGAAGATATTGTAAATTAAATAAATGAAAATTAGATGATTTTATAATTCATTAAATATTTTAGGAATTTATCTGCATTATTAAAGACAACTAGAAGTTACAAAATCTTCATTCAAATCACAGTACATTGATTACAAGAAATTTTTTTCTTCAAAATGTCAAATTCACTGCAATTCGGAAATTCATAAGACCGGTTAGCTGACATTTTAGAGCTATATTACGAATATTTTTATACTGTCATTAACAAAAACTTTGGTTTATATAACTGTTAACCAACTTGGTTTTATATTTTATTATTGATACATGGCCATGATTCGTTTTGATAAATGTTTATATTGTAGATGTCCTTTCTTTGCGCGCGAAATTAAAAGTGACCTTTTGAGACTATAAGAATATCATCTGTATTTCAATATCTATCAAATTAATTCGGAATGCAGAAGTGTGTTTTAAATATAGAAATATAAAGAAAGGATGTCCTACCATAAACGATATTAATTGACACGAACAGTTTTAACCTCGTCCTAAATCGCCAATAATTGTCAACAATAAAATGACAATTAGAAGAGTTGTTGTCACAGGAATGGGACTTGTAACCCCCTTGGGCTGTGGTGTCGAAAGTGTATGGCCAAAAATTTTGGCCCGTAAATCAGGATTTAGTAAGCTGGAAGATTTGTCTTATCAAAAATTGCCATGTCGTGTTGCAGGATTGGTCCCTAAAGGTGAAATTACTTTAAACACAAATGCATAGATTTGTAGCCCATAATGTCGCTTACTTTTAAGTGAAGTTTTATATAAAGCATTGCATGCTAAAAAATTTGTAAAGTTTAATGTACCCAATTATTTCCGGATTCAAACAATAATCCTTGAGTTTTGTCTTACCTTACACTTACAGTTAGTTTTAGTTAAGGGTAACAGAAGTTTTCCATGCTTACAAAAATTCTAGAGCTATGCAATGTGGGGAAAAACTTAAACTTAAACTAAAACTTAAAAAAATACAATGCTGCACACCGTATATTTACCACGGGGTATTATTGTTTCAAACATTGAAACCTACGCTCAAGTACAGACACAGGATTCAATCCTTTCCTGTAAAACTTTTGAAATCGTATGATATGAATAAGAATTATATTGCTTATTGTTCACATACTGTTTTCAGTAAATTAACACGCACCCATGAGGAAAACTTAAAAACTCATCCAGCTTCACATCCAAAAACAGTTCATCATTTTGGCAAATAAGATGACTAAATTATTGTTATATGGATAAATATTGAGATTTTATTATTCGCAATGCAATTAACCTATTTTTACATACTACGATCTAAGCTTGTGCCCATTTGAGCAAGTTAAAAATCTTAAACGCAACCGCAAATCTAAAAGATTTAAACGTTCGTAATATCGTAAGTATTTCCCATGTTATTGTCCTGAAATTTTATTGCGTTATGTTTTTGCTATTTACGTCTGAAAATTTTTGTTGCACTTTCAATTCACTTTCTTTACAGACGAGTTAAATCTGACAGAAAAATTTTCTGAAGCCGAGCGGCGTTCAGCCTCCACAGGAACACTGTACGCATTAATAGCTGCTGAAGAAGCGGTTAAAAGTAGTAACTTAGAATGTGAACTAACTCAGGAAGCGAAAGAAAGGATTGGTGTGGCAATTGGGATGGGGATGATGGATCTTCAAGATGTACAGGATACAGGAGAGATTTTGAGACAAAAAGGCTACAGTCGCGTGTCACCTTACTTTATACCAAGAATACTACCTAATCTCGCTGCTGGTCAAATTAGTATAAAATATGGATTTCAGGTTGTTCAAGATAAAGTACCTAAATAGTTTACATTGCATTGGAAATGTACACTTAAAACATTCAATTAGATGAGCTTATTTTTATTTGCGAATTGTTTTATAATCATGTCAAATCGCTACAAAAGACAAATATGTACAATTTATCCACAAACCTTACTTTTACTTCGTCTATAAAGGTGCAAGTATACTACAAGAATATGAATGCGAAAAGAAAAGTTGAATAAGAATGAGAATTCTTAAAATCAAAGTAATATAAACTCTTTTTTCTAATCGCAGTCACTATGGCAATTCGCAGTCTAATTCTTAGTCTAATTCTGAAAAAAGTATAAAGTTTGATTACCTTTGAATTGGATTGCTATTCGGAATATGAATTTGATAAAGTTGACTTCAAGTCAACTTGGCCAAATGCATATTCAAAGGCATAATCTTAGTCCAAATCCGATACTATAAAAGTTAGGCTCTAATTCATAATCATAGGGTAATGCATAAGCACAATTCATTCGTAAACTATAAATTACTAATAGAATTCCGATTTTCTCATTCAACTTTTCCAAATCGCAAGGAAAGTCTAATTCCTATACTATAAATGTTAAAATCTGAGTGTATTCTCATTCTCAGTCCCATTCTTATTCATATTCCTGTAGTATACTTGCACCTTAAAAGGAGTACGAATTAATGAAAATAATAATATAATGTTTCAAGGGTCCAAATCATTGTGCGTCCACTGCATGCGCTTCCGGAGCTCACGCTATTGGAGATGCCTTCAATCTAATCCGCTATAATGTGGCGGATGCCATGTTATGTGGGGGGACAGAAGCTTGCATAAATCCACTGGGGATTGCCGCCTTTTGCAGACTGCGGGCTCTGTCTACTAAATTCAATGACGAACCTTCGTGCTCTTCACGGCCTTTCGATTCCGACAGAGATGGATTTGTGATGGGAGAAGGTGCCGGTGTCCTTGTTTTAGAAGAACTCCAGAGTGCCTTGTCCAGAGGAGCAGCAATTTACGGAGAAATGCTGGGCTACGGACTCACAGGTGATGGCCATCATATGACTGCCGCTCGGGAAGACGGCCATGGGGCTTACCGTTCTATGAAAATGGCACTTGACGACGCACAAATTCGCCCTGAAGAGATTAATTATATTAACTGTCATGCAACTTCTACTCCTATTGGTGACAAAGCGGAAGTCAAAGCTCTAAGGCGGCTATTTGACTCACAAAATGTAAAATTCAGTGATAATATCATTTAATTGTCCTCAAAAATGTATTCGTTTACAATAATAGTAATTGATTATAATTTTAGGTTAATGGAGTAGCTATTTCATCAACAAAAGGTAGTCACGGACACTTGCTGGGAGCTGCTGGAGCTGTAGAAACTATTTTGACAATTTTGAGTTGTTGCAAAAAAGTTACTCCTCCTTCTGTAAATATTTTTAATCTAGATAAAGAATTTGAAGGACTAAATATTGTTAGGCAGTCATCTCCAATAGAAAATCGTAGCGATCGTATTGTAGCGTTAAAAAATTCCTTCGGTTTTGGAGGGACAAATGCCAGTTTATGCATTTCGAACTATAGTGCGTAATTGTGTGGGGTGGTGGGGTCCTAGAGATTTTATGATGGATGAAAAAGTTGTGATGCGAAAAAAATAAAAGTTTGAATGACATTTGTATCAAGTCACTTTTTATTGTTTACAATTTTACATATACACCAATTAAATCTACAATGTCTTGTCTACAAATGAATTCCATGATCATCACACGAGCTTTTAAACTCACTATGCTACAGTACTTGCTTTATATAACACAATAATGATGAAGACATCGACTTACATTACAAACAAAACATCTCTAGTTACTTGAGAATACCATAATTGATTACACGTACTGGATTATTTCAGAATCCACATTCTATTGACAAGTCTGACAATGGAGACAAAAATTGATTTTTGTAGAAGAGACATATGAGTTGCCAAAAATCTCACAAATGTTTGACATTGCAATATATACTGCCGGAAAACTAGTTGGGTTGTATGTTTGGAAAGATTGGAAAGAAAATTAATGAGAATTACATTAAATATTATAGAAGCAACTCGAATATGTATTAGAAAACATGACATGGTATCCGTCGTAACTTTACACCAAGAATAACGTAACTTTTGTTGTATGTTTGTATTAGCTGTGAAAAAATATGAAGAGGAATGTCACACTATTTTATTCAAAAACTCTAACATAAATATCAAATCACCGAAGACAATCTAAATAATTTTATTGGAAATTCATCACCTTATGTGTGCTTTGTAAACTCAATTGTAAAACAGTCGCATCTCAGCTTACCATCACGTCTATAGCATTCAATTACTATTAAAACATGACCATCACTGTACTTAAGAGCATACAACGTAATTAATTCTGAGTTGCAACAATATTTAACTAAATTTATTTGTCCAACTTCGTTTTGCAATTTTTTTCCAGTAAAATAATTATTACGTACGAAAGAACTAATTCCTTTTGTTGAAAGCAATGGCTCATTTACCTACGAGAAGGTCTTGTACCTCTAACGACGATTTTTCCCCTTGTACTTTTTACTTGATTGAGATTGGCGGGGTTTATTCATTCCGCCTGATCTTGGAATATGGTCCTTTTTTGATTCTTTTGAGTTGCAATCCTTTGAGTCGTCCGCGTTAACAGTAGTAGAACAGGTCTCTCGGTTGCAGTTGCAAGACATCTCGCAAGCCTTATTTGTCCCCGCCATCATTTTGTCAAACTCAAGACGCAGCTTCTCCCGCAGCTTCTCTCTCATGTCCTCCCAAAACGGAGTCAGTATGGCAGAAACTTCTTCTTCTGGGATGAAATCGTCGTCTTCAGACTCGCACGAGGACTACATCATTTACAAATTATTAGCACTCCATTCATTACACCAAATCTCCCCAAAACGGAAAAAATACTACTTCCTCTACTAGAACTTACTTCAAGCTGTTCTTCCAGACTACGGTATGGAATGGGATAAGACTGTGATATCCGTTGCTGACCATTGAGTAATGAACTCCCAGTGTCCACACTCTCGTTACTTCTACAGTTGGAGCAGTCACGGAAAGCATGGTTACAAAATGCATCTGAGCAAGCTATTTCAGAGCCTTCAGGAGAGCTACACGATGCATTATCGATGTTGTTTCCGGAAGAATATCCACAGTCGGTTGCTTCAACAGAACAGCGAGATGATTGATTAGAGACCAGGTTGGAGGCAGTTGACGAAGACTTTACACCACTATTGACCGGTCCTAACGGACTAGAGCTTGCTGAGTCAAGTTCCTCTTCACTCCGCTTCCCCTTCCCCTTCCCTGTTTTCTTCTTCTTCTTCTTCCCGCATTTATCAGAATTTACAGGTTCACACCGACAGTTCTCCTTTTCCTCAACTTCACCTTCCTCCATAATCTAAAGCGTCCCAGCATTAACCATTCATTATTAACAAGGCCACACAAATGTCTTAAGGAATATCATTTCGTAGTTTTTGGTATTTTATTTCCTTACCGTCAATGAAGTAGTTGCAGCTTCAGCCTCAGTTGGTTCTTCCTCATACTCCTCCTGCACATTTAAGCATGTTACAGTAAATACGTTCACATTTGTTACATAGTACATATTCAAAATATATTGGACCAGACGTACCTGTACGGTTTCTTCTGCCTTCTTCTCCTTTTTCCTCTTCCTCTTCTGTTTCTTAAGTTCTTTGCGCTGTTGTTTGGCAAGTTCCTCCTTGCTCAGTTCTTCACATAGGAGCTCTAATTGTGAAACACCCAACTTCTTCTCCACCGCCATTTCAAAACTGCGTCGAAAGGCTTGAATTGCAACGCACATAATTATTTCCCAGGTTCTTTCTTCTTCTCGGAACCGATTCTGAATTCGGTGCAGACGCTCAAATACACACAATCCGAGACAAGTCAAAACCTCTTCCTGAGCTATTTCCATTGTTTTTGCGTGTCTTTCGCGACGACTACTACAATAAAATAAATCACAAATCCAATGTCAGCCCAAGAAGTTCTTCGTTGTATAGTGTACCAAGAAATAAGACCAAAACCATCAACTTACGTTCCCACCAGTTCAGGTACAGCCTTGGCTATCAGGCGACTGACAAATTCAGTTTTGCACAGCACATGCAAATGTCGGTCTTCTTTGCAGCACTCTATCCCTTCGTATAATTGGGGAATGTAGCCGATTTCACCTATAGGATCTACTTCACCAACAAGAATGTTGTACGCCCTCAACACTTTGGATTTGCATTCGGTGCAGAATCGATGCTTTCTTAAATAGCGTTCTAGTGTTTCCATTAGAGACTTGGCATCAACCAGAACAACTCTTTCTTGACACTTTTCGTCCATGTAGTCCCACACGTCCACCCACGAACTCACAGTCCGAATCCGCTGCGATTCCATTGAATGCAAAGTACACCGCCTTCCAGACTTGCATTTACTCAATGATTCCAAAAGGGTTTGCATTTTGACGCTGCAATTGCAATATTGTACATAAGTTACACCTATTTCTCCTAATTAAATAGCTAAGAAAGTAGTAATTAATGTACCTTGGACAATGAAATAAAGAACAGAGAAATGTTCTGTGGATTCGATCTTTAGCGAGATTCATCGCCCCACTTTGGTCAACACAAAGAGGATAAAATGCAGAAATCCCACATTCGGTTACTTGCTGGTACAAAGCCTCGGCACTGAAAAATTTAATTATATTCTCTTAGACATAACAAAAATACTATTAATGAATCAGTACAACTATCATTGTTGTATTTTATTGACCTCATATTGAACAATACATCGATTATTGTGTTTATTTTCTTAAAAATGTATGCCTGCATATTTGGTTATCATGAATTAATGCTTATATGTTAAACATTTGTACACTCAATTCCATTTTTAATTTATAGCATAATGTTAAGTACAATAAATACACTTTTAGTCATTGCAAAGTGATCTATGATAGGTATACAGAGTATACACTAGTTACAGTAAACCTAAGGGGCTGTACCTATGTCACCCGCCCTGAGATTTCTATTAATCATATTGAATGTATATAAAACACTTTATCCAGCGTCAAAGAACTTGGACATAATACTTAGTATAACTGATAGGCTCAGTTGTTTCTTTGGAGAAATAAAGAAATGTGCTATATGTAAATGTAAAGGGTTTTATAGTAGTGTGGTAGTGACTGATTAATCTTAGGTGACGTCAGAATGCAAAGGTACAGGGTATGGAACACAGAAATGAAAGAAAACAATATGAATTGAGTGAAACCAGAAGGGATATCCCTGAGTGTTTACGAAGTGATTAAAGCGATACTTAAATTGTAAAAAGGGAAGATAACTTCAACTCCCTGTTCTATTGCATTGGTATCATAGAGGGTTTTTTCGGTGAGGACAGTAGGTGCGTGGTCAGCACGTCAGCACCCTTAGACACAACGTCATAACCAACTGTAGTAGTTGGCGTATATGGAAATTACATAACTGCTACATATGCATTCAGTTACATCTTACATTAAGACCTCTACTTGCATACAAGTCAAATTTCCTAATAAAGAATAGATGTGTGTGTGAAAAGAACAATATGCCTTGTAGAACAAAGCGTTATATATAGTGGATTGACATGTCAATAATGACTAATAAAATCAATACCAGAAATGCAATAATATTACAATTTACAATAGCTGCAGCTTTAAGCCAATCTTTTCATTTCTGCGACTTCATAAGTTATTTTGTAACATTCAATATTCAACATGACTTCACAATAATAATGACCAAACTGTGTCAGAAATATACAATACAATTGATTCATATTTAATTTCATAATTAAAGCCAATGTACTATTTGCTTCTGACTATAAACTGCATTGCCCCTGAATAAAGTGGTTTTATAAACATTCAGATGATTAATAAAAAATGTTCCTTATGCTATTAGATATACAGTCAGTGCACTTATATCACTGAGTATTTTCTATTCTCTCAGAAAACCGCAATTCTCAAAGACAGGTCTTTGAAATTATGCAAGAATAGCCAGGTCTACGAAAATCATAGACCAAATGCTCTTAGGGCCTGCGACACATATAGTATTCTCTGAATTTCTTCTGAAAGCTGAATAAATACAACATTTAATTAATGTAGGCTAAAGCGTCCGTCTTCTCATTAAGCTCTTAAAGCTTATCATATAAGAAGCCCTTGGTTTATTACTTTGCACTTTGGACTTGGAAGCTTTCAACACAACCTTTTTTCCTTCTCTAATGCCTACTTTGGTTTTTGCTTTTTCTAGGAGTGGTTACTGAGGAATTTATATACATATGAATATTGCTCAATTGTGCTTATTACAATGTGCGGTCATATAATTTTACATACATTCAAAAAGTAAGAGTTTTATAAATTATACTACTTCATTGGCCTTCAGGCACCTTACAACTTATTATATGTATATTTATTGACAGGCAGAGCTGATAATAATGAAATTACCTGCGCCGGCAGCCCACACAAGGTACTAATTGATTGAGGACCTCCAAAAACTCATGGTTGGTAACTCGAAGAGCGGTTTCCAGTTCGTTCTTTTCTAACAATCGGAATTTTTTGAGGAATTGATCCATTTCCGTTTTTGTTGGGTGATGATTCTCATCGCACAGTAGATATTCATTATCCATATCCATCACCATCTGTAAAGGAAAATGAAAACATTATTGGTATTGTTATCACAGTCTTTGCAAATTTGTACAAATGTGTATCATTTCAACCATATTTATCAATCATCTTCATGGAAAAGTAAAATAAATTCGCGTTCAGGAAAAACTGTTACGCAAACTTTTTTTATTTTCCAAATAGCCAACACAACAAGAATTACTACGAATCAGTTGATGTGGTGAAACTAACTTAAGGGTGCGACTTATAAAAACCCAAAGATTATTTTTGAGAGTAAAAGAAAAGTAAAATAGCAAAAAGCCAAGCATTTCGGGATCTGGTTACAAAATCTTCGCTTATTTCACTAACACAATTAATTTTTCTTGCACATTGCACAACGACATTGACGTTAAATATGAGAAAAAGTACTTTTCCGAAGTTTGCTGTGTTCTGCGATCTCGATCTCTAGTTATTTTTGTTGAACTTATGACAATAAACTAAGGTGAAGCTTGACACCAAAATTTGTTTTGAGTGTTCAGCAAAATGAAATTATTTTTTAAATAGCAAGGTAATCTATTTCATTTCAGGTAGAACAATGGCCATTGTCATTGATAAAAGTGAACAGTTGGAAAAAGACAAGCATTGGCCTCAAGTAAATATTAAACTCGCCTTTGGAAGTGGCAAACTGCAAATTAATCATCAGCTGATACAACAAGACAGCCTTACTAATTAATTTAGTTTTTGAGTCTTTAGTTCCCACATGAAACGGAATACAAAAAACGAGTAAAAATTGTATATCCATAATATTAACTTAACTACTTATGTTCTATGTGATATGTAAATTCAACATTGAATGGGAAAGTCCATCCGATGAAAACGAAATGTTATTTTCATAAATCTTAAGTACCGATAGTTCTATTGTTGTAAAATGCATTTCAATAATGTTATTAAACCACCTATGCACAACAATCAATCTAACGATGTCATCGGTTTTTGAAATAATTTTACACCTGCGTATATGACATTTATCAGTACTAGTTGTTTGTGAATTATAAGTACCTAGTGTAGTAAATGAGTATTAATATCTTGGCGTTCGCCAAAATGCCGATCATACATGGGTATAAAGCGCCATGCAATAATAAGAAATAATATTTATGAAACTTTTTAGTGATATTTGGCTTATTTGGCGAAACTCCAATCCTAACATACATTTCAATACAAACAAAATTTTAGTAGTTTATCCAGGAAGTAAGTTCCCTTTTAAGTACTTCCTTGTTTCAAAGTGCAATTTTTGATGACATGGTTAATATTTGCTCTAGACAACTGGAACTGGGGATTTTTAAATCATTTCAGCAACCTGGAATGTAGCTCTACAGAAAGACGACTTCTAATAATATTTGATTACGGATACTACGTCTCTAAAATTGTGAGCCTCGTACACTTTTTAGCATTGACAAAAACATCAAGAGAAATTGTGAATAAAAAAGTGGAATATTTAATACATCTTACATTCTAAACATACAGATTGCTCCCACAATGTTTGGTAAATCCACCCTTCGGCTTCTTAACCCAATTGATAATTAAAAAATTGAAAATTTTAGTTAAAACCAAACTGGTACTAACTCGTATTTAATATTGCTAATTAACGTTTGTTATAAAAACAATAAATTCGTCAAAAACTGTTAAGAGAAACTATTTATAAATGAAATATCAATACTCCTTAAAGTGTTTCAACGCCTCTTCATAATGAATGATATGCATTACAATTGACTCTAAAATATTACTCATTGATTTCAAATTCCAGTCATTTACTGTTTTGACTAGTTTCATTGTCGCTATTAATACAATGTCCACGTAATGTTTATTAACTTATTATTTTTGTGTTTAATGTTCCTATTTCTATTTCTGCATTGTAATTTTACAATTCAAATAATGACGTTCATTTTAATAAGCTCAATTGAAATCAGGAATTTCACTTCAGTTTGATGTTACTTAAAGTAAGACAGGGCTAAATGTTCCATGACTATAAATATACATTTGATATCACATTAATGAATACTGTGACACTGACGTAATCATATTATGTGTTTAGAGATTTGATCAAGTGAGGACTCATCAGCTGACGTAAACAAACAGGTAAATTAAAGCACACAATTTTTAATGTCTACTTAAAACTTGGGCTTTCATAAAAAATAAAAATGTGCTAATGTTACGACCCACTTTGCAAGTAGTAACTACTCATGGTTAAAAACCCTCAAATTATGCCAGTTATCCTGAAAAAAGAGCAATCAGATGAAAGTGAAATAAATATTAAATTATAAACATCTCTTGATTTTAGACAACCTAAATAGTTAATCCACTTGCAATTAATAAATATAATAATAATTTAATCGTATTTAAATATTAATTGTTCAATCATTTTTAATACTTAATATGTGAAACATGATTACTATTTTACTTTTACGGAAGGAGGCTTTTTCAGTTTTTAAATTCGGAAACCATTGCACTATTTTAAAAAGAGTTTATTAAAAGAGCTGATTTCATTAAAACGGAATTTGAATTGTCAATAAGGAAGTCTATAGGTATTCATAATTCTGTCCATGCACGCAAGAAAAAACGATGAGCTAGCCAAAACGGTTCAATGACATCAATGACATGGAAGTAGCTAAGTAACGCCGAGGAAGAATTTATTTCTTTTCTTTGCATTTGTACAATACTGGATCTGTGAAAGCTAAGAAACTTGTCATTAGCAATAGCAATAGCAATGCACTACTTGTTCTTTAGTTTATGCAGAAAATACAAATATAGACCCTAGATTGGATTGTCTTCGTTCAATACATTTGAGATTGGAATTCTGTCTAACGACATTAAATGTTCTATAGTAAGGGTGATAAAAGCCTTGCTTGAATACTATCTATATCTTGATAATACGTATACAGAACCTCTCTCGGAAAGTGACTTCTGACTGTTCTGACTGACCACCAGATGATTATTAGCTTCATTTTTATTTCCATTGAAAATGCAAATACTGATTAAATTGTGTAAGGCATTGCATATACTGCGATAATTTTGTGTACACTTTCATATTCTAATCAAAATTAAGTAAAGAAGTCAAAGTCTTGATCGTGGATATCCCAACTGACCATGCAGTCATTTTCTGTTGCTTTTCGTTAACAGCAAATTAAAAGTAAAAATACTCAACATGTACAAATAAAATGCTATTAGCTGGGATTTTCTCTAGATAAGATATTTAAATAAGTCCTTGACTCATCTTTGTCATTTAGATAAACGTATTTTGAATGTGCTTTTGTAAAATTGTAAATTGTTAAGCGTACCGAGCACCGTGGGGATAAATCTTTATCGTTATATAATTTACAAACGAAGCATTACACCATATGCTAATTCAGGTATTTACAACATTACAGGCTATATATTAAGTATTACAAATTTCAGAACAGTGTTACATAATTTGTGGTTTAGGTTCTGGTTTTTGAACTTGTGATTTCTATTGTACATGACATTGTTTTTGTATTTTACAGCTGACAAAGGAAAACCCAGCAGATTAAACATTTGCCTCCAGGAGGGGAAATAAATACCGAAAATGAAAATATGTGGAATATTTGAGATTTGACAAATAGCGAATAGGAATGGATCGTAACAATAACTGTGCGCAGTTGACTTGACAGGCTGAAAGGAGACAGAATGGATATTTTGGAGATGATAGGAAGTGGACGTGAGGTACGCATTGGTGAGACATCGGAAAAGTAGCCCCCAAAGGAAAAGTTGAAAAGTAAACATTACCGAGATGTTGTCGTCGACGAATATTGGGACCCGTCGATGCTTAAGACCTTTATAAGCGGCTTCGCCTCCTTTGAACACATCCGTAAGTCGAGCCATTCTGCTCCACTTTTAGGTGATGCACTAATTGTTAACGCTTCCGTTGATTAGTAATGGTAATAATTGATAGAAAGGATATTATCTTTGATTTTCCGCAGATGTGGTGTTGACAAACGGATTAGCAGTCTAATGAAAGTAGCCTAAATGCACTAAAGCACTGACGAATATTGAATGTGTGAAAGAATGAACAAGGAGTACATTGCCTGCCTGGGACCTATTGCCTAGATTAGAACCTTCCTGCTTTCTGGTGATAGTTAGTTAGTAGAGCTTCTATGACGACTGAATAATCTTCTACGACAATGCAATACTCATCTATACACTCTGTCTGCTCTCTATCCCCGTATATCCTCCCTGTGTTCTACGCCCTATCATGTACTCATAATCATCCCAGACTCACTCCAATGTATACTATGCTTACCAATCCACAACGTACGGCCAATACATTTATACATCGCCAGTGGCGTAGTTCGCAGAGGGTCGCACTCGACAGTCCGCCCCCTTCAAGGAATTTTTCAAAGAGAAACACTTATGTAAAGTAGGAACACAATTCTGAACCCTCCACACCATAATACGCTCATCCAGAGAGAACCTACTCTTATCAATAAAGGTATAAGCTGCTAATACGCAGGGAAATACATAGAACTCTCGGATCAGACATATGTAGGATGCGAGGCATAGATATATTATAGGTAATAGTCGAAATGTGTTTCAATATCAGTATAGCTGACGAACAGAATAACAATGCAGTCCCTATACCAAAGAAAACCAACACAACACATGACGTTCGCAGCAAATCCGACTCGACCGACTTGTTTTGTTCAAATATCTAGCAATAACAGTTATAGTAGTAGCTATCTTATTATGCTGCATACAGAATAGCTGTTCTGGGCATGCATTTATGTATACAGGCCGGAGTCGTTAATGTACACTGACTTTTCAAAATTTCTTTCGAATTGCATTATTCCCTTGCCTACGTGTGTCTATAGAAAGTACATATAAGACTAGGTCTTAGAAACATTCAGGCAGATGGGGCACATTCTAAATCCCCTTTCTTTCTTCAATGTAAAACCTAATGCAATATCCTGGGCCCTTAATGCTTCCGTAACCTAAAATTCAAAATCTTTTTTCCTTCTGTATTTTTATTTTTAAGTAATTTCGTCTTTACTCACCAAATTGTATCCTTACCTGTCTTAAACTTTTACAAACAAGTTTTTTCGAAAAATTGGAAATTAGATATTGACTAATAAGTACCCTTTCCTTATTATAGGGAACGCCGCTGACGTCACTCATCTTATGACGAATCATACAAATGCTCAAATGCAACTGTTATATGCAATTACTCCTTATAAGATAACATGATCAAACTTAGATTTTTGTATGTACTTATTCATCAACAAATCACTTGAAGTTTGCCTGTTCCTAAAGGATCAAACATCGAGACTTTATCATTCGTATTTCTTTTGGTAGAGTTTTGTACGTGGATGTGAATATGCGTAGCGTGCTTGTATAGTTGTTCCATTTTATCAGTTTCTTTCCCTCGCTTGCTTGTTCTGCTTCTGGTATGTATTAGTAAAGCTTGCACTGCACTGTATAGCAGGGGTATTAAGCATAACAAGAATAATATGAAATACGGATGCCTAACCTTCCTATGCAGTAACACGAACGAGAACGAAACCTCGTTTATAGTTTCTTCCTCTACCTGTACCATTCGTTGCGAGATTCAAGAATTCGAACGCGACAATAGCCATTACATAGTAGATAACATTACTTTACTTTATCCCTATAAAGTACCTTTAAATTAAATTGCATAGCACGTTAATTGACTAAAAGAACTAGTGTGTGAATGACTATCTATGAATGTATCGAAACCCAAAGAATACAATAGCAATGTAATAGGTATTTGGGTTTCTTCCGGTATATGCGTCAATGTTATAGTCCTCTTCAATTTAGTTTTTTGCATATTATTTTATTTTGTTACAAAATTAATAATAAATTAATATAAAGCACTAATTACTAGTTATCAATCTTCTTAAAATAATGTTTATGTAATTATTTTCCAGTGATTGTGAAAGACTATATAATGATGACTTAATTTTTAGGTTGGCTATGAGATTGGCTAAACATACTTACATGTACATGTACAATATATCTGGTAGTTAAAAATTGCTATAAAGATCTTACTTAATTGTATTGTAAACTTAACTATGCATATAAAATTATCAGTCTTGCGATCACTCATTGCACTTGCATGCTATCATTACTTATTTTTTTTGTAATCCGAAATACTATAATATTATCACAATCAGGTGACTATAACTATAGATAAAGTAATGAGTATTTTAGTACAATACTCACCTATCTTTCCGCATGACATTTCGAAATTTCATTTATTTTGCTTTTAGAGGTATTAATGTTATGAAAGGTAAACTAGGCTCGAATAGTAATATAGATTATGAGGAAAGGCTGCTGGAGCCATACACTTTGATGACCCTATGCAGTATGCAAAAGTCCCGGATTCCTCAATTTTCCGTAATGTACGTCTACGTCGATTTTTTTCGACTTTAAAAAACCTTTAAGAACAGATCTTCGGGATGGGTGATATCGTCCTGAATGGTGATGGCACCTGAATCTATCCCTGTGTAAACACACATCAAATTATTTAAATAATACATGTGCAGTTAGTTTGATATTCGTTTCTTGACTAGTTGGAAAGTACAGAAAAATAGAAATATTTAGTTTACCTGTATCTATGTGCTTCCTTCCTGGTGGTATACATTTTCAGCAGCAACTTGCCTCCATCCGGATGCATCCTCCTTGGACAGCAGTGAGGCCCACAAGTATACTTGTGCCTTCTAGGAATTTGCATCGACTATTCAGATTCAGTAACCCAAAAGAGTCTAGAGATCTGTAGACCAGGAAAGAACATTTGGTATTAATTAATACGTATACAAAAGGAAAGAAGAGAATCTGTGCAGCAGCGTTTCACTAGGCCCAAATTATCGCATTGAGCACACAAACCTAGGATCACCAAATTTTTATGGGAGGTACATCAACATCTTAGGAAGGTCTGACCTAAGTTATAGAAATGAGGTCTCTTTTGTTTCGGAGATAAAAAATCTTCCGTGAGGGCGTTTTTGCTACTTAAATACATTGGGGTCAACTTCTATTGGAAAAAAGTGTGTGAGCACACAACTTTACAATTCTAAGAAACATATTTTCTGATAATTCAAACATTTCTAAGCCGATTTTGAAGTTTTTAGAGATGAGGTTTCTTTTGTTTTCAAGAAATTCAAAATACAATTTAAAAAATTGGAGTTTTTCCTAAAAATTTACGTAAATATGCTCTGTCAGGGGCCTTCATCACTTAGTTTTTCAAGATGACTTGAAATACATAGTTTACTTTGTTGGTAGTCAGGTGGTAAAACACTGATTTGTGGTTTCTAGTAAGAAGTAGGAAATGTTTGAGTTCGAAATGATGATTAGGGACTTTTAAAACTCATTTTGAGTCAAAATGGTGATTCAGAACTTCTAGCCATCTTTTTGCCGAAATGGGGATTTGTAACTTCTAGTAGTCATTTTGGATCGAAATGAGAATTTGTGACTTCTAGTAGTCGCTTTGGGCTGAAATAAGGATTTGTGACTGCTAGCAGGCATTTTGGGCTGAAATAAGGATTTGTGACTGCTAGCAATCATTTTGGGTCGAAATGTGGATTAGTGAATTCTAGCAATCATTTTTGGTCAAAATGGAGATTAGTGAATTTAAGCAGTCATTTTTGGTCGAAATGGGGATTAGTGACTGTAAGAGTTCGAATGGGTCGAATTTGGGGATTTTAGCTGTAATTTTATGTCGAATTGCTGATTTAGGACTTCCTAAATGTAGACATTTATGACTTGAGGTTTCTTAGTTTCATAAGTCACCAAGTCGATTTACAATAACTCCCCTAAGTCACATTCCATCATTTCCAGCCATATTGCCCATAATATAAACTTTATAAACTACTCGAAGTCACAAGTTCCATTTCGACCCATAGTGACTTCTCGAAGTCACAAGTCACCATTTCGACCAAAAACCGCACATAATTAAACGAGCCAACCAAAAATACATTTTCAGCCAACCAACAAGCTGACCAACTAAAATAGAAATCTACCCAACCAAATACTAAATCACCCAACCAAATACTGAATCACCCAACCAATTCCTAAACCACCCAACCAAATATTAAATGTTTGTAGTGTAAGCTATATAGTATAGCAACCTGTAAGTTCCTAGAAGATATTATTATTTTCAACTAATTCAAAATGTATTGATTTCTAAGAATGTAAATACCGAATCCTTAATGGAATCTCAAATATTATAGCTATTAGAACAAACAATTTTCACGAGATTTAATTATGGTGTGAGCATCGACTTGGTCATTTTCCCAACCTCACTACTAAGACTCTCAGTCCCACTCCCGCCTTTGTTTGGTCAACTAGTTATTCGTTGGGAAATTTAGTTTTTGGTTGGGTGGTTTAGTATTTGGTTGGGTGGTTTAGTATTTGGTTGGGTGGTTTAGTATTTGGTTGGGTGATTTAGTATTTGGTTGGGTGGTTTAGTATTTGGCTGGGTGATTTTGTATTTGGCTGGGTGATTTTGTATTTGGTTGGGTGATTTTGTATTTGGTTGGGTGGTTTAGTATTTGGTTGGGTGATTTAGTATTTGGTTGGGTCGTTTAATATTTGGTTGGGTGGTTTAGAATTTGGTTGGGTGGTTTAGTATTTGATTGGGTAGTTTAGTATTTGATTGGGTAGTTTAGTATTTGATTGGGTAGTTTAGTATTTGGTTGGGTCGTTTAGTATTTGATTGGGTAATTTAGTATTTGATTGGGTGGTTTAGAATTTGGTTGGGTGGTTTAGTATTTGATTGGGTAGTTTAGTATTTGATTGGGTAGTTTAGTATTTGGTTGGGTCGTTTAGTATTTGATTGGGTAATTTAGTATTTGGTTATTTTGGTTGGGTCGTTTACTATTTGGTTGGGTGGTTTAGTATTTGGTTGGGTGGTTTAGTATTTGGTTGAGTCTTTTAGTATTTGGTTGGCTATATTTCCATTTTGGTTGGCCAAAAGTCGATTTTTGGTTGGCCGCTTTAAATGACACCCAATAATAACTCCTCGAAGTCACAAGTTACCATTTAGGCAGACTCATAATAATTCGACATCTGTCACCATGTGGACCTATAATCGACTTGGTGACAAGGTTGAATAATCCAAATTACTAAGTTAAAATGCTTTTACAAGTGAAAGTACTTTTTAAAAGCGTGTACAGAACTAAAAACCGCAACATTTTGTAATGGGAAAGGGAGGATCACCGATTGCTGTTAAAGTTGCCATTTTCATTACATATTTAAGAAAAATTATTATCCATAGGAACTCCTTGGTCCTACAACCTTTAATGAAATGCATAATATTATGTTATTAATGTGTAACTAGGGTTATGGGAGACATGATTTTTTGTTTTTTCGATCAAAAATCTTCAGCCCAGCCGTTGCGATGTAGTTGCAATGGCAATAGGCCCAAGTGACGGTGGATAAACGATAGAATTCTTTATTAATTATGGGATTTCATGTAATAATACCAAGCATTATTTTATTTGACATTTGAATGCGACATCCGAAGAAATGTGTTACGCTGAACCTCCTACTGAGTTTTTGCAATACTAAGCGTTTATGAAGAGGGGCGTCAGCGAACTCTTTATAGGAATGAATGATCTGTCTGTCTGTCTGTCTGTGCGTTCGCGGTAGCAATCTTGGTAGTCCTTTCATACTATGCAATACACTAAGGTAAAGAAGACCGAGTTTGCCATAGATGGGCCCCAAAAGTGAAAGTCACTCCTGGGGCCCATCTATATCAGTCTTCTTTACCACAATGCAAATGTCATTGGTTGTACTAATTGTTAGTATGTGTCGTCTCATTGTCAACTTTTCTGCTGTTTTTCTCGGTTTTCATCATGATTTTTTCGGTTTTCATCATGTGTTTCTCGGTTTCGGTTTTTCCAATGTCTAAGATCCTCTTCATTACGTGCTGTTTTAACGGGTTTATTCTTAAAACAAGTACCTCATGGAATCATGCAAACTGAAATTGACAGAAAATTAATTATCTTAAAATCTTAATTGAGTATTGTTAGCAAGTTTGAAAGTCATTGACAGATTGGCAGTACACTAGTCTCGAAAACGGACCAAGACTGTTTTCTGGCCTTAAAGTAAATTGTACCTTTAATATAAAAACAAGACATCCTCCTGCCAGCATGCTGCTGCCATCAGTCATAAATACCTTCCCTATCTACACTTACACCGACAAGAGACAAATAAAAATTACAGACTTTTGCAAGCCAAAAATTGCAACTGTCACTTGCAAGAGCACTTTCCCCATTTCTATTTCTATTTTAAAAATCTAAAAATGCTACCACACAAATCTGAAGATTAGGGGAAGATTTATCCCGTCCTAAAATAGAAAGAACGACGAAATGAAAATTCTTTGCGCTGGGCCTAATTTTAGGATCTTTCTGAAATCGATTCAAACTACTTTTCTAACTAGTTTGGTTGCCCATTTTTTAAACACTTTTTCTTTTTTTGTAACTTTTTGTAAACAATACCAGCTTGTAAATAAAATATCTCAAGTTGGAATTTACCTAAAATACCCGTATTACTAATGGACGTTTAAGATTGGCAGACCAGATGCAAGATAGTAATCATGAATAACCGATGAACGAAGAAACAGAATTAGCCACTTTCACAATGGTCCACTAGACGTCTTACAAATGTATTGATTTGTAATTTGTGATTTGTAATCTGGATTTGTAAGAAATCCAGTAAATAAATAAATGGTAATGAAATAATTACTTACACACTGTCTTGTACGGTACATCTGGCTAATATTTAATTTTTGTCACTATTAGCTGACTGAAAAGTAAAAAGTAGCAGCCAAGGAACTGAAGGAAATGCCAAAAAGAGTAAACATTGATGCCGCGTCAGTGTTTTGGAATTGTGCATGTGATGGAGGAAGGCGAATGGAAGTGTTTTTAGTTTCACAGCAGCTCCGTACTCTTTTCAAACAAGCAATTCTTTCATTACATAATAATACTATTGTCTGCTGCCTCGTTACTCTACTTTTTCATATCCATTTAGCACAAATGAAAGGAATTCAGTGAAACGGTAGCCAATAGAGTACAGTTCAGTGAATTTTCTCATTAAATAACTTAACTATTTTCACTGTTTTTAATATCTCTGCAACAATTGGATTTTCAGGGTCTTCTATTTCAGAATTACTAAAATATTTACTTTTCGCATTGCAGTGGTGATTGGAATTCTGCAAAACACGGTAGAATTAGGAATTGTAAGTGTTGGTTATTACATATTAACAATTTAGCTCAACCACTCACGACAAATAAGAATAGTACTAGTTTTTGAAGTTATCAAAGTTTAGTCAAAACTAAAACTCAAAAATGTGCTAATATATAAAGTTCATCTTATTTTAAAATATTATTGTTGCGCTTTTTTGCAATGTTATATTGATCAGTAATCAATAATCACATAAACATAAGTATAAAGTAAGTATTATAATTGAAAAAGGGCAAGGAGTACAGATTAGGGAGAGTTCTAGTTATCTTTTAATTTCGGTATTCTCAAATCCAAAACGTAAAAGCATTCCCACAATATTTAGAAGAGTTTGTTTCTGCCTTTACGCCATTAAAGTAACTCGTGAATTAAAATTTGAAATTTTACTTACAATTTTATTTGTTTTTAGATTATAATTTCAAAAGCTGCATACTACAGCTGTTCGACACATATCCTATTCATCTGTAGATTCGATACCAACACAGCGACATTTGTTGAGTATCCAGAATGGCCAGGGACGAAAGTGACGATGTTTTGCCTGATCAAGATGCTGCAAAGGAATTTTACGCTAAATATGAACCGAAAGAAGTTTTAGGAAGGTTGGAAAACTATTACTATGGGATATAGGATTGATTATGTAATAGTAAATTAATTTCAAAATGGTTACTATAGAGGAGTTAGCTCTACAGTGCGACGTTGCATTGAAAAGGAAACCGGGAGAGAGTATGCTGCTAAAATAATTGACCTGAGCAATGAAGATAATAGTACGCTTACGGTTCGAGATTCAACGCTTTGTGAAGTTCATATTCTTCGTATGGTGGCTGGCCATCCCTATATAAGTGGGTTTTTTCAATTAATAGACCCAGCAGCTAATTTATCTCAAAATATTGATCCCAAAATGCTATACTGTTTTAGCTTATTTACTAATGAGGCTATATGCTTCTATTTAAATTAAACACAATAATCAGTTAACATTAATTTTATTGACATTTATATTACAGTTGAACTACATGATGTTTTTGAATCCAATACATTCATATTTCTCGTATTTGAATTATGCCGAAATGGAGAGTTGTTCGATTACCTGACCAACGTTGTTACTCTGTCTGAGAAGAAAACAAAGTAATTAATTTGACAAATTCCAAAGTAAATATACCGAGTTTTATTTTTAATTCGTACGATTAATATTTCAGATATATCATGAAGCAGTTGTTTGAAGCCTTACAGTTTGTTCACAACAAAAGTATTGTTCACAGGGATTTAAAACCAGAAAATATACTTTTGGATGATAACTTTAATGTAAAACTAACTGATTTCGGATTTGCAAAAGTACTAAAACCAGGAGAGAAATTATATGGTTAGTTATATTTTCATTAACATTAATACTGATCGCTGTATCTTGGCTATAACTGACGAATAGGTTTTAATTATACTACCTAAAGATATATAAAATATGAACATTGGGATGATGTATTGTTTCTATACGTTTATTTCGATTCAGGTGTCAGGTAATGTATACTATACAGATTAGTTTAGACACATCCATTTCGGGAATGCCAAATATTGGAAATAGTGTTCTTTGAATTCTCATTTAATTCAATTCATGCCTTTTTTTTAAATGGTTGCTGAAATATGACAATCGTTGAATAGAAACCTATCCTCGACAAATGAGTCCTTCCAAGTGCAAGAATATACAAAATAATTTATGTGCATATTTTCCTTATTTTCTGCCAATTATATGTAATTATAAAAATTACCCTGTAGAGACTGTTTAGCTGTTTAGTCAGTAAAATAATTGGGGTATTGAAATATTGTAGATTTATGTGGTACACCGGGTTACTTAGCCCCGGAAATGCTACGGTGCAACATGTTTGAGAGCAATGATGGATATGGTCACAAAGTGGACATGTAATGTAATAACTTTAAGAATATAAATGTGTGTGGTGTTGACGTTTTTGGTTCCCTTTGCATGTACGATGGTTCTGTTCCGTTGGTCGTTGTCCGCTCTTGATGTGTGTTTTTGTCGCAATTATTCAAAAAGAGGTTTGTGGGACTCCTGGCTATTTAGCTCCAGAACTTTTGAAGGCTGCAATGTATGAAGACTCTAATGGATATGATCACTCCGTAGATGCGTCAGTTTGATTTTAATTGTTACAGAAAGGTTGCTGTTGCAATCCTTCTTGCTTATTCATTGTTTTCTGCTAATTAGTATCCCTGTGTATTTGCATTGCTAATTTTAATGCTTTATAGTTTTTGACACATAATGCTGAATTTCGTTAATGTTTTGCAGGTGGGCGTGTGGTGTCATTATGTACACATTGTAAGTAACACATCAAAATCAATTAAGTAATTAATTTATCCTCAATAGTAGCGGTATTGTAATTAAAATTAATTGTAGGCTAGTCGGATGTCCTCCGTTTTGGCATAGAAAGCAGATGGTTATGCTTAGAAACATCATGGAGGGAAAATATTCATTTCATTCCCCTGAATGGGATGGAGTTACAGGTAGGTAATTTCAGCTATTGTATTATTAAATTGCAATTTTTGAATTTTTATTTACTCTCATTGTCAGTAGTCTGTATGAACTTTTTAACAGAAGCGCCTAAAGACCTGATCAGGAAACTTTTGGTAGTTGATCCCAGTAGACGCCTAACAATTGGTGAAGCTTTAAGACATGAATTTTTTCAAGCAGTGGTTCGTAAATTATCAAAATATAGTATTTTGCAAATTAAACACCCTCCCAAATAAATTTTTACATTGGCAATATAATATATCTTGCTTCGCAATTATAGCATTGCAAAATGAAAGAATTCGACGCCAAGAAAAGTTTTCGATTTGCCATTTTGTGCGTGCGATGTATGGTTAGAATTCAACGGCTTCGATTTACTCCCGAGCCTTTATCCATGTCGATTGCAGCATTAGATCCATACCGAATCAAATCGTTTCGAAAGGTGAGATACATTATTTAAGGTATTCATTAAACAAGGAAGCAGTTAACTTAACCACTTAAAAAATTGGATTAATACAGGTGATAGATAATTGTGCGTTTCGAGTTTATGGCCATTGGGTTAAAAAAGGAGATTGTCAAAATCGGGCCGCCCTTTTCGAAAATGTGCCGAAAACGGAACTGAAAAATTTATATATAAGCAATTTAAATCGAGTATAGTGCCTCCGTATAACAGTATCATACACAATGAATCCTGAGTATAACAAATGAGTGATTGTATGTTCTAAATATTCGTCATTTGTATAGTAACTTTGTATTCTCAAATAGATCTTCCACAGATATTGAGGAATTTAACGTTTTTCATTTTTAGAGCAGTATAGAATTTATTTTACGTTGTTGTTCCTATTACATACTTATAATATTGTGCGCGAGGACAAAACGCAGTCACTCACTAATCAATCTTATAGCGTACATTTTAGTTTAAGAATTAATTTAGAAGCAACATTCAAGTCTCACTATCAGTCAATCAATTAATTGTCCAACCCAGCTGCAAGGCTTGGGTTAAAGAAATGATGAAGGTACATTATTTATTGTGTTTGTTAAAAGTCCACAAAGTCTACTAGTGCTATTTTAAACCGACTACAGTATATTTAATTCAATCTTTTCAATCCAACTTTTATAAAAAGAATGCCTA
This sequence comes from Yoshiicerus persimilis, assembly GCA_020352615.2. NCBI lineage: Eukaryota > Metazoa > Arthropoda > Collembola > Entomobryomorpha > Tomoceridae > Yoshiicerus > Yoshiicerus persimilis. The sequence goes on along the minus strand of CM060170.1, from coordinate 37,569,047 downwards.
AACAATATCCCATCATAACTAAAGTACAGGAGCATTCAATTTTCTGTTATTTAGTGTTTGAAAAAAACTAATGTTGCCATTATTGCAAATCTGTAAATGTTGAGAAACGTATCCAATATTTCAATGTACCCTGCATGATTAAAAATTACTGGTATAGAATAAAATTTATTATGTATATATTTGATTATGTAAAAGGAGTTCCCGCGTCAATCAGGATGGTTACTCAATTTGTATTTGGAAATTTTTAATGCCGTTATCAAAATGCAGTGCTAATTTCTAGTCATTTCATTAGTACTATGCCATTAATTATCTAGCAATAATTGAACATAATTATTGCTATTTGTGACTATTGTGAACAAGTCTCTAAATCTTCCAACAATCTTATTAGATATTCTGTGTTTGATTGTTCCTTATTTAATCGGTTTATGTTACCTTTCACAAACAATAATTACTACATTATTTATTTATTATTATTATTCAACTTCACCTTTTGCTGGTATTAATTAATGAATACTGCCGCAAAACCAAACAATTGTGCTACGTAAAATATAAAATTAATAATAAAACAAGTTCTCTAACTAAAAATATGTAAGTATCGTCATTCCCGCCGAATGCTGAATAAACTTTAAATTACATATTTGTTAGCTCCGTGTTACACATTCTTGAAATGTATAATACATATTTATGATCAAATAAAAACAAGGTGCCTGTATTGAATGATGAATTCGACTTTACCAGAATTTTTCAGAAACAAAACTAATCTCATTACTACAATTGAAAGCGCACATTTCATCATTCCAAACCGTTAATTTAATTAAAACATCAACATTAAGGAGAATAGGAAAACTCGAAGAAGAGAATTTCTTATTGGGGGCAAAATACTGAGATCTCTATATCATTACTAGTTCTCTCAATATTTAGACAAAGACTCCAACCTCCAACTCATATTATAAATGATGATTACCTATTGGTAATGCATTGAAAGAGATGGCATACATACAAATTATAATAAATCCAATTATCTTAGAAACGCAGATCGAAATAGTAGTTAAATACTGTTTTGTTATTCTGAATTGATGTGTAGTACAATTTACAAGTTGAGATTCAGTCACCCGTTCCTGGAAGACATTTTATTTATATAGACATACTGTATAATATAGGGGTTTATAATAACAATGTAAATCTTACAGAATACTGCTTAGTAATGTGCTGAGTGTGGACTGTGAAGGATTATTCATTTATATAACACTCTCCGGTCTCCGGCGTAGGTTGTTAAAGTTTAAAGTGTGCATTCTTCAGGAAAACATATACTGTATTGTATAGCATTAATTGAGAGCTTTTCTCATACTATGTTTCACTATTTATTTTTGAGCATGAAGCAAAAAAGACATGCAAAACATTAATGAAAATTTGGATGGAATTACCTACATGTGTACCTGCTAAGAGTGGAAGGACTTTTTTCATAGAAACGAAAGTCAACGAGTAGAAAGGACGAAATACAAAATTACTTGTTAATCAGATGTTAGAAGTGAATATTATAAGACTGAAGAGGTAATAACAGGAAGGTGATTAAATTTTAAGTAGGCATAAAGTATTTTACTTGAAAAATGGCGTAAAGGAAATGACTACAGGCTAAAAGGATTTAGTCGAACAGTTTTTGGCAATGCATTTGCAATCTATGGATTTCGGTGGTACTCTGTAAAATAGGTTTCTTGTGAAGGCTTCGTATATGCATAAGTGTTAGATTACATGAGGGATAAGTAATGTGGTATGGATATGTTACGGATAAGAATACTATACACGTGAGAGATGAGGGGTTAATAATACGTGTTACATAATATGTACATGTGTACTAATACATAGGTACTCATTATTATTATGTAGAAGGTATTTACACAGAAATAATGATTGGTCTCTGGGAGTGAGTTGGAGATGTTGTTCTTTACACGAAGATGTAGCGAGCACCAGAGTCACAATGACAGACGAAATCCGAAGTTACGTGTTTCCACTTCCCATGGCAGCCTGGCTCCCTCAGACTTGAAAATCTTGTCGACAGACCGTTCTCAGATCCTGTTCCAGCACATTTATAGTCAAGATGTGCGAGCTGAGCGTCTCTCTCACAAATGCTACACACTCGACTGCCTGCATGTGGATTAGAAAACAAGAACCGTTTTATGTCCTGACAGATTCATTAAGCTTAATAAAATATGCTTTGAGCAGTTAATTGCCTCCATAGTTCACAGAGTTCATACATGTTTATGTCTCTTAACAGTCTAAGCTAAATTGTTTATGTTACTCACAAAACACTTTCCCCAAGTAGTCTCGGAGCTATGGACCTTACTTATTATTGCATTGCACTACAGGCGATAAGACACACAGGAATAATACATTACATATAATACATTATTACGCTAACAAATATTTCAAACGCATTTTTGATACTTTACAGTTTCACTACAGCAGGGGTTGTTATTTGAGATTCCTCACATAATCTACACTTTTTGCTCATCAACATATGTAAAATAATGCACAAATTATACACACTTAGTAGTTAAATAGAAATACTTGCATTGATAATAAACAAAGCGTCTCTTTATACGTTGCAACACAAAGCGAGAACTGGTCAAAAGCAACTGAAACAGGTAATATTATAATGACAACAAATGCCTGCAGCATAAATAAAAGCTAAACAAACCGAATAAAATAATAATTATGGAATTTATGGCTTCAACATCAAATAAATAAAGTGACTTATGAAAGTACACTAACAAACAAATAATCTGCTGGATAAAAGCAAACACTTAAAAAATATAACATGGAATTATAACTATTATTTCATTTATGAATAATACTTTTAGTGTTTGTCAAAGATTTACTATACCTTCTCGGAGATTATTAAAACTGTCCAGAGTTTTACAAGCACGGGTTGATCGTATTACTTCGAACTCGACGCAGTAACTATAAACAATATCACTCTCTGTGAATTCGTAAACAGATCTGAGTCGGTGTAATCCGTGTCAGAAAAGTTTAAAAGCTCTATTAAAATTTTTGTGCAAAAAATTAAATGAACATTTACTATTTATTTTTGCTTCTGTATCTTGTAAAGACAAGTCTGACATATTAATGGACTACTGCGTGACTTTGTTTAAAAATGAAAACTGACAATGAGAAAAAAGTAGTCTTACGGTTTGGACTTCTCTTTGGCTGGATTCTTAGGATAACGTAATCGAAGATTCCGAGTAATATCACTACTTTCGTTCACCTTTCTCTTGGAACTAAACTCAATTGGCAGTATTATGGCTGTATCTTAATATTAAAAAATAAATTCTAAAGTCAAATTAAGATTTTTAGTACTAGATCCATTAGTTAATTGCTTTCAGTCTAAAGAGGCAACAATATTGAGGTCTTATGGCATATTATAATTCTATTACATTTAAAATATGCAGTTTCATCGTTAAAGACTAAAGGTTTTCAATAACTTAAGAAGTTTAAATGTGCAGGTGCAATAATACTGGGTAAACGGTATTTGATGAAAAATTGGTCAATATGTACAGTAAACAAAGCGTTTTCCGGTACTTTTAGGCTATTCACAGGTTTATGTAGACATAACACATAATCCTAGTTATCAAATACAAACTTACCTTCTAACTGAAATCTGCCTTGTTGCTGGTGACACCACACACCTCTGCATCCACGCTTTTGAACTAAGGACGGACAAACGTTACCTCCATGTCTCGGTTCAACAGTCACTGACCGTGTTCGTGACATCACTCCTTGTCCACAATCAACATCACACCGTGACCACGGCCCCCATTCCGATACCTGACAATCTTGTACTACAGTAAATGTATTCATTAGCGTTTTTTTTAAATAATCCTCAGATTATCTAAACGCTTTTCAATATTAAGTAAAACAACATCAAAAATTGACTATTTAGTAAAGGTTTAAATGTAAGACAAATAACATTTTTATCTGTATTTACTTTAGCTACGAAATGGTAAGACTGCACACACCATGATATATGCCACTCAAAAGCGGTTGATTGTAAAATGAGTAAAGTAAACTTAAAAGTCATAAAAACTGCAAATTGTAGATAATCCGTTTTGAAATGTTGAAATCCTAGTTTTTTGCTTTGCAATTCTTGTGAGACATAAAACCTATTACCCATACCCTATTACCTATTATGGTTTGTACCCTCTCAAGTGCTTACAAGTCCTAAGTGGTCATTTGCATAGGTAAATGTGTTTACTTTCCGTTTAGTTGACTTAAGATTAGTAATTCCACATGGCATATTAGTACTATTACCTCCAAAGGGCTTTGATCCCTACTTTGTACATATATTTCGATAATAATTAGGTGCAAGGATGCCAACCCAGGAATTTTTGGGTTTTTGAGCAAAAGCCCGACCCACTTTATTATGTTTCTGCTGGGCGGAATGTAAAATACACCGTCATTTCACACAATTTCACAACAAATTACAGTTTATCCTGCAAAGTATGAACATATTTGGTAATTATAGTTAAAAACTATCATTCTTCATCATATTGTGATTCAAAACAGCACGAATATCAAGTAATATACCTATAATATTACTTTATTTAGGTAAATCAAATATCCAGAAACCCGTAAACCCACAAAAGCCAATGGGTCGACGGTTTTTGCTCAAAAACCCATGGGGTTTCACATCCTTGCCTAGGTGTGCTTCATTATGAATTCCTAACTTTTACTTAGAACAGTATTCGCGCTAGAACAGAGTGGTTTTGATGTTATTAAATTTTATTTTAAAGACGCTAAGCATCTTATTACAAACTGAATGTGCCCTTATATTTATTCGTCTTCATGCATTATAGAGGTATCAATAATTAATGGTATGATAGAAGAGGCACATTGAGATTCCAGTTTTTGTTTTCATTTCTTTAATATATTTAAATAGAAAAACTATTGGCCTATTATAAAAATAAGCACTATTTATTAGTATTGCGTTTTAAGACTTTGGGGTACGACTAGCTATACATTTTTGAAGGTATCCTTATCATTTCGTAAAGATATTATGAGTTCTATGAAAACAGTTTTCCTGAAATCGTAAAACTGAATAAAGTAAAGATTTGTCTACAATTGGCTACTACATTGGAATTAGTGAAAGTAAATTTGTAATGGGAAATTACCTCCGCAGGCAGCTTTAAAATCTGAGCAGCAGTCCCCTATAGTTAAGCAGGCATGGTCACAGTAACAGGGGACATCATTCAAGTCTTCAATAATTGCATTGGGTTTTGCTTTTTGGACGACACAGGAACTATCTCTGCCTGGACAACAAATTCCAGCGGCAGCACAACTGCCGGAACTGATTCTGGGTATTTCATTAGCCAAATTGTCACCTTGAGCCAGAGTGCACGGGGTGGCTATGAGTAAAATTCCACATGCCGCTAACGTTTTGAGCATCTTGACAGAAATAACGGTTGTTGTGTCTGACACGACGAAAAAAGAAGTAATGATATTCACTGGGCTCTCAATTCAGCCACTTATCTACGATACGAGCAGACAAAGAAAGTTTGTTGTGTCTTTTGAGTTGTGGAGTAAAATGAACGGTAAGTGAGTTGGTGTGGTGGATGGTAGATTGAAGAGATGAGACGGAGAAACAATGCAGTACCTGAGAAGGAAGCCCTTGGATGGTTGTGCGGAGGGCGAGAAGACAAGACAGTGACGAAGTGGATTTGACTGGACAGAAAGGGACACGCTGGAAGTTCGTGTAGCAATTTGATATGTTGAATATTGTTAGGAAGACACCTGGATTGGATGAGAGGAGGATAGAAAGAGACTGACAATGGGATTAATGAGAAAAGAAGACAAGACTGATCTGATCGGATTCTTAAGCTGGAATGAGCAGAGTGATGAACCCCTTAAGGAAGAGTCTCATCTCATGTGTACGTTCTCAGAGAGGTTTCTGTAGGTAGGTATATTTAGATAGGTAGATCTATGCGAGTGCAAGTACACGAGGATTACAGCGAGGATACCTAAGCATAATAAATAGGAACAAGAGTTACAGCATGCATAATGCCTACATGTGTATGCTTATCCTTCCTGTACCAGTGCAAGGGGGATTAGACACAACAGAAATCACTCTAAGGATGCCGAGGAGATAAGTCCTTTTGGTTTTACCAAAATAAGACAAGAGACTATAAAAAATCCTCTCCTCATAAAAAACTTTTTCAAGTCTCGAGCATAACTTTAACTAACCAAACATACACACATGAACTAAATATACGGCACACTGTGCAGCCAATCTGCACTCAAATACCTACTATTATATTATATACTTCTTCTTCCTCTAAAGGGTTGAGCATGAAGTTCGTCCTTTTTAAAGGGAGAGCATCTATGAATCCACACCAACGTAACAAAACAGTTATTATAGTAGAGTTACCAAAGACAATTCATCAGATTTACTGAAAAGAAAATCTTGTATTTCAATACATCAGTTTTCTTTGTATCAAAGGGTTTTTATTTATTTTCTGTAAATATCATGAATATTTAAGAGAAACTGAGACTGTATTGTGTATAAGAAATGGTAAAAATCCAAATTTATTAAGATTACTAATTATATATTCAAGATCCAAGACAATCTTTCAGAGATTTCCAAGTGGAATTAGTGACTGTTATTATCCATTGCTTCTGGTTCCTGCATCGGAATGGAATTATAACTTTTTATACAAAAGGAAGTATACAAGTGGAGAAACAATTAACTGGAGAAGTGTACGCCTTCTAATTGGACATACTTAACGGATAGTCCCTTTAATTTTATTTGGCCTTATGTAAAAAGCGTCCATAGGTAGTAATTGCAGTTAAGTGTATGCTTAAGTAGCATTTATATGAGGAAACGCGTGTAAATGTAATTTTTCTACTGTGGGATAGTATTTGCTAAGCTGCTTAAGGTTTAGCAGTAATCAGCAGTAACAAAAAGCACTAACTACTTGTATTATGAGCCTAGATGATGTTCTTATCGTTAAGATGAGAATGATTTGGTTTTTGTACCTTGCATTACCTCTTGTTAGCATGTTGGAGAGGAGCGTAGGATGTCGTTGGTAATGATAAGGAGTGCTGAAGATTGAAGTTGATTCGTAAGGCAGTGGAAGTGAATAGACCTAATGATCATGAGTTGGATGAGCTAGGGGAAAAAGTTACGGATCATGAAGGAAGTATGTAATGCTGACAGTGAGCCAAATGTACAGCGAAATGATTATTACAATTATCCATCTGTTTAGAGTCTCGAGATGTAAATAGGAAAATTTTCCATCGGATTGCAGAATGCATTCGGCGAAGAAAAGAAAAACACCGGAGACTTTAATTATAGTTATATACGAACACATTCTATTTGACATCTTGCAAAGACAACGAGATGCAAAAGCGAAGAGATTCAAAAATGCTTTCTACACTAACCAACTAACTACATTACAAAATTATGTCTAACAGTAAAGTAAACTGAATCATTGTCTGTTGTTGTTATAGTAGTTCGTAACAGGATTGTGGTCTACAGAATTTAAATAATTGCTATAACATTGTATTATCGCATTATTCGACTAAAATTGTATCGAATTAAGGAAAAACACCGGAGACTTGAATTATAATTATGTACGAAGACGTTTTATTTGACATCTTGGAAAGACTGTAAGAAGCGAAAGCGAAACAATACAAAAAATGCTTTCCACACTTTCAAACTTACTAACTAAGTTATAAGTAATAGTATTACATTTATAGATGAAATTATGTCGTGTACTAGTAAATTAAAGTAAACTAAATCATTGAATCATTGTCTGCTATGGATATAATAGTTCTTAACTAACTGGACTGAAGTGTGTAGAGAACTTACACAACTACTATAATAGTGTATCTGCAAGTTGTATATTTAACAGTTATTGTTTATTTTGTAATTATTATATTATATGGTATCGTAACACATTTACAATTAATACTATGTACACTCAAGGTGTTGATTCCTATGTACAGGAAAGGGTATCTTTTGGTAGCTGTGGATTCTGCCTATCTTAAGAAGGAAATAAAGTAGAATTGACATAACAGGCAACAGGCAAGGCACGGAGGAAGGTAATTTTCTTAATAGTCCATTCCACACACCCTATATCCCTACCTAACAGAACCTGCCTGCTTTTCATGGTTCAGAACGAAACGGGTACTCGCACTGAAATCCCATGGAGAGACAAACAAGTGTAGCACAAGTCGAGTAGACGAAACCAATGAACATCACACAAAGATTGATGATCTCATTAATTCTTACCCTTTTTACGTGTGTAATTCTAAACTAAAATAGGTAGGTTAGGTACCTTGGTTTTTATTCTTTGAGTCTCCTTTCATCAGTTTCTTGAATAGTTTAGCGTGTACCTACCAACCTACACATATTTTCAACGTTACAATTAGCACATATATTGCGGATGTACTCATCTCACTATCAGACTCGCTTCTCTAATATTAAGTGCAGTGTATAGGTTTTCCACTTCAATAATTATAATGCATTTTGTAACGTCTCCTGTCACTATCATCACATAGAACCTTTAATTTTGTTAACAATAAAATAGTTCTTGAAAATTCTTAATTGTTTCTAAACTTTTCTTGTTTCTTGTAAATAACCGTCATTTTAAGGGCTAGAGGAATCTAGTTTTCGCCATAAGCACACTGCATCTCAATTAAGCGACACTAATTAGCTATGTATATTTAAATTCAGTTTTATACTGCATTATATAGTCGCATTGCTATGCTAGTCTATTTACTTATAATTAGGTTCTAGTGATTTATCGTCTTACAGCTCAACGCTCCTAGCCCCGGTTTATAACAATAAATTTACAGTATATTGGATGATACTACGATACAAACTTTCGTTTTCTGTGACAATGAGACATCTCATTTTGGAATACACGCGGACTATTCTCAAACACTACTTTAATACCTGCGTCACTTACAATTATTAGTTTTCCTATGCACTGCTTTAATAAGCGTATATAAATGTGTCCTATTTACGTGTGTCTAAGCAAACTACCATCTATACCATAAACTATACTACAAACTACCATCCAAAAACTTACACTACTATTTTGATTTACTAATGCCAAATGCAAGCATGACTATAAAACAAACTATAATCATAAATGCCTTCGGACTATTTAATAAAACATAAACTATAGAACAGATTCAAAATTCAAAAAATGTCACGCGACAGACTTTAAATAATTTTTTTAAGAAGCTTGTCAAATTTATCCATCAGCATGTCAAATCGATCGTTTAGGAAAAGATTGTCGTAGCAGTCCCTCAACTCTGGTCCTGCACTTTTCCAGTTATCAACCTCCCTAATTCAGAAATCGAAATACAAATGAGAAAAATATCTTATAATTTTAAACCGAATATTCCATATGACAACAACAGGAGAAAAAACGTAACAATTGTTGCAGACTGCACAATCAAATATAAATATATAGAAAACATTGTAATACCATTCAAAAGTGGGCAGAGATGGTGAAGTGAGACTAATGACTTTTTGAGAGAAGAGGTTGGACTTCTCCGGTGCGTCCTTACTCATTAAGTAAAATCTGTCACAGTATTCAAATTCTCTAGCGTTTCGATTAAAAATCGAAATGAAGTTCTAAAAGCAACATATTCATTAATTTCAAGTTAGCAAAAGAAAGAATAACTGCAATTAACTAGGCATTTTTTATCTGCTTATATTTTAACATGGAACACATGTTTTCAGAGGGACTGCAAATTACATGTCATTTAACATGATATTACTGATTTCGGCAAATCAACAATTTAATTTAAAGTGTTAGGTATTTCGAAGATTTTATACAAACCTTCAAGAATTTCATTGCGAGTTTTTGTTCTCGACGAAGTTTGTTGAATCTGTCCAAGAGGGATTGAATTTCTTCAAGTGTTTTGTAGGCATTGGTCTTTGTCCTTGACTTGGGCAACTTCATTAGTACTTTTAGTTTTCCTTTCAAGTCTTCCGACTCAGGCTTTACGTAATCGTAACTCATCTACAACATGAAACAGGTGTATTAATATTTTTCACATCATTGTCATGAAATAGGATTAAACATAGAATAATAAAACAAAAAAATAACGATCGGATTTACGGGTGGGGCAAAAGAAAGACGAAAGGTTGTTGTTTTTACCTCCCTCTATAAGGGACGAAAATAGGGAATTATTCGAAAGTACCTTTACTTATCGGTTTTAGTGAAAAATTAGAACAATATAAAGTATAATTATTACAGTCTTTATTCTCGGTATTCAAATCAAAGTAATGCATCGTTTTGTTTGTTGTTTGTTCATTTTGCATGCAATCATAATAAAGTAATGTAAATGTTGATTATTTAAGTGATTGAATTTGAAGCGGTCCATTGTATGTTATGATACGCTGACGGATACGATAATAAAGGTAAATTGGTAAGTATTTTGAATTCTTTCAAGGTAATTATGTCCTGCTCAATTTAGCTTTCGAAATATTAGAATTTGAAATTTTTATTGAACCTTTAAATACCTAAAAATGGATCTAATCTAAAAAATTTAAATTGGTTATACACATACTTTTAATTTTGCTCGAAGCTGAACCATAATTTCCACCTCATTAGCCGTTTTTGTTTTGAAGTCCTTATACACCGATTTTAGGTGACTTAACCTGGTTTCGAAATCCTTAACTTGTGCTTCCATCGACTCCATTGTGTTTTACGACAAGCTTAAAATATTAACCTCAGGTTTTATGTTTACAGCCTGGCTTGAAGTTCAACTTCGGTAAGGGTAAGTTCAACTTTATAAGTTTTTACTTATTTCTGGAAAGTTCACGAACAACGAAAAGGAACACGTTTCCCTGCACACATTGTACTTGCCAACGACGAATTATGAAATGGATTCTTGACCTGCGCGTGTAAATGTACAGTACAGAGTATAGGTTATGCGTGTATTAATAATGATTGCAACAGGTAATTATTCAAGTCGACTGATTTGTGTGTGTTATAATATTGCACATTGCACAGCAAGTATTTCAGAGATTTATTTTATCCAGCTCTGTGACTACAACACAAATGCAATTTTTACAGTACATGATTTACCATTTGGCAACATCCCTCTTTGATGAGTAAAAAGTAAAATATTTAGCGCATGTAACTGTAACACCTGTATTAAAACTAAAGGTTCTTAACAAGATATTTATAATGGTATAATGGTATCGTATTTAGGTTTCATTATTATTCTGCTTTTAAGAATTTTGTTATCTTCAATATAATTTAGCATTTATTAGGCTTTGCCATTAAAGTAATTTTACACTTCTGCAGGCAACAGACCGTTTTTTTGTCATCAGTTAGATGTCTAGAAGACAATGTAGGTAATAGCGTATATAAAATACAGCTAATGAAAACTTTTACTAAATCAGTGGTCTCCTGGTGTATACAGAAAGGGCTTATAATATAGTAAGTTTAGTAGGTCATTGGAATTTCATATCAATACAATAACCATAATGAATAAAAATATATTAAAATTGGCAGAATAACGCAGACTAGTGCTATTATATTAATATTAAAGGTAGACTCTTACATTAAAATAGTGAAGATTCTGCCAGAGTAAGTATGAAGAATGTGAATAACATATTTTTATAATGATTTAGCCTACTTTATTTGATGTTATTACCATATAGCCTTTAAGTAAGAATGCCTACGAAAAAGAAAGTTGCAAATATGGTGGTACATTTATTTTAATAATTCACTTTAAAATCTACAGGTAAATCAAATTCTCTGGCTGCATCTGTATCGCCCATAATGACTCCTGGAGTTGATTCTCTTCTAGACAAAGCTCTAATAGGAAAAGGAAACTTCAATCCTCTAGGAGTTTCCGGTGCTCCTTCCTCCTTTGGAGCCAAAGAAGGCCAGTCCCGTTTCGGCTTCTCTTCTTCAACAGAGTTTGATTTCAATTGGAATAATGGAGAAATTTCGAACACTGACTCCAAGGATGAGACTCTGGATGAAAGGGAAATCAAACTGGTATGATTAGATAAAGTTTTACTGAGGTCTTCCAAAGACCGCTTAACAACAAATGGAGATTGAAGATCAGATATGGCTTGAGGAAACGTAATTGGTCATTTGGCTGATCTGTATTTGGTGAAGTCTGGCTCGGATTTGCTTGGCTTCTTTAGCGTGGACCAAACTTGAAGAGTCAGGTGTTCTCCACACCTTTCTGAACTTTGGCGGTGTAAGCACAAATCCGATTTTGTTTGAGTGGGGACCATCGTTTTTGTCAGCAGAATGTATTCCAGAATACTTTCTCGTCTGTTCTTAGGTGTTTTGGGAAGATCTTCTGAGGATGCCATCATCCACCTCGATTCTACACACACAATGGGAATTTATTATACTAAATGTACACGTAACGATTTTCATGTGTATATGTTTGAAATTAATTAAAGCTTTAAATATTTGTAGGTATCATACCAAAAAAGATTGTCGCAATCACAATTATATTCGCTAATCAAATATTTCAGTATTCTAAATTTAATTTCAGTTTACAATTTGATGACAAATACAATTTTGCACAATATATGAAACTTAAAGAGAAAGTCTTTGTGTAATAATGTGCCGATTATCTGTATGTACATTAGATCTGTATTAACGTTTCACTTTCACTTGACCTGAACTCTAAAACAAAGGTTTAGAAAACAACCTGCAGCTTACTTAATTTAGATCAAGAAGTTGGTCTCTCAGAACCTGAACCTCAAGTGAATTTTAACAATGAAAGAGAAGCTTCAAGAGATAGATACTTTAGCAATTTCCTTATTGTAATAAAAGTTTACGTTTCTAAGGTATATAATGTGAACTGAGCACAGAATGCAACTATCCTTTTCATTACCAATAATATTTCCTGCTTTCATGGAATTCTTTTGAAGTTTCAAGCTACGCAGCAAACTGAGACATCAATATACCTATATTGCAATGAATGAGAGCTTATTTAATACTCCAGTAGCCTTTGTGGGTTATGTACACAACAATTTAAGTGCCCGTGTAAGAAACATCTTAAGTTATTTTAGTGTCTTTAAAAAGCTTTGCATCATTAGTATGACATAGACATCATTAGTATGACACATTAGTATATTGCAGTGTCCGGAAGGAAAGATTTCAAGATCAGGGTCCACAGGTGTACCTTAATAACAAAATTATTCTACATCCGCCTGTTCCCGTTTATGTAATGCTACAAGTTATTCATTTTATTAATGTTCACGTGAAAGCAGATACTAGTATCCGCCCTATCCGCAAAAGCAGAGCTAGAAACTTATCAGTCAATAAATGCGTTGATTCAATATGATATAACATAACCGAACTGCTATGACTGCTAAGATAATATGTGCAGTGATACCTGGTTGGCTCAGAACGTAATAAGGAATCTGATCAATCCATAAATCAATCATTGGTCTTACAATTCAATTTTACGCAGCAAAATCTCTAAACTTTAAAGGTTATAAAACATTATGAGGATTGAATACTTGACCCTAATATTAATTAATTAAATACATAATAGCTTAGTGTCTGACCATATCTATCAATTTTCCAATTCATGTTTTATTTGCATAGTTATTTACAAGAGGTAAGTCTAAGTATGCACATTTTTAAGCGAACTTATGATATCCAAAGTATGACAAGAACTGTGTAAGTTGTGTCATATTATGCTTAGTGAACAACAAGCTTTTGAAACAAAAGTACTCACTCTCTTAGAATGTCTGTTATTGTTAATAAGGATATCCTGACTTCACAAGTTTCCAGCTACACACTTATGATTTCGTTTCTGTACACTTTGAAATTACATTCCTTGATCATTAATTCTTCAGTCATTCTGAATCAAAACAAGTATTAATTAGAAAAGTTAAGATTCATTATGATTAACAACTAATTAAAATAGTAGTAGTAGCCAAATAAACTGACTCCATAACAAACTTCCGCAGGTGCATTGCACGGCAAATCATTCGACTAACTATTAGTAACCATACATACCATAGCTCCAAGATGAAGAATGTCGTAACACACGGAAACCACCCCGCACGTGCGGGGTGGTTTCCGTGTGTTAAACGTCCGTGTGGTAAACGTGCGCGCACGTTTACCACCCCACAACTAAAATCACAACTATTTTATGTTCATTGCGAAATTGAAGATGGGTCAGCACTCGATCAGCACAAGCGTTATATACTTCCTTGCCTTCAAGCTAATTAAAACTGTGGAATTATCATTAATATATTTTGGTGGTAATTTTCCTAGGGGTGATTTTTGTGCCCGGATGATTTTCATGTGGGGTGATTTATGTGTGGGGTGATTTTATGTGGGATGATAAAAGTGCGGGGTAATTTCCATTGGGGTGGTAAGCGTGCGGAGTGATTTTAGGTGTGGGGTGGTAAACGTGCGGGGTGATCACTATATGGAATCTATATGGGAGATGACGAGCAGATCTGCTTGCAAGAAGCAAGATATTTACTCTCCTCATAGTGGAACTCACAAATGTGGCAAAAGTACAAGGATCTCAGACTCCCGGATAAATTCAACTTTCAAGCTGATCAATAAATTCATGTTTAAAAAGGAATTGCTTTGATCTGTCCGTTAAATATCCATCCATCACGAAAAATATCAATCAACTAAGAGTAGTGAAATAGTAAATATTCCCAATTCAACTTCATTATTATTAGTTATCCATTTGTGAAGAATCTAGAGATGCAAATAGAAGAATTTTCCATCGGATTGCAAAATGCATTTGTCGAATTAAGGAAAAACATCGGAGACTTGAATTATAATTTTGTACGAAGACGTTTTATTTGACATCTTGGAAAGACTGTAAGAAGCGAAAGCGAAACAATACAAAAAATGCTTTCCACACTTTCAAACTTACTAACTACGTTATAAGTAATAGTATTACATTTATAGATGAAATTATGTCGTGTACTAGTAAATTAAAGTAAACTGAATCATTGAATCATTGTCTGCTATGGATATAATAGTTCTTAACTAACTGGACTGAAGTGTGTAGAGAACTTACACAACTACTATAATAGTGTATCTGCAAGTTGTATATTTAACAGTTATTGTTTATTTTGTAATTATTATATTATATGGTATCGTAACACATTTACAATTAATACTATGTACACTCAAGGTGTTGATTTCCTATGTACAGGAAAGGGTATCTTTTGGTAGCTGTGGATTCTGCCTATCTTAAGAAGGAAATAGAGTAGAATTGACATAACAGGCAACAGGCAAGGCACGGAGGAAGGTAATTTTCTTAATAGTCCATTCCACACACTCTATATCCCTACCTAACAGAACCTGCCTGTTTTCCTGCTTTTCATGGTTCAGAACGAAACGGGTACTCGAACTGAAATCCCATGGAGAGACAAACAAGTGTAGCACAAGTCGAGTAGACGAAACCAACGAACATCACACAAAGATTGATGATCTCATTAATTCTTACCCTTTTTACGTGTGTAATTCTAAACTAAAATAGGTAGGTTAGGTACCTTGGTTTTTATTCTTTGAGTCTCCTTTCATCAGTTTCTTGAATAGTTTAGCGTGTACCTACCAACCTACACATATTTTCAACGTTACAATTAGCACATATATTGCGGATGTACTCATCTCACTATCAGACTCGCTTCTCTAATTTAAGTGCAGTGTATAGGTTTCCACTTCAATAATTATAATGCATTTTGTAACGTCTCCTGTCACTATCATCACATAGAACCTTTAATTTTGTTAACAATAAAATAGTTCTTGAAAATTCTTAATTGTTTCTATACTTTTCTTGTTTCTTGTAAATAACCGTCATTTAAAGGGCTAGAGGAATCTATTTTTCGCCGTAAGCACACTGCATCTCAATTAAGCGACACTAAGTAGCTATGTATATTTAAATTCAGTTTTATACTGCATTATATAGTCGCACTGCTATGCTAGTCTATTTACTTATAATTAGGTTCTAGTGATTTATCGTCTTACAGCTCAACGCTCCTAGCCCCGGTTTATAACAATAAATTTACAATATATTGGATGATGCTACGATACAAACTTTCGTTTTCTGAGACAATGAGAGATCTCATTTTGGAATACACGCGGACTATTCTCAAACACTACTTTAATACCTGCGTCACTTACAATTATTAGTTTTCCTATGCACTACTTTAATAAGCGTATATAAATGTTTCGAAAATACTAGATACGTGTTTCACACGTATTCAGTCTATTGCTGGGATTATATTATATTGTGCATAATATTTTACACATCTGAAAGAAGTAAGTATGTTGGTTAGGTCAGAGGCGAACAGGGATTTCAAACTCAGGGTACACTGTGTTTCTTTGTGATGTAGGCGAAAAGCCTTAGTCGTGTTTTAAAACTTTCAATGCTCCACTATATTGTGTTTGCATTGATTTACAATTATTGGAGCTAACATATTGTCAACTTTATGCATCTTGTGGTTAATACTTAGTATATACAAATGGTACAAATTCTTTGCAGACTTAAAAACATGTAAACGAATGTAAATTATTATATGCGACTGATGGGTACACTAGAGTAATTAAGAAAATTCAGTGATGTTAATTTTGTAAAACAGGAAGATAAACGAAAATAAAATCCCGTTCAGCAAGTAATATCTCAAGTCTTCTAAAGTTCTAAAGCAACGATCTGTTGAAAATTAAGGTGCGACTTGATTCGACGTATTAATTGATAGATCATTCGAGAGAATCGTCACTTCGAGACACTATTCTGACTTTGTCTTTCATGGCTATGAAGCCCATATAGGCACTTTTACTGGACACAGGGCGGACGCGAGCCTCGTTATGGTGATGGCGTATATGAAACAGAGAATCCAGACTGATTTCAAAACCATGATCACATAGCGGGCAGATGAATGCTTTGATATGTGTAGCCAAATGATTCTGAATCATTACGTTTCTATCCTCTGATTCGTAATTACACGAGGGACATTTGTAAACATCGCCGTCAATAAGAATCTCAATTTGCTCATCGTGGGGAATTTCTACGTTTTCCTGAACAATGCATCGATTGTATTTCATAATTGGTTCGCAGTCGATGTGGTTCTCTCTGTCAAGTATATGTTTCTTGAAGGATGGGGGAGATGGGTAGTCACAATTACAAACCGTACACCCGTACATCACTTTATCTTCAATTAACTTCCCCGTAGGACAGCAAATTCTTTCCGAGGGCGTCAAATCTATCTTTCGGAACTCTGGTGGCTTCCCCGGATGCTTTAGCATATAGTGCTTCTTTATGTGTGTGAATGTATTTCCTTGGTATTGACATGTAACACAAATCAATAGAGAAGTTTCAGTCAGTTCTCGGCGCTTCATACGGAACTGTTTCCCAGGATGTCGTAAAATATTATGAGTTCTCATCCCAGATATAGAATTTTCATAGTGAGAGCAATAAGGACACTCAAGGTTCACCCCTGTTAACATTTGAATACTGTCGGTAAAATTTTTGAACTCATAGTATGAGCATTCCAACCCTGAAGGATGTCCACTATGATATTTCAGCCAATGCTGTCTCATTCCTTTTGCAGTGAAGCAGTTCTTCTTGCAATGGACACATCTGTAAAGAAAAAACCCATTTTAAAAAGAAGAAATATTTCCAGACATATCTAAATTAATATAACTCGGGTCTTAAAAATATGTCAGATGTTATTATTATGAGCATCCATCATTGTTTTTATTTAAAAATTAAATCTAAAATGTATATGGACAGCGGTTAGAAACAAAAATTAATATCTCAAAAATTTTTAAAAACATACTTGTAGACGTTCTGTTTTTCTAAGCGTGGTTTTTTTATCGGAGATGGATCATTGATATCAATTATGTCATTTTCTCCTGATAACGAAGACGAACCAGAAGGAGCTGAGTTTAGTGGCAAGTCTTTTGTTATATCAATAAAATCCAGAATGTTAGTGTCTGCTTCTGTGACAAAAGACTCCTGAGTAATTGAAAGAACTTTGTGGTTATCTTCTTTGTGCCTTTGCAGTTTTAGTGCGTGGTTGGTTTTGAAGACGCATTGATCACAGTGAAGTACAGTTGTGCTCCCCTATTGGTCATAAAATAATTATGATATATAGTTAAGCAAAATTATATTGCATAACAAAATTGAAACATTTTATATATTATAAATTTATAATACATAATTAAAAAATTGTACTGTACATGGTTTCATCAATAAAAAAATGTATCCCACACTAATGTATCAATGAAAGTGTGGCAAAAAATTAAACTATATAATGCAATATAAATACTCTGATAATATTGCATTATTGTTGTACAGTAACTTGTAAATATTCCTGGTATCGGCGTACATTGCCCAAGTTATACAAATATCTATGTTGCTATTCAGTATGTTATAAAATACATTCACGAATTAAATTATAAATACCAATTCGAAAAATAAAAAATTAATTTTACCGCGGCAGAATATTTTAAAGACTTGGAAATAGGGATTCCATATTCTTGCAACCAAAATTCGGGTGTTAACTTGGCTTCTAAGTCTTCATTTCTAATAACTGCAAATGGCAAAGAGGCGTGAGGACTTCGGAAATGATGTTGTTTTGCAATCCCTTCATTCCAAAAGGCCAATGGACAGTACTTACACGTAAACCTACATAAGATTACGAGAATTTATTAATGATTAAAAATTGTCACACAGAATTATTGAGGATATCCCTATAAATTTCAACGTAAAGCGAAGACCAAATTTCGATTTATGAAACGAATTGTAAGCTTGATTTAAAAAAAATTCAGTCAATTAAAAACATTTGTCCTGGCCTCATTCAATTGCATAATTAAGACTTAAAGACAAAAATAATTGAGAATTTGAATAAATTAAATACCGATTGGAGGCAACATGTTTTGCCAGTATATGTATTCTATAGTTGTGATGGGAAGCAAATATCATGTTACAATGCTTGCACTTCAAATGCTCTTCTTGACTAATCGGTGCTGCTTGAACGGGTGGAACAGTGTTGTTGACGAGTTCCTGTTGTTGTTCTTCAATGCAATTTGATACCTGGATTTAAAAGCAAGCAGTAGAAGTTGTGGCACGTTTGACAATGCTATTTGTGTTAAATATTAGTAAATGCATAAAATATGAAATTACATAGTCTTCGACAGTTTGGTCCGTTGGGAGCAGTTCACATAAGGAATAATTGTAAGAAACTTGATGATCGCCGACAATATGGCCTTTCAATGAACTTTCCGTAATAAACTTATGGTCACATAATTTGCATTTGTATCTGAAATTAATATAAATAATTTCAAAGGGAATTGATGAATTAATTATCATTTAAAGAAAGAATTAAGAAATATTTAACCATTGTATACCTTCGGTAGTTGAACTCATTATGCAAATGTATAATGAGATCACTGACGTTCTTCGTTCTGTACTTTTTGCATTTTGGACATACCAATGGCTTTATCTCTGCTGCAGGAACGGATGATTTTGCCAACAATTTAGTAGAGTTGTTCGTATTAGAGCTAGTCCCGAGTTTCTGCTTATCAAGTCTTTGAACTGCTTTAGAAGGTGATGATACAGATTTAGCTGTTCCATTGCCTTGAGTCTTGGCAGGACTTTTCGTAACACTCGACACTGACGACCTGTTCGAACTGTCACTTTTTGCTGGAACCTGATGGCTGTCTTTTCCTTCTTCTAAAAATATCCCACGAATGTGTTTTATGCCAGGTGTAGCTCGTTTCCATATTGCTGTGCTCGTCGACTCGTCCTTCGATTCCAAAGAAGCTAAGGCCTCATTCCTTTATTCATTACAATTAAATACTTTGTCATTGTCAATTAAAAATATGGTAATTCGAATGTGCAAGCTAGATCAATTAAATACTATAGTTCCCGAAAACTAATAATAATGGGAGTAGAATACATTTTGGTACAGCACAGCTAACAGAAATTAATGCAAACAATTAAAGATTTGACATACCGGCAGAATGTTATCATGATGCGACCTTTTTCAGCTGCCACAGTTGGATTTTCGCATTTTGTTTCAATGACATGGGTGGTAATTTCAAAAACGTAATCCGTAGAGTAAGGACAGGTACTGCAGCAAAACTGACCGTTGACGCCATGATGTTTTGAGCAATGATTCTTTGCATCCTCCCAAGTGGAAAATTGTGTTTTATAAGCACAGAGAGTGCATCGCCAAGCATCGTTGGAATTTCTACTATTTTCTTCCGTCGAAATTCGTCTATTTGCAGCGTCTCCATTATTGTCAAAGTCCCGAATCAAATAATGAATTGGTTTTTTCTCTACGTGCTTTTCACCAACATGTTTTTCCATAACACGCGACTGGGTGTGTATGTAGTCACAATGGCCACATCGAAATAATTTTGGTCCATGAAGCTTTAAATGATTACCAATTTTATCGATAGGCACAAAATTTCTTGCATCAGTATCTATTTTTAAAGAAATTAAATTAAATACGATCACCTTAATAAAACTATTTAAATTGTTACGCTTTTCAACAAAATATTTCGTACGTTGTTTTTCATTCTTATAACAGTGAGGACAACGATAAACATCAACTTCTGAATGTAACGCTTTCATATGAGCACGGAGCATACTGTCGTCAACAGTAATTTGTTGACAGCTTGGCACACAACATTCATACCGAAATTGTTCTTTAACAAATTGTGGTAATTTTGCTGCATCTTCCTTCGTTACTCCACCACCCCTGCAATATAATAAAATTATTTAATTTGCACCGCCAATAACTATCACAAGCAAATAAATATCGGTAAATGCCAGTTTTTAAATTATTGAAAGAATTTTACTGTTTATTTTCATGAGAGCTGCCAGCCCAGTTAGTCATTTTATCAAACATAAGCTCGTTGCGTTCCAGACAAGGAACTGGATTTACTGGGGCAGTCTTAGGGACGATTGTCGCTCCACCATCGTTTTCGGACTGTAAATGCAACTTTAAATGACGAAGAATATTTGTGCGCACTTTTGTGGTGAAGGAGCATAGACCACAGCCAACAAGAGAACTAAAGTTAAAAAAATTGTCAAAATTGAATGAACAACGTGTAAGAGTAAACAGGGTAATTTTAAAAATTGTCCTTACGCAAAAATACTAGTGGTGGGGATTTTATCGATATCAGCCGGTAAAAACCTGGCTTTATTTGATAGCAACATAAAATTTTCTTGAAGAGTCGCTGGCAAAACAAGTTTAGTTAGCGGTTCCTTTGGATAAACAGTCGTTTCTGGATCCTCAGTGTCTTCCTGAGATTTAACTACTCGGTAGTTTGCCACTTTGTGAGCATTCTGAAAGATAAACTTCTTTGATGAAGAAGAATTTCAACAAATGCAAACAATTTAAAACAATTGTTACCTTGAAGTGTTTGGTCAGTTCACTGTTGACGCAACATTTGAATGGACACAGTGAGCAGGACTGGCGCTGTTTTCCATGTATTTTTATGTGCTCCATCAAGCTGAAAACAGACTTCACTCTTTTTGGACAATGGTAGCAGGATATTAATTTGTCTTCCGGCACATAATCACAAATAGTGACGTGGTCTTTATAGTTGTTTGCCGTCGTGGCAGCGAAAAAACATCCAAAGTTCGCACATTGATAAAGATTCGTCCCTATAATTTTTTACAAAATCATCATTAAGTTTGAGTTTGGTTTTAGTGGATGACTTGTAAAATTTTGCAAAACTATACCCCTAAAATACTCTTTTCATTTTACGAAGGGAGTAAACAAAATTTTGGATTCGCTAATTTTTAGCCTTATGTATTAAGGCAAATTAGGTTACTAGAAAATCCTTGAAAAACCTTTTTGTATGATTTTTTAAATTCTTGGATACATATAAACAATGGAGCAAGTATACAAAAATACATTTACATTTACTACTTTCCTGTATAAGCACAAATAAATTCGAAACTGGAAAATATTCCAGAAAGCAATGACCAATCCAATGACCATACCAAAGCAATGGTATAAAATAAGTATCCAATACCAAGTACAAACAAAGAATTGGTTCTACCTTCAAGGTTTGTCACTCGGCCTTCCTTCTCTTCCGGTTCAACAGCATCGCAATCCTTCTCCGTCTCTAATTCAGTGTCATTTGCTAGAACTTTCAAAGCGTTTACGTTTGAGCCATTTTCTTGTTCCTGGTCTTTTATACATTTGCTGGTACTTGACGATGCAATTGACTGGTCCCATTGTATAGCCTTCTCTTTAATGTTCGTCTCTCTATCAAATACCTTACCAGAAAGATTTGTATGGACATCTTGAGCATGGGCTTCTGCCTCTGTAATATCTTCGGTGCCATATACGCAGTAAAAACATTGGAAACGGAATAAAGAGTGAACCTTGTAATGCTAAAAAGTAAAAAAAATCAATATAGTGTTAACAATTATACAAACTTAATAAATACATTGAAAAATGCAAAACAAAATGTAAAATGTAAAGGCAATGCATATTTTTCAGTTCACTACATATATTGCAAATTTTTATAAATACAAACGTAAAGCAGGTTTTTTAATAAAATTGAAGACGAATAGCAAAGCTACTTACTAAGACAAGATGTTTACTGTCCTCATAGTGACGACCACAAATGTGACAATAGTAGAACGATCCCGGAGGAACACAACTTTCAAGATGATCAATAAATTCATTTCTAAAAAGGAATTGCCTTGATCTCTCAGCACAATATTCTATTTAAAAAATTAAATATCCACAGTGAGGAATAATTTATGAAGAATAGTAAGCAATCTTAAATATTTGGTAAATATTCTTTGGTTTACCTCTTGAACAACGATAGACGTAAGCCTTCAGACTGCTGGACTCAACATAGTCAGTAGAAACTACTGTTTCACATAATACTATAACAGGATCTTCAGTGGGATGCCTTTTCGCCTAGTAAAGTAGAATGTACAATTAACACCACAAATTAGTTATTTATGGACATATAGAAATTAAAATAAATAAATAATAGAAATTTAATTTTTATCAATATTAGTGAATCTTACGTAGTGCAGATCAAGATAACGTTGATGGTAAGCTCGGTAAAAACAGTAAGCGCACTGATAGAGACTTTTGCTATGTTGGTTAACAATGTGACTACACAAATCTTGAGCTTTCCTGTATTGCAACGAGCAATAGGAACATCCAATCCAACTCTGGAATTAATAAATGACAATTAGAAATCAAAACAACCAAAAGTTTAGAGGAATACTAAAGGAGTGGTTGCATTGCATAACATTTTCGATAAATGACGAACCTGTTCTCTACAGTTAACAGAATCACCATCTTCAGTTTGCATGCCATGGCAGACAAGATGTTGAAAGAATTCCTCCTGGCCGTCAGTAGAGTAAGAACAAGATTTTCCCATGCATTTAAACAGATGTGTTATCTTTTCCGGGGACAGCATTTTTTCATAGGACTCAACGTCTTTAATACTCTGTCGATATTCGCCAATCACGCCCATCATCAATTTTTCACATTCTGGTATTACGACTGAGGGAGGAAACTCTAATTTCATATGAATGGCAGGAATAAATCCTTTCAGCAGAATTGTGTGCTCATACCCATCCCCTTGTCTTCTGACGTGAACACACTCTTTTGCGTATCTCAAAAGCCTCGGCCAGGTGCTGTCCATAATAAGAGGTTGATTATTGATTAGTTTCACAATGACATCATATTCCTCTTGGTTGACTACACGGACAGTCTTTTTCCCCGGTTCGTATTTAAAGTCTGCCTCCTGAAACTTTAGATTTTCAGAATACGGAGACACTACTGGTTTAATATCTTCCTCTTCCTCCTCCGACTCTTCAGATTCACTTTGATATGGTTCGTCTTCCATTGTTTGTGAAATTTCGTCATCATTTGTACTAAACAGCAATTCCTCACAAAAAGATATCGAAGGTTCTTTAGCGTCCAACTGTCCTAACATAAACTGAATGGCGTCCTGACATCCTTCCAAGATTTCAGAATTTGATTCTCCAGTGTATTTCCAACTTAATACTTCTGGATGGTCCGCATTTGATTCTCCGTCGTTATCTTCATCATCTGTATCCGCAGTCCGGTTAATGAATTGTAAATTAAGATGGATAGAATTATGAGACATTACGTCTAAAATGTCATCTTTCAAAATTACATTTCCCCCATCAAAGTCTTTGGCCCCTATAAACACACTTTTGTCAAAAGGTTTGGCAAGGCTTGCGTTTTTGTCAATACCGTGAAACTTAACACAAATTGCTTCTGACGCAGAATGATTTTCAGATTCCAGATGTCGAGATATATTGTCGCTCAGCAATTGAAAATAATGGCAATCATGACAAATGTACGCATACAACTCATTTCCACCTGCAACGACAGTTGGTTCGTACAAAGTAATCAGATTTTTAGCCACTTCCCCAGTAGCCTCCTTCAGTCTGTGTGTCTTTAAATGATTTGTCATTGTTTTCAGGTATGGGTGACGAGTGTCGCAAACTCCACAGGCATACATGAATTCACCAGTGTGTGTTGTCAGATGCTCAAAGAACTCTCTTACGTCTTCGTGTCTTTCAGAACAGTATAAACAAGGCCACGGATTTTCTTCGTTGTCTTCTTTGTAACTTATTTCGAAAAGCTGAGGAGACGTGGATTGATTCTGCTCCACTAACTTGTCGAACTCCTCTTGACTGATGCGGGCTTCGGGTATTGTGGATTGAGGGTGAACATTTACGTAGTGCGATACGATCTTTTTTCCTGAGAAGGGACACAAGGTGCAACTGAAGACATCTGACCTCATTTTCCGCTTCCGACCACGTCTTGTCATAACGCCCTCAACAGGGGTCAATGGAGGCAGAGAATTATTTAAAGAATCTTCTGTTTCCAGCATTAAAGAATCTTCCAGGTCATTAGATCGCCCTATTTCCATATCCTCCACATTTCCATCGATGTTGCTGTCCTCCAGCTGAGGCAAATCATTGGCAAAATCATCTAAAGATAATGGGATATCAGATATATCGTCAATAATTTCCTCAATTGTTCTGGAAGAGTCTGGCAGGGTGAAATTGTCTTCCTCTTTGATTGGCACAGAAGAATTGTCCTGTTCGGATGGCGTGTCATTAATAACAGAATTTATCACAGACTGAATGTCGAAAATCAGATGATTCATTTCAGCAGTTTCTGCGTTTTCGGATGTATTGAGATCATTTTCCGATTTCACTTCTTCCCCTGCAATGAAATCTGACTCCAACTTGATCTTACCCAGTCCCGAGTTCACCACTATGCTGTTTGCCCCAATTACGGTCCGAGGCTTCTTTATATCACCCTTTTGTTGCAATTTCAGTCGCTTTTTCAATTTTAGCTTTATTTTAGAAGCACTAAATGTGGCAACAAACTTTTTATTCTTTTCCTCCTGCTTCTTCTTTTGTTGTGCTTGAAGAAGAGCCAATTTTTTATTCCACTTCTCCCACCCGGTTTTTCCAGATCTTGGTTGAACTTCAGGAGGTGCAGGAGTAGCGACCTTCTTTGCTTGCAGTCTGGTGCTGTATCTTCTGGCAGGCAAATCGGTCTCACCTGCCTTTTCATCCGCTTTCTTGCCTTCTTTCGCAGGAACCTCAGTTTCTGCGGGTTTATTCGTAGTAGCCTCTAATTTACGCTTTCGGCCACGTTTTCCCTTAGCGGTTGGGCTTTCCTTAGGCTCTGGCTCACTAGTCGCATTTGACTCTGTTGACAGTCGGCTAGTTTTCTTCACAGTTGGCTTTTTAACTGCTGCTGCAGCTTTCTTCGCAATTACTTTTTTAGTTGACCCTTTCTTTTTCTCTTTGGTAACTACAGATGCTAACTGAACTTGCTCCTCAATTATCGCATCTATGGAGTCAAGCGGCTTTTGAGAAGCCTTCTCTTCCTGCTTTTCTTTATATTCTGATACACACGATTTAATACTTGCTGTAATAGAGTCTTGAATCTTTTCCACAGGAGTTTTGTTCTGTAAATAATTAAAGTATGAGATTTCTTCTTGTAATGATTATCTAATATGTGGTAATAATTATAATGGAAATGTTTTTCACAATCAACAAAAATTAACTTACGGTACACCTCCGAGGCCCTAGAGGCAGCATTGAATCAAATTTCATCTCCTTCAGGGCGTCGTGTAATTTTTCCAAATCGGATCTTCGCTTAGAGCACCGTTTTTTTGTTGGCGGGCTTTCAAGTTGCTTATTTTCTTCAGCGTCTTTTTCAGACTGATCGTTTGAGTCACTTATTTTGATTGAAGTAGAATCGCCAGTGCTTGAAGAAGGTTTGTCGTCCTTGTCATCGGTAACCATTTTCTTAAGATGTTCTTGTAATTTTTTGGCTATTTCATTATACACTTCAGGATTAGTATTGAGTCGTTCCACGTCCGTCGATGACATACTTTTCAGAATAAATGTTCGTATAAGGTCTTCAGTGTCATCGTGAGAAGAATTGGTAGTCGATGATGCCACTTCACTCACGGTATTTGAATCAGTGGGTTTAGTGTACTCCTAAGCAAAAATTAATTGAAATGCATAAATTATTGAACGTTTTAGTATTGGGTTGCTTTGCAAGATAACCAAATCCCTTTCATATGCAGGAACGTTGTCATATCACTTCAACATTTAGTAGATAACATTCATAATATATTCTATTATACTTTTATGAATTACTAAAATCATTGAATAAACATCCTGCATCTATTACTCCTTTGTTGACAATTAACATAAGTTCAACTCCAGGGTAATGATTCATTCTTGATAATACAAATACGGAAGACATACATAATACGCTTCCGAAAATAAAATTTTCAGACATGAGGTGATTTTAGAAACCATAGCAGGTATAGTTTATCTCCTTAATCCTTAGTGTTAAAGTTAACTAACTATTCGTCGGGAATTCTATTTTTCCACTCTCCACATCTTTCAAGTACTATCTCTTTTAGTGTAAAAGTATAAATTGATTGCAGGACTTGAAAATCTTTTCATTCATACAAATATCAAAACTACAAAGTATGCAAGTAGATATTCTTCAACTAACTTATAGAAGCTTATAGGTTTCAGTATACAATGTCAGTGAACAAAGACATAACTACAAATACGATTGGGAATGCGATAGAAAAAGGTAATTAAGAGGAAGTAAAGGATCACAGAGAAAAGAAAGAAAGAAATTATTTACTAACAGAATGGCAAACCTGCAATTCTAAAAGTTTAAACGGGGAAAATGCACAGGAAAATAAATACAACCTAATATTATCTGCACACAATTGTAGAAATATTCCTTAAGAATATTACTCAAAATTATGCTAAATTATGGTAAAATGAACAGGTTTGTAAAGATATTCTGACTTATCTAGAAAATTTTACCAAAGTTTACAGGCAATGTAACAAAACAAAAGTGTTTGTTTTAAAAAACTCATGCTCAATTCTTAATAATCACTAATTTAGGATATCTTGAAATTCATTTTTATTATTCAAATCATTGTATGATTATTTTTCTCCCATTTTACTTTCGATTATGTATCTTAAATTATTGTTGTATATTTCTGTGTCAAATTGGCAATCATTCTATGGAGTGTCAGTGTGTCAGTAATTCAATGTAATAAATGAATGTTTTCTTTCCGAGAAATGGAATTTTCAAGAATGTATTTTAAAAGAAATATTTTAATTTGAAATAAACCCGTTAACACAGGTGTAGCAAAGAGTCGGGTGGTGAGCGGTGAGTGTTTCATTGCGGGTCACTGTTCCCACCTCTAACTCTGTGGGCTGCTGTGCCGTGCCCAGCTTTAACGCGAACACACACAGACAGACAGACAGGTCGTTCATTGTTATAAAGAGCTCGCTGCGCTCCTCTTGTCTTAATAATCAGTAAATTAAATGATTTCCTTGATTTCCACGTAAAAACCAAGGATTCAAAAACCCTCGATACATGGGTTTTTGGGTATTTGATCTACCCAAATAGCATAATATTTCAGGTATATTATTTGATTTCCATACTTTTTTAGTCAAAATTAAACTAACAATGACTGTTTTCAAGTGTATTTATCAAATGTGTTCATAGGTTGCAGTTTTTGTAACGATAAACTGTAACTATTTGTGTAACAGACGGTAGAACGTTTGTATTTGTATTTCTGCCTAGCAAAAACCCATAGTTTTTCATGAAATATGGGTCGAGCTCTTCCTGAAAAACCCAAAATCCCTTGGTCGCCAACATTGATAAAAAACAGTAACTGGTGAAACAGTTACACCGTTCCTGTCAGTGCGCACAATCTTTTCCGTTATAACATGCCCTTACTCTTTTAACGTATGAATATTATATGCTATTTTAAAATTGTCATTTTGCTTTCTAAGATTCTGTAATACACCCAAATATTATGATAATATAGTATTGTTAATCACATTCCCAATCCACATTTTAAACGTTTTTCTAGGGGACGAGAAGGTAAACCCTACCCAGATACTAGTTCCCGTGAAGGGCAAATAATTTATGCTACTGAAACACGTTTACACAAATTCTAAAAGTGATAAAGTTAAAAAATACGAATACAAAAGTGAAGTCGGGTGGCGATTGCTATAGTATTTGGTAAAAACGAAAATTCGAACAGGAAAGGTCTGAAAGGTGGTTTTACTTTTACTATCCCTCTTTATGAAGAAGCGTAAGTCTTTTTTAGAATAATGCCCTAAATAATCTGTCTGTCTGTCATGTATGTTAAAGTCTAGAACATGCCTTGTATTACGGAGTTACACCATAGATGGGTTCCAAATACACTTAAGTTATTAATAGAATACTTCAGCTTCTTTCCTATAAAAACTACTTCTGTTGTAGTAACTTTCAATTATGTCATTTTGGTGGTGTATTTAAGTTTAATGGGTTTGTTAAGCCGTAATCAAGTAACTTGACTATAACGCCCACATGTCACATATTTACTATTCAACTGCAAAGTATTTTGTACTAGCTGCCTGTTATTACAACGCATTGACGTCGACGTACTTTCTAATTTTTTAAAGAACAAAGGAATTACAATTTACAGTTTGTATTTCCTTAGTTATTGTGATGAATGTACTTTCAATAAAAGTCTGAACAGGAAATGCCTTGTATAACTTGTATTCATGCAATTCTCGTATTAGGCTTAAAACACTTGTAATGATGAAACCCTAAGAAATCGGAGTAAAATTTTCTTTACCTTTTCTTCTTCGTCCTCCATTTGACTCGAGGAAGGATCTTCACTGGGTTTAGGACTGGACGAAGTCGGTGTCTCTATCACAACTTCTTCTACAACAGGCTTTTTGATTTTTGGAATTTTGAAATTTAGTTTTGAAGTCTTAGTTTTTGAAGTGCTTGATGCTTCTACTGCTATCTTCTCACTTCCTCTCGTGGTCTTGGAACTACTAGCACTATTTACCCGAGATGAACTACTGCTACTTTCACTTGATAGTCGACGACTTCTTGAGTTTCTCTGTTTACCACTAAGTCTCGTTTGTGATTTAGTCTTTTCCTTATCAGTCACTGTCCTTTTATGAGATCCAGAATCAGACTCCTCATGATCATCTGTGGCGACATCAGACCTGCTTTTCCCCGTGCTAGACTTTTTCGGAGATTTCGTAGGAACAGTCGGTGGCTTGGCAGGAGCTAGCAACAAAGCATCTTCAAAACTCGGCTTTTTATTCTTCTGGTTTTTGTCGCCCAGCTTTACCAGTTCCATTTTTCCTACCTCCTTCCTAAATTCTGAGAGTTTGCCGACTTTATTAACTTTCTTAGCGGGTAAGCTACTAGCAACTTTATCTCTGGAATCCACAGTACTTTTAGGAGTGTCATGACCACGAGATTGTTCCACCCTCCGTTTACTGCTAAGAGAGTCACTAGAATTTTTATCAGCTGTTGGTTCACTTTGAGATTGGATGTCTTTGTTTTGAGTTTGCTCTGGGGTTTTAGCCTGAGACAATCGATTGGCTCGATTTAAACGTGGATCCGCGGACACTGGAGGCTCAGCTAACATTTGGTTGGTGGCCAAATGCGGAGTTTGTGTAGTTGAAGGTGTTGACACTGGTGGCCGGACAGGTAACATTTGATTGTGAGGAGGCACGTGGGGACCGTTTTGGAAATTCGGTCCATCACGTCTCCCGAATGTAGGTCTTATACCACGGCTAAAGTGATGCTGCGCCTTTTGTCGAATTTGACTAATCATATTTGAATGGTTCTGGTTATTAATATTTTGGTTAGAGTTAAAATTATTCATACCACCCGGAGCACGCACTTCCTGTGACGGAGGTCGAAACATTCTTGTATTCGTAGGATTTTGAAATCGGAAATCATTAGGAGAATTCGGAGTAGGCAAAAGTCCACCAAAACGACCAGGAGAAGGTCCACCAAATCCCATTCTATTCATGTTCATATTTTGATTAGAATGGTTAGGGTGATTTATATTCGGATTCCCCATATTTGGTTGATTCATATTTTGATTTAAGTTAATATTATTCATATTGGGCAGGTTCATATTAGGGCTGTTTGCACCAGGTGAAACTAAATTCTGACTATTAAGTAGTAATTGGTTCATATGTTGAGGATTCATGTTTTGTTGGGGATTCATTCCTTGTTGCGGGTTCATCCCTTGTTGGGGGTTCATCCCTTGCTGTTGCGGGTTCATACCCTGCTGCTGCGGGTTTATCCCTTGTTGTTGTGATAAATTTTGAATTAGTGCTGCCATTCCCTGCATCATCGCTTGCAGTTGAGCTGGTGTTAAGTTTTGATTAGCCAAAGGAACATTCATATTTATCGGTGGCTGGAATGTATTTGACATATTAACATTATTAGGAAGTTGATTAAGACTTGAATGATGCGGAGTCACATTTGGAGAAACAATGGGGTCGACTAAAGGATTAGGTGAAATAGGAACAGAGGGTTGAACCAAGGGGCTTGCATTCACACTTCCAGACGGTGATGTAAAAGCAGGCGATCGCATATCTTGGTCACGGTGGTCCACATCAGGTCGGCGAATCGGAGAAGGATCCTTGCTTACAGGTCTTCGACTGTAGTTGTAATGAATGTTGTCACTAGCACTAGTGTTGGGTTCAGGCTTCGGTCGTCTCTCAAACTCAAGACCTTCTCTAGCGTCAAGAGTTTCTCTAAAATCTCTGTCCTGAGGTCCCTGTATTCCATGATCAGGAATTCGGTGATCCGAATCCCTGTCGCGGTCATACCCTCTGTCATACCAAGGTTTTCTGCCATGATGAGGCTCTCCTGATCCTGACCACGGGTCACTTCCATGTCTCTCTTTAGGTCTATCACTACGTCTTTCAAATGAAGAGTCCCAATCAGAACCGCCTTCCTGGAAATTCCCTGGCTCCCGAAACCTGTCTTTACTTCTATCTCTATGAAACTGGTTAAAGTCACTTTCACGGTCACGATTTCGATCATATCTTCTATCAATGTCGTTATTACGATCCTGAAAAACATCTTCCCCTCTCCCACTGACTCTTCGAAACGGATCGAAATTGCTTATGTTGTCACCACTAGGTCTTCGAAAATGATTTGTGATCGCAGCCCCACGACCAGCACAACGAAATGTTTCGCTAGGATGTGCTCTGATGTCGTGGAAAGTTCTCATGTCGACATCCGAACGCCGGTTGTATGCATAACCTAAATGGCTATTGCCTGCATTCCAGATATCAGTTGCTAAATGTCGAGTATCTTTATCCTGATATGGATTGTGAGGATCTGTAAATGTAAATATTAATTTGATTGTTAAAATAGCCAAAAGGTGCAAAATTAAAGAATTCCTTACCACTGCCACTTCTTTCTCTTTCGACTGGGATTCTTCTAGGTTGAGTGGATTCAGCATTCGAACCGAATGGTGAGCCAGGTGATGGGGATGGACTACGAGGTCGGTCACTGTAGTCATCGTCATCATTTGATTCAATCATAGTACTCTAAATCATCCAGGTATTCAGATTAACACAATTTCAACACTTTTGCTAATTACTACTAAGTCACATAATTATGGTTCAATATGTCACCTCTGGTTTTACAGGATCGGTTCTTATCATTTCGTGAATATTTTCTATGAATCCAACTATTGTGTCAACACCATGATGTCTTAAAAAGAATTTAGAAAGTTAATTTTATAATTGGGTTTCTTTCAAGCACAATAAAAACCTTTTGTTAATAGAACAACAATTGAGTCATCCATAATATCCACTTACTCATCAGCCATCAAGTCATTCATAACATTTAAATAAAATTTGATGTCATCCACCAGGTCCGCAAGCTCTCGCTCGCGTTCAGCAGCTTTGATTGCTCTAAGTCGCTTATTTAAGTACGGTCTTAAATTACGAAACTTCTCCAAAACATCCAGTAGCTTTTTCTTTTCTTCAGATTCGGAATCAGATTCCCCTAAAATTATGAAATACAAAAAATAAATTCCCCATCACACAACTGACTACCTTATAAATTTATAAAAATACTATTTAAAGCATCCTCACTTGAGTCACTACCTCCCCAGTAGCCGGACGGGACCCTGTCGGGGTAACGGGGTCGTGACCGTTGCATTTTGATTTATTTTTGGCTACAAGTCCATCAGGAAATATTTATCTGGAGAAAAATTGTTTTTCCCATGTCAGCGTCCCTAAAATATCAGTAGTTTAAATGAGTAATAAGTAATATTACCCCTATTGAAGAACTGAAATTACTAAGCCTATCAAAAAAGCAACGCAACACATCTACACATTAATATTCCCTATGAACCGAAAAAACCTTGTTTTGCAAAGGTACCATTTTTAACTTAATTGGTTACATTAAACACAGAGTATTCTCACAAGTATGTAATTTGGTTTTGCGTGTATATATAACGTATATGATTGTGTGTTAATAAGGGAATTAATTTATGTTACAGGAAATTATGATAAATAAATTAATATTAACTATGCAAAGGTGAGAAGTACTTTTTGGAGATTCGAGTTTGGAAATCTTAGCAGCATGCTAACTGACTGAAGACAGAGGAAGAGCTATGGATGACAATTATTGACGTGAGTAGTGACGAAGACATTATTTTTGTCTGTGAGCAATGGAACCACATCAGTATTTATTTGTACATTACCAAAACTGTCTATTAAATAAAAACGGTGCTGGCTGCCTAAACGAAGGCAATGGCAACTCCAAAAGGCTTCCTTCACCCAAAACAATTACAACTACGAGAGTATATATTACATTAAACATAATATAATATAACATACATGCCTCTGATTGCCTAGTCTTGCTCTTAGCTGTCTTTGCTATGTATTATCCCAGAAGAAGATAATATATTGGATTTTATATCTTTTCGTCGTTGTATTACGGACGGAGCAAAAGAGAGACTAGAGAAAGAAGATTGACTGCCACTATTTAATATTATGGGTTTTGTGTTGCACACGAGAAAATCTATTTGGCCTACGTGCATTTCCATAACGTATTTCCACACTAGAGACCAGATTCAATTCGGACAGAAATAGGAGAGGAAGGGACGACATTGTCGATGGAGAGTCCCTCCAGCTCTAGCAATGCTCTCCCTGACTGAATAGCTCTTCTGCCGAATACATGAATAGATATTCACAGAATTGCGAATGGTGGGGAGCGGACGAACACTGCTGCAAACCTTTGCTGAAGCACAGGAGAACTATCACTGCTCGAAACGACAAACGAAAATGTAATAATATGCATTAGATAGAAAAGACGATGAAAAGGAAGGTAGCTCCATCGTGCAGCAACGGAGCCTCAACCTT
Organism: Yoshiicerus persimilis; assembly: GCA_020352615.2. Lineage (NCBI taxonomy): Eukaryota > Metazoa > Arthropoda > Collembola > Entomobryomorpha > Tomoceridae > Yoshiicerus > Yoshiicerus persimilis. The sequence continues at coordinate 37,535,273 of CM060170.1, read as the reverse complement.
CAACCAGAGTCTAGAGCCAACCCACCAAATGAAATGCACCTCAAAATTATTCTTTCCCATCAACATATAGCCATGTAGCCACTACTCCCAATACGAATAGAACTTTCTTCCATAATGGAATTCAATACATACTTCCTTACTTTATTATCTTACGCGTCTGTCTGTGTGCTCTTTCCCAATCCAGTCCAGCATGGCCACTTTTTACAAAACTCCAACATTGACTCAAATTTTGACTTGTCTTTGGCTCCTACAATACAAAGACGCAATTCAGTGTCTTTTACTGTCAAAAATAGTTCTAATGGCACATTTGCACTACGCTAGGCAGTTCTGTGGCGTGGGTGAATCACCTCACAATGTTTAATGATAACTCCAAATCCAACTGTCAATTATTTACGACTTACGACAGATATGATGGATACTAATGACGCAATATCTGATGTATCGGTCAACACAGGCATTCAATTAATGTAAAAAACCAAAGACTTAATGATGACGATGACACAATACACATTCAACATATTTCATAATTAGCAACTTTTGGTTCTACAGTTCTAACCAACTGAAGGAATGTTGTCAACCGAAGGTCTTATTACCTATGACATTGCAAATTGAAATCCAACCACCGATTATGAATACCTCTGGCACTATCAGCAATTGTGACTGATTACTTTGTTAATTAATCACTAATTTGTTGAATAATTACAATCAATAGTGTTTAATTGGTTGAAAATCAATATAAAATATTCCTCCTTGTATTTTGCTTTTGCTTACTGTCTGCAAAATGACCAATAGACGGTAGATTCAATTAAGACTACTGACAACTGGGAAAAAACTAACCTCTGACATGTGACCTTTGACAATGTCAACGCATGAAACATGACTGATGAGTGACATGACTAATTGACGACTCAGTGGAGAAGATTGAAGGAAGGTTAGACATTGATTGTTAAGAACATATGAGGAGCATTAATGAAAACAGTGATTACCGTTGACGCGAGAACCTGAAGTCAGAGTCAGTTTTCAGTGTTTATAGAATGTAGAAGGTAGCAGGACAAGCATAGGTGGTTTTTTGGATTGCTGTGTTATGTTATTAAGTAACATCAATAACGATCAACTACTGGACAACTAATCGATTATAATATGAATAAAATTGAAAAGTTTCATTTCAGTTCTAAAAGTTAGTCCATTGGTATCGATACTGAAAAGAGTGTCTGAGAGTGTGATCGTGACTGCTTTGTCTGTGTGAATGGTTGGTGGTTGGTTGGTTGGTTGGTTGGGAGAGGTTAACTGTTCTAGTTACTGAAATAAATACAATCGAGTCACCACCGTCAGTTTTCAATTGTTTTGACTGATGTTGATGAAAAGAAACTACAAGACGGGTGAGGTCAGTTGAAGCAAGGCCTGACTTTCGAATTTAGTATTTTTGAAGAGACTTACTTCTGATGTACACTTTAAGTACAGCTTCAGTCAGCTATACAAGAATCAAGCAATACAGCTCCACAATACCAGAGCAATGTGTACGACCAAATAAGTTGCGTTAGCAATAAAGGTAGCTACTGCTTAGCTCTGCCCTGGCTTTTCAGACAGAACACTTTTCTGATGTGGCTTATTTGCTAGTTATTAGATAATTCTCTGTTTATGTATGTGTAGGTATTCTCCTAGCTTAGCTACAGCTTAGTATTATTATCTGCCTCCACTCTCCACTCACAGTCGTATATCAATATACATTGTAGCATTTTGTAGGCTGGGCTTCACAACCCTCCCTCGAGCGCTTCAGCGGCGTAGTCCCAGACAGCACGCAGTTTAAGCACACTTCAATATCCTCAAACATAGTCAGTCACAGATACGCTATACTTACTAGTAGTTAAGTCTATAGTACTAGTCTCTACACGGACCCACTCCCTAAACACAAAACTAATACTGCACAACCAAAACAAAAAAGGGCAACTATCTTCCTGTTCTTTCAAATATTGATTTTTCAAAGCAGATTAAAACTTTGTCTCATTTAGTAGCGAAAGGTAGGACAGGTTTAAAGAAAAGTATACGATCCACATGGGATCGTATACCCTTCCGTAACCATTTCATTTCGAATCCCGGAATACTAACCTGAATTCCCAATGATATAATTCCCCCAGAGATGGAATTGAAAAGAAAAAGTGTACAGCTCTTGGAAGTATTAAATCTTCAAACCAAGATAAAATGTGCACACTTTTCCTCAATTTTGTCTACAAATAGTAAGAAAAGTGTCTAGGGCCTGTATTATAATCAGTCGTGTAGATTACAAGACTCAGTAGTGGGAGTGGGAGGGGAGGTGGGAAGTTACCTGAATGTATATAGACTTTTTAATTCCATAGAAAATTAATGAAAATTGAAAACTATGGAATACACTGTATTGCAACAAAAAATAGTTTGCAATTTTTATTCTGATGGTTTTGTACTCGTAAAACTGACTAATAAATATTGATTTTGCAGCTAAAATGTTATTTCCATTCTAAATAAATACCTTTGGATCTTTGTTATTTGCAAAACAGCACAAAAATGGAAGGTTGAAACAATAATTTCCTGTGGTATTATTTCGGAAAATACGATAATAAAAAATGGTACCATGAAAATGAAACGCATTCCTCTGTGCAATTTTCTTATTTGGAATAATATTGGATAATGTTTGTGGCCAACATAATATCAAAAGAAAAATGTCTTAATTCTCGTATTTTACATTTACCATATTTTGCATGTAAAGTTCCATCATGTAGTTGAGCACGACTACGTTTTTAGTCTTTTGCCCTTCATGTTTGCTTTCGCCTTAATGAATTGGTAGTGGGACATTGGGAGACTCAAGAGCCCAATTTCGTTATTGATCAATCAAGCAACCGGCACGCTTCTTAATTTTTAATTCAAACAAAGTCAGTTGTGGAAGAAAGGAGTTTGTTTGCGCAATTAATAAGCTAAAGAAGAACACAGTTGCCTCATATTATTTGTACCAGTGCTACTCAGAGTATTTTTGTCAATTAAATGCATACTATATATTATCTCTTGTTTCATTAAAAATTAATTAATTATTAATAATCATATGGAGTTTTTATTAAGTGGAACATTTCATCACTACTTATATTTAATTGGCGAATCCCATGTAGAGTGCTGAGACTTTGGGTTATGGGTACAGTGTAATGGGTTTTAAACAGACCATGAGGAAAAATCAAATGTATATCTATCAAATATAACACTTTGGACAAGTGTAATGTGCAATGCATAATTTTCATATCCACATTGTATCTGTGTGTACTATAGATCTGGGGAAAAGTTGTGGAATAGCTGAAAGATGCATATCTACTCTACTGACTAACATATCCCTAGCTGAGTACAACATGAATTAAAATTCAAATATATTATGAAGGACAGCCTCAATAGTCAGATATGTTAATAAACTTCACTCATCAACACAAGCTTTGTTGTAAAATTAATAAGCCAAAGTTGCTCTCTTTCAGGAGACTTGCAATTAGTAAACATTAACTTTAACTGAATTAACAAATATACTGAGAATAAATAGTTTCACAAGATCAATCTTTACTAAAGTCTAAAAGATGTTTAGCACAAGTGGTTTAATGGCCACAACAGGTTCATCACCACCTCAAAGGCGTTTAATTCGCCATCAAGTTGGCAATATCAAACAGAAAACGGGCAAAGGTACTAAGGTTAGAGAATATAAGTGATAAGGGTAACTGGCAACTTCGTAAAGCTTATAACTGTAATATTTAGTTAGAACCTTATACATCTAGAGAAATGAAAACTGTAATTTCCTTCATAAAAACTAGTATTAGTATTTAAATGTAATGGTAACTGTATTGCAACACGTTTTGCTTCCCCGACAGTCTTTAAATTGCGTTCACATAACGTAGCACCGCTCTTATCGATTGTCTAATATTGTCAACAATTTTGATTAATATTTTTAGAAAGTAGTTCGAAATCCCAGCATCTGTATTGGAAATGCATTGCATCTTCAAGAACGCACTGACTCGCTAAATCCCTATGGATATTCATGCTCACTACGCTGCAAACATCCAATACATATAAAGGTTATTCATATTAATTAATTCTACAATACAGATTGGATAATTCGTATGATTTAATTTTGCAATTGATGACCATTGCCAACTGTTATTTCGCAAAATGTTGTCTGAATTATCCATTTTAAAATTTCCTTTTTCTGGTGTTCTCATTTTTGCTATATTCGATTCCTCCACTAACTTAAGAATGTTTGGCGTTACCGTAATCAAGTCACATATTGTACACAATAGAAACCCCTATTAGTTCTAACATGAGAAACAAAAAAGTTGCGATAGTTTCATAACTAGTAACAATTTGGGGTGTGTTAAGAATTCACGATACGGGCAGTTACGGAAATATCGAAAACTGCCTGTATAGCCCGATCAACAATATTTGCGTAATAGTATTCCTATTTGAAATGAACATTTGTAAAACTTTAACTGACATCTATAAAACCTATAACAGAGCCGTCGAACATCATCTCAGGGTAAGACTGATGACTGGATACCCGAAGATTTGTATAAGAGATACACAGAAACAGATTCCAGGCCGGCCAGTCCAGATAATTTCTCACGCAGATCCGTTTCTGTGCCACGTGGCCATAGGTAAGTTTGCATAATTTGTCAATATTATGTTGGTAATATTATATGTACATTGATGTTAGATTACGAATTCTATTTTGGATCTCAATCTAAAAGGATCTCAATATATTTTTCAAGGAATTCGTTATATTTCGGTTTGTCTCAGAACTTAATGTAAATCTGCACTGCAGTGTTTCAGGGGACTACAGAAAATGCCTAACACCGGAACCAGATGCAAAGCAATGTCAATTTCACCAGCGAAGAGTTTTAATTTTGGATCTGAGAAGAGTAAAAAGTGTAGATGTCATAACACGCCAAAATAGTTTAACAACAGGGACTTCCATAGATTCAACTTATGGGGATGACGATGGAGACAACAGGAGCTCATCTGCCAATCGTGATTCTTCAAGCCTTTTGCACCAATTATCTCCTCGTAATCTGTCACTGTCACGGTCTACAACACCTAAAGCAAAAGCAAGGGGTCGCAAGAAAAAATCGAAGGAACGGTCATCATCGCCAATAGCATACGAACGATCTTCAAGTCCAAAGATTCTGGAAGGGGTGAGGAGTTTCTTCTATGATATTATATCAAAACCCAAACTAATATAAAAAGTTAAATACAAGTCAAAGGCAGGAGATTTCTCATTAATGACAGAATATTTATTTTCCAAATAGAAAATTGCAAAATATGAAATGAATGAATTTGCGATATAAGGTATCGGAAATCCAGCGATTGATTTAGATATAGTTATATTATACTGAGCCAGAACAGAATTTTTGTAAAGTTGTAGCATATTAACCGCTTATTTATCTAATATCTTAAAAGATTTAAACGTGGTATACACGGAAGATGCAATAGTTACATGAATAATTAATTGTAAATGCACACAGTATTACTGGTGGCACAATTTCTCACATTACACTCTATTATAGAGTGGAGCATTTCTATTATTTCCACAGTGGAGTAAAGTTGCATTTAGTCTACTTCGAAGTAATAGTTTCTGGAAATCTTAGCTAAAGTACCTGTAACCTGACATATATTTTCATCATGCTTGAGAAAAGAAATAAAACAAAAATGGAATTTGAGTGCCTCTGTGGGTTAGAAATTAGCCACTTCTTGGGTTGGAACAGTCTAATCACTATTGAAAAAGAAATATAATGAGACATAAAGTGGTGTTCCTCTTTCTTTTCAGTAATTTAATTGTTTGGTCGAACGTATGTAAGTAAAACTGCAAACACAGCCTTCACTCAGTGTCAATAAGTGCAAAGGCATATTTTACCTAGTCTCACAGACATGGTTTCGGTTCGGCAAGAGGCAAAATTTATACGCATAAGGGTGTCCTCACCTCTTTTTACGATTTTACCTACTCATTCCAAGGACTAAAAGAGAATGAATGTATTTGATTAAATTTTGTCTTAATTTAGAAAAATTTTAGATCATGAGTTTTACTGTACACCATTTTTGTATGTTAGTGAATTTTCTCCCAATCATCGGTACTATAACCAAAGTTACAAATAAATTCTGAACAAATGGCATAAAATGCCGGCATGCGTGCTTTATTTATTCTGAAGAAATAAAAATAATTTTAAAAAAACTGACTACTAAAAATCATTTTTTTTCCAGTAAGATTAAAAATTGCACAAATTATGCCGTTTACCATATAAAATATTTTGTTGTAATATCAGTATGCAAACTTCATCCCGAAAATGAAACCCTATGCTCATATCCTAAACTAAGGATGAACGAATTGAATGTGCCAACGTATGCTATTCAATGCTGTTGTATTGACATTTGCTACAAGTGTAGCACTTATGTTTTGTCCTCCAGCTCCTCCAATATATTTTTGAGATTTTGTTTCGCTTTCTCAGTTTAAAATAAGCAGTCAGCGAACGCTTAGAGTAAAATCCTTGGCGAGAATGGACACTAGTCAGGACAAAGATATTTTGCCCCCTGATTTTGTTGTTTTCATTAATACAAATTATGAAAGAATTGAAGAAATTCAAAGGAAACTTCACCAATATCTTCCAGACGAAGCTGATGTCCGTTTTGCGAATTATAAAAAACTTAATAATTTTCCATCAGTTGATTCTTATTTTAGCGACAATGATATATCCGAAGTTATTACAGCCAGAATTATTCCTAAAAAAGATCATTTCGATAACTTGGGAAGAATACAAGTAGGATTCGAAAGCTTAGATGACTTTCAATATTTATCTTTAGATTCCGAAGAAAATTATGCAGAAATACTTGAAAAATTTCCCTTGCTGTATTTGTCAAATAAAAAGTCAGAAAACAGCACCGTTCCTTCTTCTGATCTGAAAATTAATGGAATACAAATATCTCTTACTGAAAGAGGGATCTCACAGAAACTAATCTACCATGTGTACAGTAAACAAAAACGTTCGAAAAGAAAGAAAACTTTTTCTAATAGTAATAAAAAGAAAAAATCCAGTAAGCGGGAAAATACAAAAATTGCATATGCAAAAACCAAAGCCAAGATAATAGGACGGGATTTACAGAATACAAAAAATCATAACTTCCTTCCTAATAAAATCAAGAATTTATCTCTTCCTAATTTTCAGTTGACTTTGCCACCGCTACATTCGTCCGTTTTAACACTTTTGGGTCAGAAGTCGCAGTTGAAACCTTCACCCCGAAACCCTATTACCCAAGAAGCAGCAAATTCTGCAGGAACTAAGCACAAAGTCTGTTCAAATTAATTCTGAATGTATTTTGAAAAGCGGCTGAAGTAAGGCAGGGGATATAGCGGATACGTACCGCCGTACCGCCGTATCCACCGTATCCATCGTATCCACCGTATCCGAAGTATCCGCCAATTCACCTGTATCCAACGATTCCAACGACTCTTAACGATTCCATTGTATCCACTATCATCCACTGTATGTTCACCGTATCCACCGTATCCACCATCACTGTATTCACCGTATCCGCCGTATCCGCCGTATCCACCGTATCCAGCACCACAGCAAGAGCAGCTGTGAACCGTGTCTGTCGAACCGGTTCTCCGTTGTAAACATTTTATCGCTGGCTGACCGTACAATAATGCATGTTTATGTCGGGTTCACTCTTCAACTATTTAATTCAGAGCTGCTCTTGATGTGGTGGATACGGTGGATACGGCGGACACGGTGGATACGACGGATACGACGGATACGGTGGATACGGTGAACATACAGTGGATGATAGTGGATACAATGGAATCGTTAAGAGTCGTTGGAATCGTTGGATACAGGTGAATTGGCGGATACTTCGGATACGGTGGATACGATGGATACGGTGGATACGGCGGTACGGCGGTACGTATCCGCTATATCCCCTGCCTTACTTCAGCCTGAAAAGCTAATAAAAGTATTTGCTGAATCAATAGTTCAATATTTTGATATTTATAATAATAATAGAAACTCAGACGACATGGTCGCAACCGCAGAAAATCCGAGTCCAAAAACAAAAATGAGGCTACTAATAAAAACGCTGGAGATGAAAAGTTTGAGGACAGCAAAGTAAAAAATACTCAGGAAAATTGCGACGAACCAAATGAAACGCAAATGTCAACAATGACTCAGAATGGGAACGGAGGATGTGAAGCAAATGCATTGGATTCAAACAATGCACAAAATCTCAAAGAAAACGATCATCAATATACGGAACTGAGATCACCTTTGTATAAAGTATTAGATGAGAAAATGATCAGCTCCCAATGGAATCCTGAGGTTGTACTTGTGTGATTTTCATTTTAGCGTATAATAAGTATTGTTACATACTTTATAAGCAGAAAAATAGAACTCATAATAAATAATTTGATACTTGTTTTAGATCTTGTCTAATCTCGATGAAGAAATCGAGCATCTTCATGAAGATTTGAAAAAATACGAGACAAAATTTAAAAGTTCCAATATAAGCATGAAAGAGGATTTATGGCTATCATATCCAAGAACATGGTCACGAGGGAGCGCTTCGTTTGGAATCCCTAGCAATTCAAAAATCTTAAAATGTTTGTCACTTTTGAATACCTAAATTATGAATTATTAATCAATCCAGATTTTGAGAAGGTGGAAAAAATGCCGGGGAAATGTTGTCTCAAGTAACTCAAGTTTTTAAAGATTCTGTTATATAGAATTGCTATATTTAGTAAGATTTGAGTAAGTAAGAAAGTAAATAAACTCTTGTAAACGCTGTGATAAAGTAGCGGAATTAAGTAATTTTAAATATTCTTCTATGTAACTGCCAATAAATGTGAATCACTGTGTTTACAGAATTTTACAGTACCGTGGTGTTTTACTACCCTTGGTAATACACCACGGTACTACCCTTGGTAAAACACCACGGTACCACCCTTACTGAAACACCACCTTAGTAATGCGCCACTGTACAATTCTTGATAATCCCAAGGGTGACACAGACTCCCTAGACGAGATTTCTTAAGATAGTAGATGGGGACAGTGGGAATCTCGTTAAGCCATTTATGCGCTTCACTAAAAAATGACGAGGCATTTGGCAACTTAAGAGAGTCATATTTACTCCCTCCATGATTTGGGCTTGGTTGAACATCTTTAGTTTTTTATTCGAATGTCAAAGATCAGAGAGTGGTCATTTTCGAACTCAATCATGCTATATCAATGCTTGATTTTCTAAAAAAGTTTCATCGAATGATCTTAATGTCTTCATGGATTTCTGAGTGATACAGACAGACCGACAGACGAACAAAACTAAAGTCTAAGTAGCTTTCCCCTACTTAATAAGTAAGGAATTTGATATAAGTCAATTGGGAACGGGAGACCATAAACTTTATGGTTTCCAATACAGTAATCTAATGTATATATATATAAGACGAGGATTAAATTATTCTTCTCAGCTAATGTTCCTGTTTAATTTATTTATGCAGGCTTGGAACCGTCAGAGTATCTGAGAAAGTATGTCAAGATAAACGAGTCTCGAGTTCATCTTTATAATTTAGTCTTTCATAGACATCGTACCATAGAAAATCCAACTTTGAAAGATATTTCATTCAAGGTATACTTCACATTTTATCCATGCATTTTCATCTACAGATTTTGGTGACAAACTGACAGAGTAGGCTATAATCGACCTTTTAACCCATAATACTAATCGCATCTCTTTGATTTTGGTTTTGCAGGCAGTAAAAACTGGAATTTCTGAAGTTTTGGGTAGAGACTTTTCCGAGGAAGAACTCAACGAATTGGTTTTCAATTATATTGGTCTGAAATCCCTGAACGGAAAAGTCGATGAATATTTATTTCGAGGAATTTGTGCATTTTGTGAGAGAGTGTATGGATCTCATTCTCTGGAAGACTGCCCCGAGTGTCATAAATGTTTTAAATCAAACACAAAAGATAAAACTCGGTAACATTTATGATAATTGACTTTAAATGTTCTTCATTTGTTCTATGCTGTTTATTAGATCAAGAATGTAATTGCAATGTCCTTTAGTATTGCACACTCTGTACTAATTTTAATTTTATTACTAAAAAAACTATTGTACTACATTTTCATTGTGCACATACTAGACATAAATAAAATATGTTTTTAATTATATTGAACATAAACATAATATTTAAAAAGAATTGCATTTTCTCAGGTGCCATTGGAACCAACAAAGTCATCTGGAGAAAGCTGATTTCGAGTACATTTCTACAAAAATAAAAAATCAAGAAATTCGACCCAATTTATCTAATTTATTAAAAGTTATATGCGAAAAGAAGAACGATTAGAATTGGTAAAAATGAGGTGTTAAATAACCATAATTTGCTTTACTCTAAACCAGGATGTACGTATAAGTCGTATAGGGGTAACTTTGGTTAAGAGAATAATTATGTATACTTGTAAGAAGTCAAGAAATGTTTAAGTTCAAATGATCTCAGAGGTTCTTTATGTAATTCTGAAAATACTTTACATTATACTTTTTACTCATCGAAATAAATACTGTATTACGTTACGGTACTGATAATCGTGTGTGTCATCGCATTTTATGAGACGTCGTTTATGGGAGAAAATGAAGTGCATAATGTAGGTGATAAAAATGTGAATAAAAATGTGTGTTTGAAATGCAAATGTCTATCAGATCTTTTTATTATTGTTGTTTTGTAGTGGGTCGGTTTCCCAACTATAGTTTACAATTTAACCTTTATTGATTACATGTATTGAATTTACTGTCTACATCAAGTTTGCATGCCTAATAACGATAATAAATAGACTTATGACAATCTCACAGAAATTGTAGCAAAGTAGGTACGTATCCACAATAAATTCGTTATTAAATCAACTGTTCCTATTAGTGTTATGTAGGACATATTATATTTCAGATGTAGTTTTCTAAAGTAAGTCTTCTATTTCTAATTATTATGACATCTAGTCTACTAATTTGATGTTACTTAAACCTGCCATTGAACATATAAAATAATCAGTCTTTCTCGTACGCAGTTTCAATCGGAGAGTCGGGCAGCATATTATTATTTTACTCAACCAAGCGCAGTCAACCGTAGACTATAATTATTTATTATTCTACGTTGTATAACTACTTCTCACACCAATCAATATAATTACCTAAAATTACACTTCTATTACAAAAAATGCGAGTTCAATTACCTAATCAAAGGCATTATGCATGTATAACACAATAATAAATTCTTTACCAAACAGTTTACAAAGAAAAACTGTCTCGCAAAATGGGATTCCAATGATGTATTTTTCCAAATTAAAGACAAAATATTAATATTAATAGTAAACCCCAATTGGGGATTTAACAAAAAGGATTTGCAGAGTATAAAGAATTAAATTTGGATTACGAAAGGAAACAAACGAATGTTTGTCGCCAGAGTATTTTTTCGACAACTACTGATACTTAGGAGCGTGCACACGGAGCTGCAGTTGTTCGACTTCTTCCAAGCTCAAAGCCATTGGGTGCTGCGGTCCAGAACTATGCCGTACGTTTGTATCAGAACCTTGACCACCTGAAGTTAACAATTTTGTCAAGTCTTCAGACAAGTTTTTCTTAGTGTGAGTATCAGGCTGTGGCATCACTACAAAAATAAACCAAATTAAAACCCGGATCAATGCTCTTAGACATAACTACTAATGGCAAACAATGGCAAGCACTAAATAAGTAACAAAATAATACAGTAACCAGTAAATTCGAACTTCACAATATTAACACTCATTACTTTTCAAGTCGCGGCCCATGAGCTGTGCTAAAATGGAAGGATTTCTGCCAAAGCCGCCTCTATTCATAGAAGCTCTAGCGTTAGTAGCTAACGGATGAAACCGAAAAGGAAACGGAGCCCCTGGTACTTAAATGAAGCAAATACACAGCATAGCACACAAAACTATAGCCTAGAGCAAAGCATTTGTGCGAATTTAATTAAAAAAATATAACTCTTACTTGGCATTGGATGATGATAGTTCATGTAAGGGGCTCCAGGGCGTGGAACATGATGCATAGGCATGCCAGTCGAATTTCCAGGGCCAATCATAACTGGATATGGGTGTCTGTTATGTGAGAATCCTAAAAAAATTCAAATAGCAATTTAAATACCTGGTTGACCACAACTCTTAATACTCGGAGACAATTAAAAAGACTAGCAAAATTACCGCCGTGATAATGAGGATGTGGGTATTGCTGCACTTGGTTCATTGCTGACATGGCACTGACAAGAGCAGCTTGATGTGTTGCAATGGTGTTCGAGGAAGCAAATACTGGGAAGTTGTTTTGAGATGTCGGGGGAGTCGTTTTTGATTGCTGCTCAGCGGTCATTTTCCTCATTACCGCAGTTGGAGTAAAAGCCATGCTAGCAACAGGAGTCGCACTCCGCTTATTCGAATGTTCTCGCCCATCTTCAGCTTTCTTGTATAAATTCAATTTCTGAGAGTGTCCATTTCCGGAAGGGGCACCATTCCTTGGAAGTACTGGGTTTATAATTATATTTGGTAGGGAAAACGCTCCATGAAGACATAATTTAACAATACCAACCAAGACGAGACGATGTTGCGATCGAGGAGCAGCCAGCTGCTCTAATATTTCGCCCATAGCAATTTCGCCATTAGTTAGCGCTGAAAACCAATTCACCAACCATTACATTAATCAAAACTTAATAATTATAAAGTATAAATTATAATAAAAATATTGCATACCGTTGACAATTTTTGATACTTCCGGTCTCATAACGAAGTCATAATCAACGGAAGCATTTGCGACTAGCTGTTGTACGTCAGGTGGAAGCAAATTTAAAAATTGAGCAGGGGTCATAACATTTCGGTTATTGGACTTTTTAAGTTGATCTCCATGTGATTGAGGCGGCAAAGGTTTACGAACTGTCTGGCCAACATTGAGCACATTCGTGTGATTAAGACGCTGTGGATGTTTATTGTCAGGGGCAGCTGAACCATCACGGGTTCCATGAGATGCACTCTGGGATGACATTTTCAAGAGATCTGAGAAAGCTTCGGCATGATTGTTTCTGTTTGTGGGGAAGTTAGCGCCAGCCGGTGGGTTCTTTGGCTGCTGACCTTTGCTCTGGATTATTCCAGGTGCTAAGCCTGGTGGCGGTCCCATTCCGTGAAATATTGGGGAATCCTTGTGGTCAGGTTCTGATGGTCCAGTCTTGTTTCCCTGAACTACTTGCTGCAACTGCATACAATAATTATCATCAATATTAATATTGTAGTTGACTATATGGTCACTGCTTTGGAAGAAAATGTAAAATAGCTTACCAGCATTTTAAAAGCATTCATATCACTGTTGGAGGCTTTCTCAGGAATCTCCTCTTGTTTCTTACTAGTTAACAGAATGTTCCTCAATGCGTTTTCCATCTCCTGGATAACAATGGACTTCTCTTCTCCTTCCTTCTTTTGAAAAAGTTGCGCCAAGCCACCGTCTTTATTGCTAGGCCCTTCATGTGGTGCCTTTTTAACGATATCTTCGTCGTTGTGAATTGGAGTCGAGTTTCGTTGAAATAATTGACTGAACCGGGAGCTCCCACTGGGCTGTTCTTCGTCCTCCAGAAGACCATTCTAACACAAATGTTATTACACAATAAAAATTGATTGCAAAACGCACTAAACAAGAATATAATTATAGTTTTAAAAAATTGCTGTACTACCATTATCCTATTGCATACCGGTAAAATTCCGGAAATGTGATCCATTTTTAAGATCTTTTCAATGCTTAAATCCAGTTCGTTAGAATCTTCAGAGGGACCTTCATCATTTGACTTAGCACTAGTGCTTCCGTCCGATGTGCTATTAGTTGATGCCTCGGAGGAATTCCCAACGCTATTAAGGTTGGCACAGTTTTTCATTTTATCTTTTGACGTGTCTCTTCTCTCATCATCCATGAATCCTCTCAGTTCGATGGTTTCGTGCTGCGATGTGGGACCACCTACATTTTATAATTAATTACAATTAAATATTGCATATCCTATACAGACGTTCGGAAAAAGTAATGGGCATTACGAGTCTGAAGAACCAGTTTCAGTATTAATAAAATCAAAGTCTCACCGGAAAACCATTCGGGTTCCTGGTCGTCGTCCTTATTATTTTTCTCATAGTACATTCTTCGATTATCCTTCATGTCTTGTCTAACTGCCCCGTTATTCCGGCGACGGTTCCAGTCTGACTGTTCGGATTCTGCCCCCCAATTTAAGTGAGGGTTTCTTCGATTCGGTTGAGGTCGGCTACCCCTATCCCGATTTTCTCTAATCTCTCTGTCCCTATCTCGTTCTCTATCTCGATCAGGTCTATTTCTCTCATTCATCTCCAATCGCCCGTTATTATTGAAACGGTAATTAGTGCTGCGAGACAAATCCCTGTAAGAAAACAAATTAAAATTAAAAACAATTAACCAAAGGGTAGGAACGCGTAACAAAACTCAGCGCTGGTATGGAATCAGCTGGCAATAAATAGCAATGTATTATTTGCGAACAACTAGAACCATTATTTTGTGTATGATAGATACAATTTTATTGCTTGTTGTGTTTCTCTTATCCGCCACTGAGGTAAGCGAGAGGTCTGATCCATCATAGCTGACGCGCTGCGTATGGATCGCTTCTTCTAGCTATTCTAATAGTACATATCTAATTCTATGCAATTAACTACAATCAGCGATTTATGTACTCACTTATATCGCACTAATTGGGTCCACTAATGAAGCTCATACATTTAAAAAACTAATTTTCGTACTGCTTACGATCATTGTTACTTATTAATAATTTTCCCTTATTAAGTAATAAGATTTGGTAATTTTCATAGTATTCCATCACGCCCTTATGTCCTAGGTAATTAAAATCAAACACCCAATTCGAATTGGGCGATTGCAGTAGGGTCAACGTCAACTAACGTATGCAATAAACTAAACGCTTCATCCACCATTGGTATTAGCGAAAGAGCAAATAGTTGTATATTCTGAGCCAATTCTGAGTCTGAATTCCAAACATGAAAAAGGATTACAATACTGTTTAAGAAAATAATAGCATCTGTAGGTCATTTAATTAACCTCCGGAGCTACAAAAATGCCCACCAAGTTATGTCAAGTTTTCAAGTATTATCTATTCATCAATTCAAATTCGATGATATGTGACCAGTAGTAGTGGTCTTTACATCGTATAATTTGTTACCATTGCAATATCTAATTCAATACCAGTTATGTCAAGTAATTGATGTATTATTTACTGTTCAAATATACTGTAAATTAGAGTTAGAGCATTATAACTTTTTCGGATGTTAATACATCTTTGAGAGCGTTAACTATTAATTAATCATAATATCACATCTACTGTGAATCAAGTACATAGTGCGTTCAAAAATTGTGTACTTTCTTCATCGAACTGTCATTTATTTACTCAGATGTTAACGTTTCTGTATCCAAAGAATTTGTACAATGGATGAAAATTATCGTTGCCCAAAAATTTCAAAAATTGACCGCATTTTAAGAAAATTAGCAAATACCAAAGAAATCTCTTGTGAAAACCCGTTTTAGCAAATCAATATAAAGTTTATCTTTAAATTAGGTAGTTTACGAGGCGATTGATGCGGGTTGCTGGAAATTTTGCGTGGGGTGCAGATTGAGATAAACGCATGCGGGAGAGACTCGGGCTCAATCGGGAGTTCTTGCGGGGTGGACAAGGAGAAAAAGATTTTCCAAATTGCGCAAATCTACCTTATATTGCCAATATTGTAATCATCTACAGCCAAAAGGATTAAGGCAGGGTAACGATTGAGGGGAGCACGTGAGTCGACTGTTGGACTTTAGGGGTAGTTCTCTGCTCCCACTAAATTTCGAACAAACGATTTCTAGTTTGTGACCAGACCAGTGTTGTTGCAATTGTGTGAATGAAATAAATATGTGGCCTGTGTGGCTTATTAGTGTAATAATTGTCTTCTATGCTCTCTTCATCATTGCTGGCGTCGTGATTGCCCATTTTATAAGACCTTCTTGGATATCTGAGGTCGTCATAATTGCCCTGACTGCAGGGACAATTACCTTGATCGTCTTGAAATTAATAGGAAAGCTCGAGTGAACTTCAACCAATTGTAAGAATTTATACTATTACTTCTTTAACTAAATGCTTTCTTTTGCGATTATTTCTATTTCAATAGCCATAGCTCACTTACAGTTCATAAAGATAGTGCAAACTAATATTTTATATTTATGTAGCCTAATATTTCATATTCTAAATTTTAATTTCGCTAATCAAGTGTAAGTATTGTGAAAGCAAAAAAGTATTCATAATCGGAACAGGCATTATTAGAATAGGAACTGAACCTAATTAGGGTTGCATATTTAGTTGGAGTTTTCAATCTACCCAATGTGCCTACGTTTCCATTACTGCAACTATGGATGTAGTTCATGACGGCATTTTAAATCTTATTCTTTTTGAACTAATATATTGAATATTAGCCTGAGGATTAGAAAATTGAGGATTGGAGAAATTCAACCTGGGTTGGGCACTAACAGATGTAAGGGTCTTCTTTTGCAAAACCTCCAAAGCAGTTATAGATCAAAAAACCCAATTTTAAGAAAGCAAGCTTTAAAACCGTAAGATAGTGATTAAAGTATTTTACTCTTACCTATCGTACATATTTCTTGTCTGATCATCGTGCATTTGAAACCTAGCGTAAGAATTATGCGGCACATGAGCAGGCGACAGGTTGGGGGCGCATCCACTAGAAAAGTTGCCACTGTGAGGCCTTAGGCTGATGTTATCCTCCGCCTCCTTTTCCTTTTTCCCGTTTTCTTCTTTCCTTTTTGGCCTAGTCATAAACCACCACAGTATATTAAAATACAGTATTATGCCTCCATCTTACCCTATGCGAATAGTTTCCATCTGTTATTAATCAACGGTAATGAGGAATTTAAAGCAATAGTCACTTACGCAACATAAGCAACAGAGAAAGGGCTCTTTCCTAGTCTTGCTGACCCAAGTGTACATTCCAGATTTGGAAGAGGGAAATCCAAGGGCTTTTTGGAGCTCGCTGGATGTTGAAAACACTCCACAAGAAAATCCTGTCATAAAACAAAATTCACTTAAACATCAACATTAAAAAATGATAACAAAATGATTTAAGAGGAAGCCACAGGAAATATAAAATTACATTTTCATCAGAGTACAGAGTACCATTGAGATTTATAATGGGGTTTGCAGAGCATATATTGTAAATCCCTTCTGACATTTTTTACTTTATATTCTATAAAGGGTCTTTCATAACTCAAAGTTCTGCGTCACAAAATGTTTGTCCGTTACTAATAATGTTACATAATATACTGGATGATCAAATACATTTCCAATACCTTATGTAATTCCCGAATAGTCATACATCGTAGAGAACAGAACTAAGAAAACGGTGAAAAACAAGTTGGAACGGAGTAAACCCCGTTCAAGGCCTTATGCTACCCACATTTCAAAGACGTTGTCGTATGAGGCAGGGCGAACCCCTCTCAGTACGTTTATGCAATGCAGTGGGGTTTGCTGGAGACACCCTGTCTATCAAAACTGCATTAAATCAAGTTTGAGAGGTCTGGAATTTATAAGCCTCACGGAATTGCTGACTACGAAGTGAATTCTGTGTAGACTAGGCAGTTTATAAGCTTTTGCACATATCTCATTTTTGATGAATTTGCCTTATTATGGAAATATTATTAGGAGCTTAATCCTAGTATCTTCAATGCTGTCATTTGTACACTTTTATTGACTAAGCATGCAGAAGTTCAAGTACGGCTATCGTCTTTATTATGCTACTATTAGAAATGCCTTTTAGTATGCTACTATCGGAATGACATAAACATTATGCTTCTTGTTGGACTTTCTTAGTACCTTGTCATATACAATGCGGCGTTTTTTAGCTTGCGAACACGACATCGTTTCATCAGTATCCTTTGGCAGGTCATGTGCCCCATCAAGGCATTTGTCAATTGTACCTCCAGGCCCCGCCTGAAAATCCTCCGTCATCCTCTCGTCACTGCTTGTTTCCATTAAGGTGACTGTTAAAAACAAAAAGTTTCATTAGCACAGTTATTCATTTCATTGCATGATATTTATTATGATACTGATACACAAGTTTCTATATTGCTGCATTCTTTTCCTAATTCTCAATCGAAAATTTCCCAAAAACCTGACGAAACGGGAAAAATATAAACAGACCGTTAAAGAACTGAAATAGTGAGTAGCATCACTACTCTACAATAACGTCCCGTCTACAGAAATTTACTTGAATATAATTGAATAATGCATTAACGCAGGCAGATTGGCAAAATTCCTTACATCCTAGAATGAAAAGCTTAGTATGTTAGAAATCGTTATATTCGTAAATAACGGACATCACTAACTTTTATAGGAGGTTAATAGGTGATGATAGGTGATAGTGATTGTACAACTGAACAGTATTACAAATGTACCTTTATAGAAATATTAATTGGATAATGGATTTTAAAAAATTCTAATGAAAAATGTGCTTGTAAGAAAGACTTCGTATTTCTTGTTGTACAGAAATATGGCTGACTACAAGTCGACCATATTGTTGGCTTTATTAAAACCGAAAATCATTGAACCTCAAGTCAACTTTGCCGTTGTAAGCTCCTAAAATTGATGTAAAATGTAAATACTCTGTATTATGTTAATTTCGTCTATTTCTAGATTTAGTTTACCTATCGTATCAGTTTCCCCAACATGTAAAAGATACTCTCTGAATTAATATATACCAAGTACTGATGATTATATCATTGTATGTGGTATTATACTGGAAAAGACGTCGATTGAAGTGTGTCAGAGTTACAATATCCGATTAGTTTAGTATGCGTACTATTACTTTAAACGGTTCATGTTCAGCTAAATGCTGAAGACTTGCATCTTACAACAATCCTGAAATATTCTTGTATTTTATGTTCAATTGTGGAGCCCAAGTTTAGCTATAAGTAAATAAGTTATTCATACGTATTCACGACTGCCGATAAGATAATCATGCAGATAATCGGACAATTGGCAGAGAAAAGGTCGAAATGCTAAGAAGAAAAGGAATTACTAAACGTGTATCTTTGTTGGCATTATTTTAGAAACGGACGACTAGAAGTTCACGGTAAACCAAGGTATCCAATATCAAAGTACCTATTTAGACAATATCCATAAGAGATAGCATTGTATCATTTAACTCTGAACTCCAAAGTACCAAAAGTAAAGGATATTCAGAGAATACATCGTAGTCATGCTTTATCATTGACATAGAAGTACAATATGTATGAGTCACTGTATGCGACAATGGCAAGATCGCAGCCAAAGAATATTTCAATTCCTACACGGATTTACTGATATACACAGTAATTAAACGACTGAATTACTACAGCACTGCAAAATGCGCCCAAAACATTTCGTGATTTCAAATGTTTATAAATAATTGCGTTACGTTTAGCCATAAATGTTTTCACATGCTTGTATTCTAGAGGCAAAGGATATGAAGGTAATGTGAATCCTAGTCATTTCTTTGTTATTGCCGTGGACGCAAGCCAATATAGTGTAAAATTTATTTTAGGGTGTAAAACTGGTAGGAAACACTAATGCAGGTATAGAATATGCATGGATAAATAGTACCGATTTTAGTTCTGAATATCGGATGGGTGCATTTTATTGAATGCCATTCATTAGTGTAAATTTAATACTCACGTTTGCGCGCATTCGGAATTACAAGGCAAAAACACATTCTATGCATTCTATGTAGGTGAATGGTAGCTAATAGATAAGTACTTAGGTACTTGTTATTTACTATTCCACGTACTACGCCGTAATGCTTCTGAATGGCAGGAGAGTAATACTTCTAAAAGTTCATTTAACTATGTAACAATGTTTATATGTAATTGTAGCCCATTTTAATTTTTAAGCATACAGATGTGTAGTTGTAACGGAAAATTAGAGCAGGGAGTAAAATTCTCTAGAAGTTCGTTTTCTTTGACTAAAACTGAATTACAGCGTTATATTTAAAAGAGAAAGTTATCGAAAAACAATGGATACAGAACAATATTTTAATTGTAAGTGATTCTAAATCTAAGCACTACTTGGTTAAAGATGGAAAACCCGAAATTACGTCACAACTACCAATTTTGATAATGAAAAAAATTAAAAATGGTTTCTTACCGTTGATATCTTGGTTTTCAATTTAGGTTCAAAATTGGATAGCGGAAATAAAATAGCACAATATTCCAACTGTCACGTAAAGCTGCAAAAAATAGAAGAATTAAGAATTGTGAGACAAATGTGTATTGGAAATGGTACACTGCACGTAATATGTGTTAATTTTGAATGTGTCGAATTTTGAGACTTTGTCAGGCCAGATAGAAAAAGCTACAAATGTTGTATTTGATTACCATTACTTTCCCAAGACGATTTTTTCTGTTTTTCTCTGTAGTTCACTACTGAATGAATGCTACTTGTAGAATAACTGATAAAGAAAAATGGAAAGTAGAAAGGTAGATACTAGGATGTTAATTGTGCCTGTGTTTTAATACAAACTACTAGCTAGTGTTCACGATACTCTATTTTACATAACCATCACATTATAATCACAAGTTTTATGTAAATAATCAATTTGTCTTATATATGTAATTATTGCAAGAAGGTAGGAAATTCGTACACGGATTCACTTCACCGAAGAACTATTTATTCCTTTCATGCGTCTTAAGTTGCATATAGAAAAAATTAAATACGTAATTATAACGCAGGAACAAAACGTAGTTCCAGTCGAGTTAAAGTTGTATTTACAAAGGTTTTATTTAGGGCAGGTAAAGTACTACTATGGTTGTTCCCAGGTGTTAAGGAGTCAGTAAAGTAATGAAATGAATAATTTTTACCTTTATTTTAATATTGTATTACTTACACGTACGTACTGCGCTATTTAAGTAAATGTACTGAGGTAGAAGGGCGACTTTAAGCAAAATAACAATTTTTCCTACGATAAGAAAGGTTTTTTATCTGCAGTCTCTGCTGGGTTTGAATTTACATATTTATTTTGCTTACTTGTATTTTAGTTAATAAAGTGCGGAAGAACAGTAACACACAGGAGTTTTATTCTTAAAAAAATATGAAGTGAAGTCGGTAGGTCATTTCTTAATAATTAGTCATAGTCATATATATACTCAATGCTCTATACAATGTTTTCGAATAATCTCGCCTAGGTAGGTCTGTTGTACTTCTACTTACTAATCCTCGCCTGACGACTTATAAATAAATAACGTAAACCTATAGGTATCATATAATACGTAGAAAGTAGAGAAACCAACCATATGAGTTCTCGTTTTGCGGCGGACAACGGCTGACGGTTGAAGGCGGCCAACTCCTATTTGCATCCACGTACTTTTTTATTTCCACCTCACTTGATATCTTATAAACACCACTTGTAGTTTTTTGACGATAAAATTTAAGCAAAATTAATACTTACGAATATATTAACGAAATATGAATCGAGATTCCGTGATTGTTTTTGGGGATGTTGAAGGTTGTAGAGGGGACGACGCTCATTTAAATATTTCCTCTCATTTGGAAAATCAAATCACATGCATGGTACCAATTCTCTGATACCGTGCTTGAACAGTTAAACTGTATCCATGGTATGCATCTGATTATGTAATGTAGGTATGTGGTAGGTGAACAATAAATGTACAATTCTAAAACATTTCCATTGTTTTCATGTACCGCATTTCTTAGTTGGAAACAGGAAATAACAATCGCTGTTTGCTGTAATTGCCTAAGGCAAGGCCCAAGAATTGAAAACGAGGTTACGGTTTTACATTGCCCTTAATTGCATACATGGAACATGTTTCCTGAGTCCCATTTACAGTATTTTCGTGTAATCCCTTAACAGTATTTAGCATATTTGGTTCGATTATATTTACGTATGCGTATAAACATGATTATGGACTACCGGTTGAACTTGAACATGAACTGACAACGAGATTGGATTATCTATCTCGATTTTTCCCTTTTTTGAGAGGGGTGGGGGAGGGAGGGAAATAGTGAGCCTGGAAACCTCTGAGTAGCTAGTACACTAGTAGTGTACTTAAAGATATGATCGTAACAAAGAGGTAGATCATGCGCAGAAAGTAAACCGGGGTGCTGTGCGCATAAGTACCTAATAGAGGAGGAGATGGCTTTTTCAATGGTACATGCCCTTGATATTAGCGATTTGTTATATATTGGAAGGTAAAACTTGAAGATGATGCTTGTATACCATTTGAGGTTGATATCCGCTCATAATTTTTGCGATAGTTTGCAAAAGTTTCTTTGCGTTAGACATTTGTGTAGGTGAGTAATAGAAGAAGCCTATTCTTAGTTGGAGTATTTGTACGTGAGCCTGCTTGTTATATTATAACTGTAACCTGAAGACTATAAAAAGTAGAAACTGCTAGATTAATGCACATAGTACAGTATAGAAAGGAATCTCCGCACAAAAGAGAATTGCAGAAGCGTGAACGTTTACATTTCCATGATTTCATTGTAAGTTTTTGCAATATGCAACTAATCCACGAAGGTAAATGATCCTCTGTAGCTTTTGCAAGTGTAGCGTAATTCAGGAATGCATTAGCAATGATAATAACATTGCAGATTAGTATTAGGTTAGGGTTAGGTGGACATGTTATGTCAAGTTTATTTAAATACAACGTTTTAATTCGATGCAAAATGGAATATGCACACATCACGTCATAAAAAGCCCATACACTACAACATCGTAGTTGCATTCGCATAGGTGTCTCAATTTACAATTTATAGGTACAGTATAGACGGCCGAAGATTTTTTTTCCTTGGGTAGATCGTATGGGTTGAACCTCTGCCGCCATGTCGTTTCCTCTTTCTTTGATATCAACGGGAAATTACCTTGGCTGCATACATTCCCTGCCAACTTACAAATCTGGGACGTTGTGCGGATTTCCATGCTAAGTTTAAGCAGTAGATTCACAGACAGTCGAGAAGAGTGTAGAACAGAGTTAGACAGTAGATCGTACCCACACTCACTATACGGTACAAGAGAACATTACCAATTTTGTGAGTAATACTCACAGTAGCCTCCGGGACTCTATAGATTTCGCATCAATATTACCAGAAT
Source organism: Yoshiicerus persimilis (assembly GCA_020352615.2). Taxonomy (NCBI): domain Eukaryota; kingdom Metazoa; phylum Arthropoda; class Collembola; order Entomobryomorpha; family Tomoceridae; genus Yoshiicerus; species Yoshiicerus persimilis. Next base: position 37,512,035 of record CM060170.1, on the reverse strand, counting down.
AAAAGAAATCTATAGAATTGCAAATATTTGTCAATAATTCATTTTTTGCATTGTAGGCAATCTTTAGGATAGTCAACAATAGAGTTCCAAAGGTGTCTACCGGTGCCCATTAATATTCAATTTATTTCTGTCGTAATTCTTATATTATAATTTCGGAAATTGCAACCTCACCAGAACACTTCTTATTCAACACCAGTCATGGCAGCAACTCGTCGTCTTCAAAAGGTTAGTTTTCCGAAACGTTTGTAATACCATTTCAAAATGTCACAAATAAAGCAGTCTTTATTTCGTATTGCACTTACAACATTTTTTCAAAGTATAATAACCCATTATAAACTAGGAACAATGATTTTTATCTCTCTCAATGCGGAAGCAGAGTTTGAAGTTTCAACCTTTACTCCTTTTATTATTTACTTTGTAATATTTACATTTTCTGGAGTTCAGCTGTCTTCTGAATTGTCTTTTAAATAGTCTAGTATTGTTTTGTGTAATTCAATGAGTCCTTACTGCTGTAGTACTAGTATTTGTAATAAATTAAACTTATTCTTAACTACTGTATAGGGCTTTGAGTCAGCACGGGTAACTGATAACTGCGAATGTAACTAATGCGGTTCTCGTTGTATAATAGGAATTGCAGGATTTAAGAACGAATGGTGTTCGGGCTTTTCGAGATATTGTTGTCGATGACTCCAACATTCTTTATTGGCAAGGATTAATTGTCCCTGTAAGTAAATTGAGTTAAATTGAGTCCTGTTATTAGCTTTCTTTCCCTATAATTTCTCTGATTACTTTTTTAAGAGTAATTATTTGTCTAAATTAATTGTTATTTTTGACTGAAGGAAAATGCTCCGTATAACAAAGGAGCCTTCAGGATTGAAATCAACTTCCCTGCAGAGTATCCATTCAAACCCCCTAAGATAAACTTTAAGACTAAGATTTATCACCCAAATATTGATGAAAAGGGTCAGGTGTGCTTGCCAATCATCAGCGCGGAAAACTGGAAGCCAGCTACCAAAACTGATCAGGGTTTGTTTTTACGTTGTTTTTTTCATATCTGAATGGCAAAGCTAGTTAAGTTTAGTTTAAGGAATTGTGGGATACGGTGTGTTTTGATGGTCGGGTTTGTAATTTCAGTGATCCAAGCTCTAGTTGCTTTGGTAAATGACCCAGAGCCAGAACACCCACTGCGAGCTGATTTGGCTGAAGAGTATGCCAAAGACCGTCGAAAGTTTCTAAAAAATGCGGAGGAATTTACTCGAAAACACAGCGAAAAGCGACCTACAGACTAACTTCCACAACAAATGATCTAACACCAAGTGCAACAGAATTTGAACTTTTCATATACAATAATATTTCTAAATCAAATGTAATTATTTCAGTGCTGGAATTGATCGAAGAAAGAGTAAACCACATAGATAGATACCCTGACAAAACATACATAAATATTATGAACTATAACAGTTGTTAAAACACAAACGTAATCCCAATGTTTCGTAATTGATATCAGTATCTCCTTAAATTATTTGGCCAATGTCTTAGTATTTTATGAATAAGTAACCCATACATAGTTCATAAACTACTATAAATTTTGCGTTTTTCATTTTAAATTATATATCCGCATGAATATGAGCACTGCTGTGATACATAATGAATGTAGTATAATTAGTACATAGTAACTAGGTACTACACAACAAATTATAGATACTAAAGTCGGTAACACTATCAATTTAGTCTGGTGTATCTCAAAGTTTATATACATATATAAAAAGAACTCCGTTTAGTAGTAGTCAAAAATATTATTAAGTTACAATGAAAAGATATTAGGTTGAATTGAACACATGCATGTAGATCATTAAGATGTATGTTTAAAATGCCGTTTCTGTCACTGTACAGTAGAATGGAACTGTTGAAATTGGAAATTCCTGTTTCCAACTGATTTGTAGGGAATTTTATTATTTGCTTCCACAGCGAGCGTCATAAGACTAATCAAACTTCTATTGTTTTGTGCATCTGTATTTATTTATATATAAATATATACATATACCTACTTTCTAATACTTACGTATTTGTATAGTCATCCAACCGTATGATTTGCCATTTATGGTATATTTATTTTACGAAGGATCAAAGTGTGTAGAGACGAATTAATTAACGCTGGCCTTACGACAGCTAGAATTGTATATCACTTTACTGTTTCAGCAAAACATATGTCCAATACCAATTCAAATGAATGTCTCACACTGAATGCCGATGTTGCATAGGTAATTGTCAGTGATTTGATGTTTGCAGTTTCTTGTCAAATGTGCATTATCTTATCCTGTAGTGTAGTACTTGGTTGAAGCACTCTAAAACGGAAATCGCAAAAGGAAACGAATTATTGAGACCTGAAAGCGTATAGTATGTGTTATTCGTTGCTGATTGGTAGTTGTGAGAAAAGAGCAAATGACTGTTCATTTGCATAATACCTAATTAAACATCTAATCGTCGTAAAATAACGGAGTCAATTTAAGATGTATTATTTTGTATTTGTAAAATGCTTAGGAAGGGCAGTTTTGATGGCACATTTTCTAATTGTCATGTCAAGTTATCATTAAGCCCGAATTCTCTTTTAAATAATTGTGAATAGTGTAAAAGTTTTGTTTGGCTGTTGCTGTTTGCTTCCTTAATGATTGTGCAATCGTTGATCAATTGATTGGGTTGCTGAAAGTGAAACCCTTTTACTCAATCAAATTATCAATATTAGTTAATTAAATGTTTCGTCGAATACTTATTATATAATTCCACTTAAAGTACCGTACACCAAAGAAAATGCAAGACAAAGCTTTAACAAGTTTCTTGTCTGGTGACTTTGAGTATGTTATACTTAAGCATAAGTAAACAAATATCTATAAGCACTCCCGAGTTCAGATTCAGTGAGAACACTATGCTTAGGATTAATATGCAAATCTTGGATATCCATAATTTCGTGTGAGCCGAGGCTAATGGCAGTGACACTTATAATCTTTGCTGCTGCAAATCTTTTGGCGTCCTCACAGACGCTATCATTGCCTTCAGCTGCTAGACAGGCGTCTGTCTCTGAGTAGGCGGACTCTCACCACTAATAATATTCGGCTCCCAAATACTCTCTGAAACCGAATAATAGAAACAGAGTCCATTTCTTAAATCCTTAGTCCTTTAGTGTTAAGAATATCCGTTCTGGTGGGGAAGCAGTTCGATTGTCATGTGTTGACTTATAACCTGTTATGGACAAGGAAGGAAAAAGCTCGGCTTTTTGCAGCAAAAAGACAGAAAGCCAGCTTTTTGCGCTTTTTGAGCTTTTTGGGCTTCTTGGTCTTTTGATCACCAACTGCCATCCAGTGTGCATTTTTACACTAAGATAGTTATACATTTTCATGTTTATTGACACCGTTAGTCAAGTAATAATGGAATATGTGCTGAATTTCCACTTAAATAATATCAATTGGATAATATCTCAGTGTATTTTTCTTAGTGGCAGTAACATGCTGTTGTCAGAGCAAAAAGCCAAACCCGAAAGCCAAAAAGCTGGATTTTTCCTAATTTGTAAGCGGCTGTTTTAAGCAAAAAGTCGAAAAAGCCAATTGACAAAAAGCTGGTTTTTTTCCTTCTCTGAGTAGGGGTAGAGTAGAGATACTTTAGAAATTACGATCATCATGAGGTCAATCATAATATATTTGCTGCTTAATTCCTTATTGGTTGTTTATAATGTCATGTGTTTCTTTATCCAATTGATCATTTTATAATTAGTTTATTTGATTGAACTGAAATAAAATAAGTACTTGCTATAAATGCCCACTGTCCACAAATCATTGCTTGCATTGCATACTTATCACCAAATGTCAGTCAATTATTGCATTTCATTGCGCGTATGCCTTGCACGCTGTGTTTTCGTTTCAGATTTTTTACTATTACGCGTAGAATTATTTTACTCTTAATTTAATGCACTTAATTCATAAAATTAATACATTATTCGCTTCATAAATACTTTCAGACGTTGCAAAATTTACATGGACCTCGTAATGGTCGCATCGCCATTATTTTCAAACTCTTTTGCATCAGACCTGTTTCTTGGTTTTATCGCATCATTCTTCACATCACTTTACATATTTTGCAAACATTATTTTCATGTACATTATTATCCGTGTTACGGACATCAAGTTTTTGCTTGGCTTCCTTATACAAGTTCATATAATATAATAAATCGCACAAACAATCACCGAGACATCCATTGAAGATGATGTAACTTGTTCGCACACTTGGTTTAACCATTATCCAAGAAATCCATTGAAAATAAGCAAAATAGGTCGCACGTTTGAGAAATCATGAACGCTTTCTTTGACTTGGTCAGGATAAAGACATTTAATTAAGTAGGCGTAGGAGGATGTATTTCCCATGGCTTCCAATAGAAATATGATTCTAGCGGGACACTTGTTACGAAAACACGGTTAGTCTTCTATTGGGCAACATGAACCTCTTTATTCCTAATTAAGTGATGTCAATGGACAACTTTACTCGTCTATCAAGCCTGAAGCCAGTTCTAGATCCAATTATTCCTGGGCTATTCAAACTTTAAATTGAGAATCCGTAAAGTTGTCTATTCTCATTGTGGAACAACCATATGACAGTGTTTAGAGAGAATTAACTGCCGCCCCGTTGTTTTCCTGTTCTGCGTGGGTGCAATCAAAGCTGAAATTACAGGATGGGTACCATGAATCTGAATCGTTTTGTGAACCCTGTTTTCGTACTGTAAATGTAACATGGAAATAATTTGTAATACTCTTGGTAGGCAATATCATTACATTTTCATTGGAAGAATTGCAAAAATATATTTTTCTAAAGTTTTAAGTCTTTTTGTAAATTGGGTTCTAAATAGTAAAAGCAATTAAAGGGTTTGGCAATCTTTTAAGAATGTTTTGATTTAAAATTCTGGCTTTGCCCTTTCTATTATTTTCAAAATATGTTAAGATTGCTTTATGATAGCTGTGGACAGTTGATAACTAGATAGATTAAATTCTACAAGAGCTCCTTCACTGGTTTCTTCCTTGGTGAACCCTTCAGCCTTAGTAATTTGTAAGAACTGCAGTTTGAGTTTGGTTAACGTAATACAGTTTTCATAAAGACATAAAAATTTTGTCAAGAATATTACTGATTGTTTGCAAACGGCAAAGTCGTAAGAAATCAAGTCATAAAAATATACGAATGCACAAAAGCTATGTAATAATTAGGATTATTGTTACTTGTTACAATATGCGACCGTTGACGTGCTCATGTTTGCTTAGTTGTACAGGTGGAATGATTTGAAGCTCACAAGGATGGACAATATGCTTAATCTTGCCATAAGTATACCAATGAAACCATTTAATACTAATAATATGACGATGGTTTACTTTGCCTAAAGACAAACTATAAACTAGCAATAAAATACTAACTGCCCCGATTTTTGCCAACAGTGCCTGACTTTCTGTTGTATGCAATACAATATACTCGGCAATCTGAATCTAAACAAGGGCTGCAATATGCTCAGGAATGTACGATGTACAGTGTGTCGTATATATGCAGACTATTGGGATTTTCCTAAAGTTGAAGGAAACTTGATTAAAGCTAAACGAATATTGGAAATAAATAGATATAAATATACGCATGGAAAATTTCTAATAAAGATAATTGAATAATAAATAATATTATAGGCTAATAAAAAGAACGAAATAAAAATGAAATAGAAATTGCTAGCTGTAAATGTGAATTAAGAAATTCGCAATTAGCATCATAAATATGACGGATGTAATTGCCGGAAAACAAATGAATATCTAAAGTAGAGTAGGATATGACGATGATTAGAACATTTGTTTTTATATAACTATTGGAAAACTGAATGATTCTGTACACGATTTCTAAAAAAACAAGGAAGGGACAATAAAGCGACAGACACATATAAATCACAGAGTTTTTTTCTTTTTCTCTCCTTGTACATTTAACAGACACTCACTACGAACATACATAATTTTATCTGCATCATACATATTATTACACCATAACCATTCAATCAGTCATGTCAGTCAATCTATGTGACTTCTCTGGTTGAATATAGAGAAGCCTTAATGTTTTACAAATCCAATGTGGTTCTATACTTTTAACTTACAGCTTTTACAGAATCTCTAAATCTTGTTAGGATTCATTATCTCTTTATCCTCATCACCTTCACATACAGTCTCGGGTTCAACACTCTTCCTCTCTGCAGTGTCGCTTATCTGTAGGCAATAGTTAACCCTCAATGCGTACAGACAGAGCGACCTCCTCAAGAAACCAGCAGACTGAGAGCACAGAGGAGATGAGACGCGCCAAGGAGGAGGAAGAGGAGGAGGAGGAGGACAGAGGGGACTTAGTTGACCTGCGCACGAATTGTTAGCCACAATTAAGTAGTTATGGTTATGAAAGAGCAGGCCTGCATCGTTCGAGTGTGTCTCTCTGATCTGTTGAGGTCATTTGAATAAATTCCATTTGCCCAGAATTTGAAAGTTGCGGTGACACCAAATAACTTGAATTCCCCAAAACATTATTTTCATTGTCTACCTACGTGAACTTAATTTACATAGGTATTTTTGTTCTTGATTCCTAGACTTACTATATTACATACTTTTGTACAATATAATTGGATTGGTAGTATTGTTCTGAATATGACTGTTTCATGTGTTCATTTGCAATGCATCATGAATACTTATTTGTAAGTAGAGCAATGATACCCACAATAATGGTTACGAGAGTTAGCATTAATTGGTGGTGAATAAATGGACCCGAGAAGAGGTTGCAACCCAAGCTGAAAATGATGTGACGTCATTACACGCCGTCTCGTCTCTGCACGAGGATACCTCCGGTTGCACGTGGAATACCAGCCACCCAAAAAAGGCTTACACTTTACATAGGTACATGTAAATCTATCTACTTAACCTAGGTTATTACGAGTAATATCACCTATACAAAACGGTAAATGATCTTTTTTGTGGTGGTAATTGTATATCGATAAATAGTACTTATGGCTAGACACTTACTAGTCCTTAGACTGTACACATCTCTTCATTCTCACAATTTTACGCATACATTTGTCCACCGTATTTTTAAATGCCTTAATATCATCACTAAACAAATCCACTTCACTCAACACAAATAGTAGCTGATGTCACCATGTACAATTTGTAAATCTTACGGTTGCTATTCGAATACTAGTCATTGAATTGAATTCAGAGGACAGCTTCGTGCACTTACTCGGCGACAGAACCGTCCTTCGAAAATAGTTGTAATTTAAATACCAGGAGCTTTTGCTGTAGCGGGAGTAAGTGCAGGAAGTCACATTAGTGGTTTCATTATTCAAATAACAGTAATAGAACGTTAATTGTAATAACTACGGTAGTGATTTCTTATTAGACACTGTACTTGATCTGTACATAACGTAAGGTGTAACGTTGCTTGCCGAGAATCTGATAATCTTAACATTTGTCAGTTCATCTGAAATACCACAGTTTGCGTCAACAAATCAGATTTGTTTGGTTACTTTAAAACTACTTTACTGACATAATACAGATATAATAATAGTAATGTTATTCTACAACAGAGGTAAATCTTGGGGGCTGCGGAATGAATTGTATTCCACGAACAGGCCGAAGGGTCCTTTCATATCTTCCATGCCACTGGGAAATACACTGATAAATTAAATATCCCAGAGCACTTTGCGAAGTTAAACTTCCACTGTTTCCGAATGTTTCCAAAGTTATTTGATTTAAAGGATGTTAACATTGCACCGATTTATCGTGGTTACTAATTGTTTTAGAAAATAAATATTTAACAGGAGGAGGGGCTACTGGTTATCTTATTTGTGATGTCGTCAAGTGCTTCACATAGTTTTGGGAGAGACGAGAGGTACTTAATCACATATATCTACTCATTGGAGTGCATCTGGTATATACAATTTCCTAAATGTACATAGACTTATATTTATGATATAACATTATCATAGTTGCTATCATTTATAAGTGAATATTCCATGCAAAAAGAAAAGTTTGTTTAAATGATTAATAAATTAGCCCTATTAATTGAGAGCAGTAAGTTAGTCTGTTGTTGGTAACTATTATACGAAAAGATATATTGAAACGCATTGAAAGTGTTTGTCAATTTACAGATTTTGCCATGAGCGCCTAAAGTTTTTGTAGCAACGGTCTGGCCCGACCCACCCTTTGCTTCCTCTAAGTCCAAAGGGGGCCACGTACAATACAAACATTTTCTAGGTAGCTACACTATTCGTTTTCGTACCAGCCAGCAACAACTGAACATGTACTTGTACCGTTGTACCTTATATAAATAAATAAAGCACCAAATAAAAATGAGAAAAATTGCAGCTATAATGCTATTGTATTATGTATACTTGATACTTACACTTGGATTTGCAATGACAAATAGGAAATAGATAAGGTGAGTAATTATTTCTGCACTGTACAACCAGCGGATTGAGATTATTTTTGAATTTGATATTTCCCTCTAATTATTACGAGGGCTCTTTTGTTTTTACGGAGAGTCGGATTACGGTCCTTCATTGGTAAATGTTTACATGATCAGTATATTTTTCTTTGTCATTGCAATTATTACTTGCAAATATTATGAATCCGCGTTCTCTCTCTCACTTCATTCCAAGAAATTCAGAGTGTATATATGTATTTACAGAAAATTCTCTACACTTTCCTCCTTCCTTTGGATTACGTTTGATCTTGTACCGGGAAAATTACAATATTTTTCGTTCAGTTACTTTATAGTTATAGGACATTTATAATGTGGTTATTGTTTTGTGGTTATATAGGTATGCAATAATTGCAGTTTGTAGTCGACAGAATGCTTGATATTTCTTAACAATCGAATTAACAGACTAGACTTGTCATTTACACATCTTTTCTTCTTCGTAATACTGACCAATTTCTATTTTCGAATTGACCGCCACAGTCGAATTGTTCAGCACTGAGAACCCTTTTCCGGAAGTATTATTTACATAACTTGCACCTCCTGTTGACAAAACAAGCATTCCACTTAATAATCCACACCTTAATAATTAAATCGAAAAAATGTAATAATAGCTGTAGCTCCAATCCTTCAATATCACCAAAAACAATTTTTTAAAAGTCAAGATCAATAACACCTAATAATTATCAACACATGCTGCAACACATGAGAATAAGAAATAATGTAAATCGTTATCAGCGACCCTGATCACCACAGAACATCGCAGTGGTTGATGGCAAACGACTTCTGAAATGACCCTGCAATTTTTTGCATTTTCCATGAAAGTAAAACTAAAAGCATAATAATTATACTAAGACTCCAGTGGGCTAGACCTTGACCTGCCAAAACGATTATAAGTCAAGTTCGACCATCTGAGACATTGAAATAAAGAACGTGTGTGTATCTTCCCTACTGTCTGTTCTTATAGAATAAATAGCCCTAAGCTCGAGTTCTTCGCAATCGGCACGTACAGAGTAACGATGTTCCAATTTCAGTGATAAGACTTGTGAGCATAAATCTTTAAAAATACATAGTGCCACATACCAATAGGAGAATTGGCTGTTTTCTCAACAGTGATGGCCGCCAGAGGAGAAGAGCTGAGTTTACTGGTGGTTACTAAGCTAATAGGACCTGTGCTTGAAATTCCATTTACTCCATTTACAGTACCAAATAGCTTCTTTGTTGTATTGTTCTCCCCTGAAACCCATAAAACAGAAATGATTAACAACAAGTCCACAAATGCATTGCTCTGGTGGCTACCCAATAGCACGTGGTTAGTCAGGAATAAAGTCAGCAGCATAAATGATAACTGTTTAGTGCATTGTACCTATATGGCAGTTGTTTACTGTTAATGACAACGGATATTGAGAATCACTGGATTCTTCAAGCTCCATGTCATTCTTTTTGGGCGGCTGTGTTGCTTCGGAGGGACTGTTTGGCTCAGATTCAGAAGACCTATGATTTTCCAGCGGCTCCGAAGAAAGGGTATCAATCATTGATCCATTGTGTCCTTCAATGTCCACATCTAAATCTTCTGGAATCATAGCTCGCCAGTCTAAGTGATCCCATTTTCCAAGCATATCTTTTTTCAGAGTGGATAGCCTTTGCTGTAGTGCAATTTTTTCTCGCGCCAGACGCTCCATTTCGTGCTCATACTCACGCTCTTTCCTTTTCAGAGTCTATAGAAAAGGAAATTCATCACGTGAGTTAATACTTAAGGCTACAAGTATAGCAACATTCACCTGCGTTATACATTCAGATCAGTTACTGACATTCACAAGGCAGCTCCCTAACAAACTGCCTTCTTTACCAGTCAGTAGTAGTACCCTTACTCTGGAAACTAAACTCAAAATCTACTGCTCAAAACCATAATTGACCCTCAACACTAATTAAAAATCTTCATTCACCGCCCCAAAACACAAAACTATTTAAAAAAGTCTAATCATATGCTTATCAAATAGGTTTACTCAACTTCAGAATTTTAAAGGATTCAATATATTACGATTTTCTGAACGAATGCAAGAAAATACATTTGAAGAACCAAAAGATTTGCAAATTTGTACAGGGTTTACTGATCTCCAGTGGAGAATTAAATACCAATGATAATGAAACATTTATGATTTCACTGGGTGACCGTAACATTAATGCAAACAAGCTTCATAGAATTGTTAGTAGACACCTTGGTTATTATTTGGGGAAAAGTTTCTAGTGGAATTGCAATAAAATATTACTACTAAAGTCAAACCAACCAATTATCCTACTCCTCACTATTTCGCTGTAGCTCAACACTATTTAGCTAACGTGGTTGTAACCACCAGGGTGTAGTGTACATGAACATTACGCACAGGAGACTCAAAAATAGAGAATCACTGCATTTCGTGTGCATGGTGCATGTTTATTACAATAGGATTAAGAAAAATAGAGAATTTGTGAATTTGTTAATATTACGCTCCAGAGAAAATGAAAAAGGGGTATCCATTTGGCTGAATGTGGAAAGAGAGGCTGAATCCTTGCTCGTGCACAAAGAGTACACGTACGAAGAGAATCCAGAGGTCGAAGTAGAATTTCCAGTAGAGTAAGCACATGTTGAATACATTTTATTTTCTGTACAATATATGCAACTATGTGTACGTATGTAATTCCCAGTTTTGTTGCGGCACAATAACACCATGTGTACCACAACCAGACTAGTACCTATTAAATTATACGCAGTACTATAAGAACATTTGTTTTATCACAGGTAGGACCTAAAACCGGTAAAACTACTTTTTAACCCGCCTGAAAAGGGAGACAATGAACGATCAATTACATCTTTACATTCACTTGGCATGGCAAGACGAGTCAACAATCATCAGCAGTCCCCATTTGCAGTTCTCATGTCTAATCTTTAAAATTCGTTTACGTAAAGGCAGTCGGCGTAGGTCAGTCCCATTTTTGCAAATCTTTTGACTTTCAATTTTTAGTTGGCTTTTCAATGTGACATTTTGTAATTCTCTCACTACGTTTGAAACTCGCAACAGTTTCTAGTCTCCAACTCTCAACATGCCACGTGTAATCATTTGTTAACTGAGTCGTCAGCAATAACCTCAGCAGTTCCACAACGCACTAGAAACAATACGTAAACCTGTGTGAATATTACAGGCATTACTCTTCGCTGTAATGCCTGTAATTCCATTATCTACTAAACTATATACAAACACAGTCAAAAGCCTCTAAACACCATAAAAACTAATTAATTAATTCATTTACCGTATTAATGAAGATATACACCTTTAAAAATTTGATTGCATTTTTACTGATTACTGAGTACAATTAATTATACCTTAGCCACAAATAATACTGCAACTATATTGACTTTACATACATCTTCATATTACAATTTAATTTCCACGCTAGAATTAACGTCTACAATTAGAAGTACTACAAGTCTGACAAGTACAGAAAAATAGTTTGGGCTCTCTATGGGAATGGTGTATTTAATTTGGATTTTGTGGTAGGTAGACATTGCACATGTTCTATTGAACGTAATAGTTAGCTTTGGAGTAGGTGCAATGAGGATGTGGCAAGAGAAAGTCAATACATAATACCTAGCTGACGTGGGACCGAGACGGCATTTTTGCTCTCTCAATCCACTCTCTTTTTATTTAAATTATTTATTGCTTCATGCTTAAATCTCAGTTTCATCTCCAAATTTACATTTAAATTGTCAAGATTCAATCCAATCTCTCTTGTCTAGACCTTTCCGAGCATTTCTTTCTCGTATTAATATCTATCTCCTTTTCATTCTCAAATCTCAACCTAGTTTACGTTGTCTTCCTTTCGATTCGGTCCCATGATCCCGTGCCTGCCCACAATACTATTCAACTGAGAAATGCTGGTGCCTATACATGATAATCTGCACAACATAACAGGTAGGCACAGACCATGTGCGTGCCACGGAACGCCAAGGCACCGCTACTTTAGGATCCGTTCCAATCTAACAAGATGGGGACTCTTCAAATCCACATACCTCTAACTCTAACTATATTTCTTCCCAGAACTTTTGCTTTTGTTGCTTTGATTTATCCTCTTCGTTTTTGAGAAATTGCTAGGTGCTGGAGGATTAAGCAACTGTTTTAATTCTACTATATAAATATTAATAATTCTCACTTAATTCTCAGCCTTGCATATGGCTTATTCAGTATGAAGGAAATTATTAGTAAGAAGATTATATGTAGTTGTATAAATGTATTCCTAAAATGGCTAACCATAATATAATTTTCATAGTGCTTTATTGAATTGGAATAATCACACCTAATTGAAAATCGAAAGTTTAAAACGTGAACAATGTCGATCACTGCAAATCAGGGAAGGAAAAAACCAGCTTTTTGACTTTTTCACATTTTTGCTGAAAAAGCAACTCGCAAATTAGGAAAAACCAGCTTTTTGACTTTGAGCTTTTTGCTCTGACGTCAACATGCAACTGCCACCAAGAAAAATACACTGAAATGTTATCCAATTGATATTATTTAAGTGGAATTCAGCACATAACTCATTATTACTTGACTATTACTTATTTAAGATATATTAGTATCAATAAACACGAAACGTATCTTAGTGTAAAAATGTAAGCTGGATGGCAGTTGGTGTATCAAAAAACCGAAAAGTTCAAAAAACCCAAAACGCTGCCTTTTTCTGCAAAATGTCGAGCTTTTTCCTTCCTTGCTGCCGATGGAATTAGTCTTAAATTTGCGTAGGTGTCAAAAGAGAACTGTCATTAAAAAACGAGGCATATGATGCATAAAAGCATTTTGCTGTTTGCAACACTTTGACGTTGACGTGGAACGTCAGTTTACGGAGAAGAAGCATTATACATTCACAAAACATGTTTTCAATGGAATGAATAGATACAATGACATAATCATGCACTTTGATCAAATAATTACAGGGTCTTACTCGTAAGTATATACAGTGTATATTTACTATCATGTTTAATTTACCTTATATATGGGATGTCATAAGTAAATGCTTTGAGAGATACTTCAGAATAATGAATTGTTTGCAATAAGTGGTACTAATTAGCTAATTAATAGACATACTTGTATGTGTCGGAGGGAACTTCTCAATATTGCCAAATTTGAGATCTTTCGGTCCTCGAATGCAGGGAGCTGGCTCTTAAGGAGTTCGAAGCATTCTTTTAAATGCGCTCTCCGATTCTTCTCCAACTTATTGTGGACCTCTCGAGTTCCAGAATTCCGGTTGTTATTGAGACTGGTATTATTACTAAAATGGAAAATAAAAGCAAATGTTACGAGAAACCGGTAAATTATATAATAATAAAAATAAACGGTAGTAGAGTAATTAGTAACATTACACAATAATGTCAAGAAAACTAGAATAGTCTTATAAATTAAGTAAGAATACTTTTTTGTGATCCGATTGGTCCCTCCATTGAAATCGAAGGTTGGCGACTGGTTAATTTGATTGATGCGACGATAGGAATGGTCTGGCGATATTTTGAAACCATTCACTGGTTCAGGTACTCTTGGGAGGCTTGCAGAGGTATTCGTGTGGTGGCTTTTGAAAGCAGCCTGTGATAAATAGTGAATTCCATTCGGGACGACTCCGTGATTAACAAATCCATTATTATGACTGGTAGTCGGTAAAACAACTGAGGAGGTACCGTTGCTAGGCAAATCTGGGAATCCTTTCTCACCTGAGCAAATCAAATATCATAATTAGCACAACATAACCTTTTGGCAATTTATTTATAGGAATACTTTATCACTATTACGGATTTACTACAACATAGTTAAATTTTACAAGCCACTATAGTATCTACACCCTTATCCATACACTCCACAAAGTCTGCAACATATGCATGCATTAATATTGGGCAAGTAGTACAATTGATTTGAGATCAATCAATTGCAAAAATACGATTTATATATGCCAAAAATAGTTTTATATTCGTAAATAACAATTATCTGTAATTGCTTCAAAAGCCTTTACCTCTATCATAAAACCGTCCAAAAATAGAGTACAAATGAAAGGACATTGCGTAACGATGAACCAAGTCTAGTCAACTACGTATATCTATTCCCAATTCTCTGATATTTATTTAGGCAAGTAAGTGAAACTCGCGTATTACAATTAGTAGCATGCTTTTGAAGCAGAACCTACAAACTACAAATACATTGTCAACCAGCATAAAATGTAAAGTGTAATTCTAGAGTGATCTGAAGATTTCAAGATCTCTGAGTTGCTATTCAAAGTGTATTGATATTAATTGGTTGTCAAAATGAATGCCAACAATTATATATAGAAAAAATAGAAGCATGTCTAATGTCACAAATAATATCTCAAGTTGTGCTCGTGTGTTTCAGATATGTGGCTTGCATTTGAATAATATAAGGATGGCTGCATTACATGGAGACATGAAGAACTATATTATGCATGATATTGATAATACTGAATATTATGTCGGTGCCTCATCAGTATACGTACGCAAACAATCAATAACCTTATTTCATGTGTTGAATAAAGAATACTATTCTATACATTATATTCCAAAGCCAAAAGTAAACTGCGTGCAGTCTGACTGCATTTAATTTATTAATCAAAGTTTTTAGGTCATATGACATGTTGACATAATGTGTTTTAAAGGGTTTGTAATAATAATAATATTATTATTATTAGACTAAATGATTTGTTTTTTATGGATTACCAATAATATTAAGAGATTAAAGATTAGATTACACATTTACTACAGTGAAGCCACGCTGAGAGTAATAAAAGGGGAAGCGCTATAGCTTAGAATTTAGAGCAGTGTTCTGATAAACGTGTTGGAGTCTGAGGGCATTTATTGTACTCATCCTGAAGGGATTGCTAGATAGCATAGGTATGGCTACATAATAATTAGGTATGTGGCTCCGATCCGACTGACTGAGAGAATGAGCCAACATTGAGGATGAATAGCATCAGTGTTATAAAATAATATAACTCACGTGAAACTGGCCTTGAACTTGTTCTCGCTCGTGAATGCAACAGAATACACAATACACACCATAGAATGCTTCTATAGATTGTATGAGACATGAGATCGCAGCACATTAAAGATAAAAAGGCAAAAACTTTAATATTAGGAAATCCAGAGATAGCACAGGACGGAAAGCACATGCATTCATCATGTAGTCATCATCAACAACTCTCAAAACCGATCATAAAAAATCTTGCTCGTGCGCATTCATTTGGAAAACTCTTCAAATCAATGTCTGATGAGCTGGGCGGGTCTACAGTTTCAGCGTTTTCAATTTAACTATATACCAACCACAAACTGTTACCTCTTCTTTCCATTCCAATTAGCCAAATGCCCTTCATCTTTACTTTTCCTACTAAATTATTTCTAATTCATTTTTACAATCCCCAATTTACAATATCCTCAGTCAGTACAAACTTCAAGTGAAAGTGAAACCTCCTCACATTTCAAATTACTCTTTACAGTACCTAAATGGGTTTCTCACAAATATGCATGTTAGCCCTTTTGGCAATAATCCCAGTTCCTAGAAATTGTTTAAAACTAATCTCCATTTTTATATTTTCCTCCAACCTTTAAATATTGTAGGCTTTGTCAAAAATTATTATCAATTCATTCACTGCTTTCATAAATTCGTAAAAATTCCCTTCTAGAGGCTTATTACTTTGATATACAAAATATGTACCAAAAATAGTGCAAACTCAACATTTATTTTCACGATTACTAAATGAACGTTAATTCATGAAATTCTCTGGTTCACCTTTGTGTTCTACTTTTATAAACCAAAATATGAGACACTCGTGATTAGCGTTGATTTATTCTAACTAGATACAAAAACTAATAAAGAAAAAAATAAATTTGCCGATTTGCGAGATTATTTTAATAAGTGATTCAATGCACAATTTTTACAAGAAATTCAATGAACGACTATGTCTTCAGACAGTATAATGGTGAACAAGGAATAAAAACTCATTTTTGTGTTTGGTCCGAATAATGTCTTAAGTAGCATAAATAAATGTCTCTACCGGTTCATTCCTACTGTACCTACTACTGACGTTGTCATTTTTAAAATTACGACTAGTGAGATACTTAATTGCCTTAATCTTTTGCGTTCAAAATTCATTGTAGCCAGGCAGTCTAACAATGCACATACTTAGAAAGCTATTTAGTACACTTTAAATATCATTTCTGCAATGTTGCAAAAACTCATTAAATTGTGCTAATGTTTATTGCACTTTCGTTGTGCTGTTTATGACATGTGCTTCAGACATACTACTCCAAGTTCTAGCTACACGAATGCAAAACACAAATCCTTTGCCTAAAGACAATCAATGTTATATAATATGTTATGTAATATTTAGCTGCAAGACTAAAACATTAACAATTGCTAATCAAAGACTTTGATAAATAAATACTACAATCTAACTGTTTTTCAACAGATCTAATTTTGACACCTCGATGAAGGATAGGATGGCAGGACACGTGTATGTTGCATAACTAGGTTTTTAATTTTACATAAGCAATGTCATAATACAATAATCTTGACGCATACCGAAAACATTCAAATGGAAAATTGCAAGGCATCCGGTGAATGTGACAACAGAGCAATGTATTTAACGCTTGAGAAATTTATCGGCAATAAATATCTGCAATTATTAGCAATGTAAAAAAAGTTTGACAAGAATGAATTCCTGTCGAATAAAAATTAAATTCCTATTGCAGTGCATTGTGCCTTTAAAAATTATTTGTAAATCAATAAAGTGTGCGACAATGCATATCTGTCATATAAAATGTTCTATAGTTCAGAGTGATGCTCCGTATTTTACTTCCACTGACTATGTCTTTTGTAATAACTTCTATGGGAAGAAATATCGATTTTCGAGGTTCAAAGTTGCTCAGTATTAGATAACGGTCTAACGGTATTGGAGATATTATTGCCTGTGTTTCATAGTGTTCGAATTGCGTTGGACACAGCTTTAGAGGAAAAGTATATTGGAAATCCCGATTTAAGGAGTTTAATATAACACGTTCCATGACAGATAAAATGGAACCAAAAATTGTGTTACACTGTACAACATCGGCTGCGTACCAAAAGGATCTAAATTACATTAGGATTACAAAGAGTGGTGTTGAACTATTAGCAAATATTGGTAGTAAAGAGAGATAATAAAGCATTTAATGGTCATGATGTTCACATTATATAATTCATAATTGCAATATGATATTGTAGTAAGGTGTGGACTTCTTTCTCCGACTTTAGGCCATAATAAAAATTGGTAATACGATCTTGTGTTTCTCTTAATGATGGTTTCCGAACCCTGACATTTCACGCCTTACATGAATGAGACTTTTGCTGTACCTACCTACAATGTGTGCACAACACACGTGTTAGTATTTTGCAGATCAGTTTCAGAGGAGAAATGAGATATTTTATACTTGTACCATATGTAAAAACAACTCGTCGGATTATCAGAGCAAAATGTGAACCTTTGAACTTTCTTTTAAAAGGAAAATTGTGCAGGATTGAAATAATCTGTTGGTTCAGTTATTTGTTTACTTATACATGACTGGATGACAGACAATTTCCTGACGAGGTTATTAGGTACATTGCTGCAGGTTAATTGTCAGTCACCTGACGATGACGTTTGACACTTATCTGTTGAAATTGAACACGTTAATGGTGATTATTTTGTTAGGGCAATGTGAAAAGGGATTGTGTGTCTACGGTGGTTTTCCATTTTAAGGATTGTTGGTGTAATTCTGTGCCGTGCATAGAATTACACGTAAGTAGATGGAGAAATGGAAAGAAGACAATAAAAGGAGGAGTCAGAGTGAGAAAACTCCTCTGTAAATTTTGTTTATAATTAGGTATTAATTCCCAGTGTGTAACTGTAGGTATCTTACTGGTCCCTATAGTTGATAAAATCGTATTAGAGGAGCTTAGGTATGGAGCAGTACTGGGTGAGTATTAAATATAGGTACACGTTATATTATTGTGTGGCAGACGGAGTAGGAAAATTAAAGTTAAGCATGTGATAACTTACACAAATGGCTAACTGGTTTTACAACGCAGAATAAGAATAACAACAGCAAAGTAACCCAACCACGCATTGACTCTAATCTTAATGTAGCAGCAATAGCAATGGCCATGAGTGCAGTTCAACACAGAGCAAAGACAGACCAATGTTGGTAAATGAGGAGATTTGTTGCGAAGTTGCATGAAGTTACTCCATACATGACTAAGAGTCAAATGTCATGCGGTACAACATTTTACAATCAGACTTAAACTAAGCAGAGAGCAGAATAGAAACTGGAGAGCTCGCTCATTGTTAGCTATATTAGTACATATTATTATATACCTACCTATGTTAGCTTAACCCCACATGGATAACTAGCCATCATAAATATCACCATCATGTTGAACTGGAGGAAATTTGCAAAGGTCATTAACTCATTGTGTAGGATTGGTAAACTACTCACTCGGCGTCACACAATCCCTAAGCATACAATACAACACAACTCACTCGTGTACCATTCCTTTGCTCATTCCATTATCTACAATTAGTAGGCAGTTAGCAACAAAATGACCATTCATAGAACTAAAGACGAATTTACGTCTAATATTGCCAAATTATCTGCACATGCTGTATAAATAGAAGACACAGGACTATATTGCCTTCCTAACTAGTTTTTGCACTCTACAACGCTGCGCATATTATTTGCAAATGCTATACAGTGCAAATAGTGTAGAAAGTACAAATTTACAAACTGCAGTTTCTGTATCTGAATTCGCCACATGTATACTAATAAAATGTGGAGGCTCCGAAAAGGGTTCTCATTCTGATCATAAATGCTTAAAAGTGTATCATAATCACTTTTGTGGTCAACAACAATATTTTGCTGCACACCACTGCTATTTAAATGAATTTAGAGGCAAATAAGCCTAGTTTATGACTGTGACACAATGTCAATGAAGTAATCTGACCATATTTTAAAAGGATGACATTTTTGCTCAACTGAAAAAATTGTTTTGCTGAATATTTGATCATTTATCATGAGAAACTCTTAAAAAAGAAATACATCGTCTACTGTATAGAGCACGATAGGATAATAATATTAGGAGAATTCTCACACCCATAGTAGATACGAGGATGGAAACACTAAAGATCGTTAGCAAGAAATGTTTTGCAAACAGTGTCGCATAGAGTGAATGCTTGAAGTGTAAAAACCCCTTGCATTAGCATAAAGTTAGTGACTTTCCATCAGTTGTACATTATCAGTGACTAGTGTGGTGTAATTTGCAGAAGTCCACACAAGGAACGTCAAAGTCAAAACTGTAGAAGAGTACACGTGTTAGAAATATGCATAATACATGCCACAATTTAACACAGACGTAGTTTATGTTGAAAGAAGAGTTTAAGCACATGGCGAACGAGCCAGCAGCAGCGTATTGAGCACACCATATCGACGATAATCGTCAGCCAGCGCAGTAGCAGAGAGAGCAAGGAAAAAGACCAATATTATGGGAAATACGTAGAATTAACAAGGCTGAAGCGTCCAATACCAGAGAACTGAGAGAACTGGCTACACCATCCAAACCCACACCGCACCACATCTGTACACATCACATACTACATGACATGTGTCTTCATTGCACTCTGCACTGGGGAAACATTTTCGGAAGCAAAATCTTTATTCTCTCCTCTTCCAAGGAAAACCATGTATCAAATGCTATGGACTATTATAAACCATTCATTACCAGCTTACTAACTCTATAGGCTTCGTAGTTACCAGGAATCCCATTTCACTCTTCCAATTATAAGTCCACTCCAACCAAATAAATACAATACCTAATCATACTATCAATAGATTCAATTTCAATGACTCGATCTCACGACTAATTACACCAAATGAGCATTTCAAACATTCAAACTGCTTCCAAGGCTTATTTACCCAAATCCTCCTCTCCCAATCTCAAATCTTGGAGTAAACACGTTTTTACCAATAAATATCGTTCCCGATACTAAAGTTTTGTCATTTCCTCAAATAAATTCAATTCATGATCAGTGTTTGGACAATTTAACTAATGAAACTCTTTATCGGTCCGCTATTTTGGCAACTGCTGTATTTTAATTAAAAATATGGAGCTACTTAGGACGTACACTTCTGTGTACCTTGTCTAATAAATATAAAGCAGGAAACGACAATTGCAGAACTCTGGGTTCTATGCAAATACTTTCAGTTTACAGTTATTTAGAGTGATGGTGTATTTTTTACTTATTTGTGACACGGCTCACATATTTTGCCACGAGTTTTCCCTGCATTGGTATGAAATGCAAACAATCGTGACCTAACCTACTAACTGAGTATAGGATATAGGATTTCATTTAATTCTACAATAGGGCACCGTTTTCAGAGTTACAGTCGGTGTAATATTGATTGAACCTATAAGTACCTATACACTGTGCACTATATTTCCACCTATACATGTGGGTCACGTATGCAAGGGAAGTCAACAGAGTTACAATATGCAACGCAAAAGGAGCCATTCACTCCAGCGACAATTTTGTAGAAAATTCTTTAACTGGCGTAGGACTTTTAATGCACTTATTGTATATCTTAGAGAAAAGCACAGCAGTTAATTGCTGTCAACCGTAAGGTAGGCCACAGTGTGAAATGCAATGGCTAAGGTTCCACTTCTACTATCTGGTACTTATTGTGCCTACATCCTGCTGTGAACTGTTCCACTGAGCTTCAAGACACAATAATCCTTGAACTGAACATCTTAAGGGCTACTCCACAATTAGATTAGGATTAGGAGCTGGAAACTAAAAGGTTTTTACGGTCAGTTCATGGGAAAAACAATACTTTGTATATTATTTGATTCAATGCTAAATGAAATGAGCGTGCTGGAGACAAACAAAACGTAAGCGATATTTTCAGCTTATTCAGGACATAAATGAGTCAGAGCCCTTCTCAGGATATGCAGAAGGATTTGTTATTCGTTATATACAGATTGCTTTCTCGATCCAACTCGTCAAGACAGACAGAATGTTTCAAGCAAGTAGATTTAGGGTGTTCTATGTCCACTGCGCCTGGGCATTCCAAAATGGTTTGAAAAGGGAAAAAAGCAGCCAGGGGTCAAAAAGAGTGGAGATTTTTCCCGAAATTATTTCTGAGAAGGTCGTTGGTCTGCGTAGCCCTGGTTTTTAAAAATACTTCTCTTAAACTCATTTACTTTTAATTTCTTCAATAGTACTACTACTTCTCCGTCTCCTAATAAATTTCTGTATTCTGCTTTTAAGAGTCGTCATCTTCTTGAAAATAAAATTGTTTACGTAAAGTTGTTATTGGAGTTAATTTAAAGTATATAATGTGGATTTAGCAAATGCATACTCTGTAAATAAATACTAATTTAGACTAAACATTTGACCATGTGCACTCCTTTCATTTCTTAAGTATATAAAAGTTACTGCGTCAGATGAGTATATCTGCATCCATATCTAAAGTATTGTAAAGCTAATGATTAAGTATCTATAAATGTAGCAATACAAGTAAAATTGAGCAAAAGACATTAAATATAAATAGTGCATACGTATATGAAATATGTACAATAACAAGAACATAAAATCAGAGCAGAGTATTGAGAGTATGTATGGCTCGGCAATAATGACTTTGGATATTATTACGATTTGAGCAGAATATATGGAAGCAGCACCTAGTAATGCATTTACATATTTCCAAAGTGCCATACATACATAGGAGATAGTAAGAACAATCGAGAGTACTCAATTTTGCAGCGTTAGTGATATCATAATGAGAGTAAAGTCACACTTGCTCGTGTTGTACTTATCGAAGTATCCAACTAAACTGTAAACCTAAATGGCTTTACTTTACTGCAATAGCGGCTAGGTTCATTTTGGACAGAGAGGAGAGAACTGGCGCTGAGTCGATATCGATACGACCCAGTCAAAGTTTAAACGTATCAAAAGTAACATGACACAGCCGCAAAAGACATAAAGAAACTTTGCGAGTGTGATGACTATTATGTCGATACCTGTTACATGTAAGTGTAGCAGTATTTAATACATGCGGTAAGGTATGTCATTATTTATTGCTCTTTTTTATTGCTTGGTTATAACTCACTTACATACGATATTATATATATCTGTGATGTCAATGATTAGACCAGATAGGGAATATTAAACATATTTGTTATTATCAGACGGGTGCATGACAATAATAATGACTCGAGTGAAGTGCTCATAAGTACTAGGCCATTACGAGCACACTGCATTATTATATGTCATGCATTGTCATTAAGCTTCCAGGGCACGGGTGGGATCTTGTTCATTTGTATGCCGACTAGACTCATATTACATTACATTAAATCTCCATACTGCACAGATACATATATTTGCACTTTTATGCTCCTCACTCCTTAGTGCTTGCGCTCCTACTTTTTTAGTACACCTAATCGAGGCACAAGGTAATTAGCATCTCATTTACGGTAAATCTACAGCAGTGCACTATAGGGTAAACGAACAAGTCTTGCAAACTCAGGGGTATCCACAAATAACACTACGTTATTCGAAAAACAATCGATTTTGTGCAATATTTAGATCACATTTAAATATTAACCATTTCAATCATTCTCCACTCTTCACTTATTAGGAGTGTAAATGGAATTAAACATGCGAACAAAGCAGTTTTAAATGAATCGACTTTTCAACCGTGTCATATTATATTCGCAAGCATATCCAATATCTTTGTTTTGCAGTCTGGAAATGGATATCTAGGTCAATACTCAGTTCATGCATTCCACAAATTCGGTTTTCGTTGTATACGTTTTCTTTAATGATTTCGTAGTGTAATATAAGAGATACATCAAATAAAACAGACGTCAAACAAAACGCCACTTCCCATTTTCTGTCAAATATTTATCTTTTCGAGATGCTTTGCGCTCTTGCTACGACCTTGTTGGAATTAAATCTATGTTGACTCATCGAATGAAACACAATCAGTTGTTTTTATGTCTCTCCAGGCTAATTTATAATAAAACAATTGAGTCAGTTAGTAACACGTGCAATGTATGTCGTTTCTAGACGAAAGAAAATCCTGTTTTCAGCAATGTTTGCCATTCTGATACTTTCTCATGAAATAATGTCAAATTTTAGAGATGACGGATTCTGTTTATTTCCTTTTATGTCCCAGTCTGCACGTATTCTACCAATAGAAGTTAATGAACGCATAAAAGTCAGGCGCTGTTGGCTATAATACACATACAAACACTCATGTATACTTTATATGTATATTATGTCCTCTGTTATATATGTCTATCATGATCTAAATTCTTCTCCTACTCAAACAATAATTAAAAAAGTTTGTTTTCCTAAAAGTTCAGTTCTTCAATAGAGTAAATGACACTCTACTAACGTAATGGCAATGGCAGAAGTGTCATTTACACCTATGTATACGACAAATATTATATTATACTTTATAGGTAGGCCGTCTTCTATGTAAAGATTGATTAGTAAGTACTGCTGCTGCTAAAGTATTATTTTATGACATATATAAAATATTTGCAGTAAAGTACAGTCGAACTATCACTACATTTATGACACTTTTAAATAGGCCATTTATTACAAGCCAATTTATATTCCCAGTAATGTCGTTCGTTGTACCACAGAAAATTTTTATAAATATAGTAAGCTAAACAAGAGGTACATTGAAACTAACTGTTCTTTTATAACCATTTTGCATAGGTACTTAATACGTCTCCCTGGCTTAACGTTCATTGATGAAAAATGCTATGATAAATAAGGTAGCGAAGAGGCGTTCACGTCTACAGGTTTAAATGTTCATTTAATAAATGACTGAAAATCATTGATTTTTTAATGCCCACTGTTTTTAAGTAACCATTGCAACTTCAAATAAAGAATTAGGTCTTCTACTGAGTGTTATAAGGACACAAAGTTCATACTTTTCTAACTCTTCTTCGCTTTTATTTCAAAGTAAAAAATTAATTTCATTAAAACCAAAGGTTAATTAAAAACTCCCGTAAGACAATAGTTTCGTTCAAGTAATGTTTGGCAAGCAGTGTAAGTAGGCATTAATTAAACTTAGTTAAGTAATACGACGGCATTTTAACTGCATTTTTTAAATTTTAATCTATCTCATGGCTTTCATTGAAAATAGTCAGCCTTTGTTTTATGCAAACAGGTTCAAGTAAGGCAATTATAATAAAGATGCACAAAAAAGAATGTGCTATAATGTATCGATGACATACTTTATCGATGATTCAAAATTTAAAATGTATGAAGTGATACATAAACCCTAACAGTAGTTTACGGTTTGTGTACTCAATATAATATGTATTTAACAGTAGTACTGTGAGACGGCCTTTGTAAAATGACTGTGCTGTAGTTCGTTTATACACGTGCATATTCATTGCTAGTTTATATTAAATGACATTTGCATTTATCTCTTAGCGTATTGTATTGCTGGAAGTCAAAGTCAGGTACTCATATCCTGGTTTTTACATTTTGATTTTTCCAGGAGCTCCATACTCTGATATCACTGAGAGCTGTCCAGGCTCTTCTGACTGGATTCCGGCTGATACATTACGCTGTGCTCACGGTATCAGTCAACCACGGACACAATAACTCTTATAATAAATCATTCTACATTTCTACAGACCGTAGAGTATTTATGCAAATTGTACCTACACAAATCCAATATGAAGAGGACAGGCAAACCGACCAGTAGTGTACTATCAAATTTGGTTCAGCTTAGCTAAGCATTTTGAACGAGGAATATTCCCTTGCCTTGTATTGTACTCGAGTTGAAGCAGGGTAGATTTCCATATTGTTGTGTGCTATGGTATCATGGTACCTACATAGTAAATATGAAGCCCACTTGACAAGAAGTATTTATTGTCAATTTGATATGAAATATTATTTATTGTGATTTTAGCTGTAGTTACTGTTAGGTAGGTTAGCCCTCGACGAGTTTCCAAGTAATACGTTTGAAGATATTCATTAACCGTAACAACGCCTAGCTTATGTAAGTGCTTACAAGTAACTATGGCATATCAATATCACAGAGCTAATGAATGTGACAAGTGCTGTATATATGCATGCAGAGTGCTGTAGCCAGAGGAGAGGAAATTAATAGGAAGGTAAAGTATATATATATATAGCGATATACGCAAATAGAGATAATAAAAGCTGTTTTCGAAGTAATTGTTTCAATGTTTGTGATTTTATTATCTAACTATCCATTAGTCATTTGTGCCTAGATAATGTAAATTTAGTTGTATATAAAAAATGGAGTTTAGTTAGAGTACAGGTAAATAAAGTTTACGCCTCATTTTATACTGCCACATGCTCCTGCCTGTCTTGTGTACTTATAGGATGAAGCACGTTTAAATAACAATAGAGATAATAATTATATTTGTGGTGAGTGAATGATATGACTAGATAGGAAAGCTGTCGATTACTCATAGCTAATAATAATATTATTCTGACTAAGCAACAATGCGAGCAAGTAAATGCAAAGTGGGATAGGACGATAATAAAGTTGGATAAATGGTAAGAATTTTAAGTAGAAGCATGTGCATTGCTTACCACGTGCTTCCACCTCAGCTTTATACTCCAGGTATTTGGCAGCTTCAAGAAGTGTTTCCAGTCCCATCATAGGTTGGAAGAAACTTTCCTGAATCTACCCGGACGGCCGCTGCCCAAACCAGCAATGCTGGAATATGGGTGTCTGCCTAATGTCACAGCGGAGAACAAAATGTAAAGTGAAAATCCGATGGCAGCAGCAGCGTCACTCGCTTCCTCTTGTCTGTGTTTTCGCTTTGGATTTTATGGGCTGGAATCGTTTTCTTTGCATTCATTAATCTGTTATTGTTGTCGTAATAACCTTTTGTTGTGATTGTGGCGGAGAGAAAATAAATAAAACACAAATTTTGAGAATTACCCAGTGTGCAATACTTATTGGTGTTGCTGGAGGTGAAATTTGGAGAGTAAGTACTGATATACTCAAGATGTTCCTTTAAAAAACGATGAGAGATGATGGAAGCCAGATTGAAATATGCGTTAAGGAAGAAGGGCGTCCAGGTCACGTCACATGGATGACGTATGAGTACCTAGTTGCCCTACTGTCGAACAGGCATCAAAACGAGTGTGTCGTCGATGACACAACTATTGACACTTGGGACACATGCACACTGTCGTGGGAATCGACACAGGTTTCCACTCCTATGCCCATTCAGTGAACTTGTGTTGTATTGCTGTCGAATTGGAAACTGGGGGCAGACGTTGGATTTTCAGCAGTGACTCGAACAAATAATAGTTGTTTGCTTAAACTCAGCCTTCCACGACTCCCAACCAATAAAAGACGTAGTTGGAACAGAGATATCTAGGCAGACTTGCTGTATTCTTGGAATAACTAATTTGTGGAGACAAGAAGCTTCGGAATATAATGCAGCAACTGAAGGTTATACTTGGATATCGATGTTTGACAAAGAAACGGGGGAACGGAAGGGTTTAAGCGAAATTCGGAGGGATGTGGACCTCGGGGGGTTACGATGTCAACGGGGTGGGGATTTGAACTGTGTTGAAAGGTGAAGGGGTGGACTCGGTTCAGTCTGGCCGAATCCGTGTCCTACACCTCCATGTGTTCCATTATTGCATGGGAGCAACAATGCTGTCGTTGACGGGAATTCACGTGCTCATCAGCAATTGTATCCTTGTGCAAGTAGATCGGACTGGGTGACTTGTGTTGTTTCCGTCACGTCCCAGAAATATAAACTGTGACTTTGGGTGACGTAAGGAGCATGCATACTCTCTAATGTTCGCTCGTGTAGCAAGCAGGACACAGTCTAATTTTCTTGTATATATTAATAATACCTCCAACTAATGATGTATTAAAGACGTTCGTTTGTCGTCGTGCGCTGAGTGAGGATATTGCAAGACGAAGCACACGAAATGCAGGATTTTGAGAATTGAGTGGAGGAAACGGAGGAGAATTCTTCAGTGTGCACGGAGATGATAATAATATTATTATTACAGTGATAAGGTAGATCCTCTTCGGGTAAATGTAAATCCAAGCTCGAATCCAAGTCACAAAAATCGTATTGGGTTGCCTTCCCTTCCCTGCTGTCCTTCCCAGGCGGCTCCTACCGTAGTTATATTTGTAATTTCGAATTTGTACTTAATTGTTTGCGTGATTTGAGGTGAGTGACGATTTCTGTGTGCTGTCCCAGTGGTTCCAAGAGATCCGAGAGGAGAAAAGAGCTGTGCTGGCTCAGCGCAAGCAATCCTTCAATAAATGCCAAAATTTCTCTTTTGTGTCTCCTCCTGCAGCCAGCGTGCTCAGTTCCTATGCGTTTCTCTTTCGGTTCTTTCGGATTCTACGTCCGTTTCCTTTCGTTTTCTATCGTGCACTACACCACACAAGCATGACATTCCCTATCCAGTATCCACTCACTAGTTCCCCGTGTTCGAACCTATTTACGTTCTGCACAGCTACCTATTCATGTAAGCCTTTCCACCGACTCCCTAGTCAGGACTCACACTACATCCAGCAACTCACTATCCAACGTGTCGAATCAATAAAGCTCTGTACGAGAGCGGAGAACTCTGGCTTTGTTCCTTCAAATGGACAGAGTGACTGAGTCTGAACAACGAACAGCGTTCCCAACCAACTGAACTTGACTGCACAGCGAATTGTGTACCAGGCAGGGCAGGAGTAGGAGAACTCAATCCAGTTGCCTTATTTTCTGAGTCTGCATCTGCTGTTCTTGCTTCGTAACTCCCTTCCTTCGCATCTCTTTACGTTCTGCATGTATGTTCCACTACATACTATCACTATACTAGCTCCAACACATACACTACCTACACTTACACTCCGCTCACTCTTTCCTTTCCAATATCTACAATACACAGGGTTATACAAATATATCTCTCCCTCACTATCTCTTTTGCCGGATGTGCTAAAATGTCCCCGCTCTACCCATACCAATCAAACAACCGTCTCATGTCTGATCCCAACCAAGATACCAAGCACATGCTTTTTTATTTCCACTTTCAAATACCCTTCTCCTCAGGTACACACACAAATCCAATTCCCCGAAAAACCCCTACGCCAGAAAATTAAACTAAACATATTCTATCTTTGTCAATTTATCACAGATATAGCTTCAATCAACAATTTTTAGAAATACTTATTTCCGGTAACAATTTTTCGGTTTCATAAAATTTATTTTTTATAATTCTAAACTAAAGCACAAATTTTGACTGGAGAAAAATGAGCCCCAAAAAGTAATTTTAACGAACTCATGTTAGTTATTAATTGATATTGATAGTTTTTATTCGCCGGTTGCATTTGCAACATCGGTTTGAACTGGTTGCACCATTTTTGTTGAAGACAGCTTTCCTGGGTTAACACTGAAATATACTAGCAATTACTTGTAAATAATTGTCCTTAATTAATAAACACCGAGTATAAATATTCCACGAAATAAGTATTGACTATAAATATAGAATGAAATTGTCTTTGATCCAGTCATGCAAACTTCAAAGATGAATTATTATATTATATGCTTAGATGTCCTAAGCATATAATATTACGCCCACTATTTATAATACCATGGGGATGCGTCATTCGTTAGATATATTCCTAACATTTTAAAGGGCAAGGTGACTTCTCTAGGGTGGGTACTTGGTTTTAGGGAAAGGTATTAAAATCCTCAAAATGCAGCGTACATGTGATTCATTCCATAATTTCTATTCAGGGCCACAGGTAATAGTGGTACCCATGGTTTACTGTTACCCAAAATATCTGAAAATATATATTCCTTAAGATTCCATAAATAAAACATTATTCTGTTTGTGCTATTTAAATATTAAGTTTTAAGTGATATATATTTTTTAGATTTGAAGAAAGCTGATTTATAAAAGGAAACATTTTAAATTACTACTTTAGGGACCGTGGAAAAACTACGTACTCAAAATTTGGGTTTTTGTCCCCAACCCCTAAATAGCCCCAAAGCTGACGTCATTCCGAATTAGGGATATAGATCGTACTACTTTAAAGCGCACTGCATATGTGTGTCCAGTTCCTTACCTAAGATAAGAAAGATAAGATACTGGAATGTGAATTTAAAATTTTACAAAGACTTAGCATGAGTCGTAATATGAGTAATTGTGAGGATTAGTATACGCACTTGGGTGTTTGAGTGGTGTTTAGGAAGGCGCGAGGCCGAGACATATATTATATTCATTCTTTTCTTTGCCGATAATGATTATAAATTAGAAAGGTTGAAATGAGTGTAATATAAATAATCCGTTTGTATGTAACGTGGTAGCTAGTATTACTAGGAGAGTAGTAGTATAGTGTATATGGTAGTGGAACATACATATGTGTGACCCTGTAAGGTTGTTGCTACCTCTGTTCTACTAGGTACTACTAGTGGTTAGATTGGAAGTTTCGTTTGGTGTTATCCACTATCTGTATAAGCACACATAGAGCCTGTGCTAGCTAACTAGGCACTAGGACTACTCTGAACTAAGGAACACAGAGGAGTAAAGTCAAAGTATAGCTGGTAAAGTATTATAAGAGTATCCAATGTCAATATTCCTATTCTGTCAGCAACTGCTTTCTTATCAAGTGAATGAATATACTCCTCCTGGGTCTGGCTTGCTCACGCTCTGTCTCTATTTGACTCTGACAGAATCCACTTCGCTTCTCCTCGTGTATATTTGAAACGTCGTTGTTTCTTGCAAACCACTATAGGTAGGTTGCAATGTTATGGAGGTAGTGCCACAGCAGAGCTGTGTTCTGTGGCCGTGTGAATAGGTTATGTGTAGTAGAATATACTTTGTCGAATACGCAATAAATGGTAAGGCCTAGTCACTTTTACTTTATTTTGCTCACAACAACAAACAAAAGAGCCAAGCCTTTTTCGAATAGCAAACACCAAATGGCAAGCATACACAAACGTCAAGTTCAATTGAATAAAACATGAAAATCTCTGTTCTGCGTTTTAATCTAATAAGTAGACTGAGTTCAATTGATTCATTCAGTTCTGGCTGGGAAAACGTAGAAATTCTTGAACTTTAAACTCGCAGCGAACTTCACCTCAGTCGTTCTTTGATATTGTATGGAAACTCCTGGAGACTGTTCTCCGACTGTTCGGAACTACCCCTATTCCCTTGTTCCCCACAGTCCCCACGTACAAAAGGCGAATTATACAATGTGGAATGCTAACGTTGCTCGTCCAACAATTCCGAACGTAACCGTGTCGCAGACGACCGTAAGTTACGTAGAGTGGTACACGTAGTACTAACGATAAGAGTAAGAGTGGATTTCTTGGATGATCTTGGTCTAGGTACTCCGGACGTTGCTCAGCTCTGCTCCTCGCAGATCTTGGCTCTCACAGGTCTCCTCGACTCCTCTCCTGCTCTTCACACCAACAGCACAGGGATCTTGCATGCATGTAGCCGACGTTGTTGTGTAATAGTGTGTCGTGCACGAATGCACGGACGACAGCAAGCGCGCAAGCAATAATCTCCTCGGCACGTCGGGCAGTACGTGTCTCCTGGTCTGTTGCGAATGATGCCGTGCGAGTTCTCCAGCAGGATTGCAATGTGCTGTGTGAACCCAACTGCCTGGTCTGGTCTGGTGGCTCGGCCTGGCCTCCCAGTGCTGTCCTGCCGAATCATTCTACCCGAGAGTCAGTTGAGTCGACTCGACCACTTATTTTGAAGAACCTAACCCGCGGCTGCCCGCGGCTCAGCTTCTCCACGCTCAACATCACACTACCAATGGGATTTCGACCTGTCAAGCTCCCCTCCAATCCCTCTTCCCCAATATCCCATTTCTCAGCGTTCCCAACATCCCAACCAACAGCTACCAACTACCATGCTTTTGTCCTTCATCTACCCTCGATCGTTCACATCGCAAACACCACACAAGCACAGTACACTGACTTGACTTCACCAGCCAACATACTAGGTCCTAGCCAACTCACAACAGCACAGCCAATAGCCACCATGTGATCCATTATAGTCCTATCTCTCTGCCACGGCATAATCTCTCTAATACCATCCATGTGTGTGACTGCAGCTCCTTATATGCCAGCCTATTATATTATATATGCTTATTCTATGCTCGCCTGGCTCTCTGCCTGCCTGCCTCTCCTAGCCCACTATTATTACTAGCTATGCTCCGTGTAGCTTAATAGCTTAGCTGCTTGTTTGTTTGTGACTCTTCTCAATTGCTTTCCTGCATAACATTCAAATGCATGTGCGCACACTACACATATAACATTGTTTCTCTATTATTCATATCAAACTCCAAAAAATCTTCTCGACAAACACAAACCAAACCAAACCAAACCACACATGGTATACGCTGCACAAAGTGCACACCGAGCTTCTATAACTATCAAATACATCATACCAATGTATACTCTGCTGTCTTTCGACAAACCTTAAGTTTGCCCGAAACTAAACCATGCTGGCTATAAACCATTATTATTATTATTATTATCTATATTATTCATTAAGTGTAGACTGTACGTACAGAATGCTGGACCCTATAGCTATAGAGTCATGTGCCTACATCACTTCTCCTTTAAATAATCTGTCTTGCCGACGCAAACCCTATAGCCAACAATAAGATATTATCTTTCGGGATCCAAACATATTTATCCTTCATAATATTCTATATGTGTTTAGACACAAGAAGTTATAATCTCAAGCATGCTCGATCGTTCCATGAAAAAGTCAAAATTCAAGCGCCTACGAAAAAAGGGGCCTCTCTGCTTCTCCAAGTAACGCCCTGTTGCTAACTCATCAATTTCATACGGCCCTGTGTATTTGGCAGGAAACATTGTGCACGTTGTGGAGGGCATATACCATAGCCTGCTACTATAGGTAGCTTGCTCTCAACATAGCCATCCGTATGCTGTGATTTTACATGTAAAGCATGTCAAGAGATTTTTCGGCGGTGGCGCTACTTCCTGGGAACGTTCAACATGCAACTTCCTATTCAAAATACCCATATTTTCAATGACTCAGGAAACCGAGAAAGCATCATTCCAAGGGTTTGTCTTCTTGGGTACTACTTCAAAATAGCCGACTAAGCCAGAATATGCCCTTTGGGGTACTTAAGTACTCCTTGAATTCGCCAGGCAATTTGATAGTACTAAATGTAAAAGTGTGACGTCAGCCCCGGCATGCAGCGCCATCACACCAAAATCGTCTTGACTACTTTTAGAGCCCATACGGACGGCTTTGTTGAGAACAAGCTACCTATAGTAGCAGGCTATGCATATACTGATATACTGCTTACCGTTCTCATAATATTATTAGATTAAGGTGTGCTTTGTTCTACACTTAATATGCACGCTAATGCACAAATGAATTATCCAATGAACACTATCTTCATAATGTAATGCACCACTTTTACAAACCTACTCTGAATACAATCCCATTAAATAAGCGTCTAGTGGCCACAGAGCTTTTCAGGTGCTCTCCGAATACGCTCACTAACTACAGTGCAGTCAGGGTTATGGAAAACATAGATTAATCAGCAACAATTCTAAGTTTATTATCCTAAACCATGTAAAGTTTAACACACTCAGATTTCTTGCATATTTCCTTCTAAAAATTGCAGCACTATTTCGTGGCAACGAGTTATCGCATTTATGAACCCTTTTCGGTTATCATTGTTTCCTTAAAGTCTATTTTATCCGTAATCGTGGTTTGTCTACTAAATCATGTATTGTGGTGCCCATATGAAACAACTTAGACAGAGTACTGCATTAACCAGTAAATACTCGTATTTCTATGGCTTGCGGCATACTAGCGTTTTTTCCAGACTGTCAATTTTCACAGACTCATTGTCAGTCTTGCTAACACAGAAACACAGGACTTAAGGCACTGTTTCATTTCACTTCGTACCACGACAAAATATATTTTTGGAATGTGAACACGTTGCTGTACTCCATGATATCATGATGATATTCAATACTGCAAGCAGGGAGGTACGGAGGTACTGTGATGTGAAATCACAGTACCTCCCTGCTACCTAAGTATTAGTAGTTCGTACATACTTAATAGTAGATTACTAATGATTGAAAAACCATCTCATATTACCAAAGAGAACCAGCGAGACACCTCATGTAATAATACAGGTAGGTGAGCAATGTACTTAGTTTGAGTACATACAAACCTTTCTGCATAGGACACTCACCAAAATATTTCAAAATAATATGTAGCATTTATTAGTAACTAAATATCAGCTTATGTCTGGCAAGCCAATGCGTAGTATATTTAAAATAAAAGATTTATTGCTTCTGAAAATTGGTCTTTGCTGGGAGTTTTTTCTATGGTGTTAAAACTTACATCCATTAATATCTAAAACATTAATATTAATATTTAGGATAAATTATTTACCTAGATATGTACACAAATAGGTATGTTAACATAAAACAAGGTTTTACAATAACAATCTCTACATAGTTTAATAAAATTGTCGTCAAGTTGTTCATTTTATGCATTTTCGTATATTACAGAATGAAATGTCTACATGAATAATATAAATGTCGCTTAAAGTGTGTATGACTGTATTAACTTGTAGCAGACAAGTTTCTGCTATCGTGAGACTAGCTAAACTGGAGTTGGGATCGGATCTTGCCACCTTCTAGTGTTACATGAATTGTTCTACGCTCTCTTGGCGCAAATACTAATTGCTTATAGTCTTTACTATGCCCTCTAATTATTTACTTAATTGTGTCGGTATTTCAATACTTTTTTTGATTAAGGTTAGGCTACGTGTAATTCCATTAATGTGAACTATTTCTAAAATGTATATGTTTTTCATTGGGTATTAACAGCAGCAATTTGCCATTAGTATGCTTGTATGGAGGTAATTGCTTATAAATGATAAAATATGTGCTTTGTTTGCATAGGTAAGTATTAATTGCATGCGTATAACAATTTAATACCTACTGTAATATAATATTAGCTGAGCAAATCACAAGATAATTGTAAATATGGGTACTAAAATAAGATGTTAGTTAGTGAAATGCCGAAAGTAGATATTTAACCTGAATTGTAGTACATAATACTACTGTTTGCAAATCATGTGTACAATGCAGAGTGCCATCATAATGCAATATGTGAGTGGTTGCCTTTTTCGTAAGATCAAGGTGTGTATAAGAGTAATAGTGTAATACCTACTTTAAATTACGTTTTCAGTCCACCAATCGATCCTTTCCCAATTTTAATGTTGTGGCCATAGTCATTGTCTCTCTACTAGGAAATGAAGGCGTATTCTAAATCGTAAGTTTACTGTACTGCATCTCCATAGTCAATAATTTATTGTAATGTTGTCACTGTCTCATATTATTCTGCATTTATTATATTTATGTCGTACGTTGATGCAGCGGTGCATAAAGCACAGCTAACCACCCCACCAGACACCGAAAGAGAACTTTTGTATCATTCTAGGTTACAACGTTAATCCCAGCAACAGATAACAAAACTCATCATAGCCCTGTGTTTACAAATTCATCGTCGAGATTCAAGCCAGTGTACCGTTCTTAGACTGCGCGATGCACATTGTCCACTGTCCCAGCAAATCACTGCTAAAAATACAGGGATTTCATTAATTTTAATCCAGTTTTGGAACTAAACTTTTTACAGCATGTCAATTACCATCAAACCTCTTTTGAAGGAAAGAATTTGGACATGACAGAAGATTATACTGGCCCTAAATATTTTTATTTACTAGTTGAAATCAGTCCAAATATTTGTAAGAATTTATCCTTTGCTTTAGAAGTTTTGCAAAAAAGTATCCAATTTTATTTAATTTTTGGTGCAAGTCCTTGTATACAGATCTTAACTAACTGAGCGCATTTCTCTTTCATTTTTGAGTAAGAATAGTTCTTCTAAATAAATACTCATTTTGATAATGCATTTTCCTTGATATATAGCAACGTTTTTAAAAAGAAATTGAAAATGTTTAGATAACGCCAAAATATGTTTGTTTTTCTCTGTGTAAGTATTTTCTTTGTTGTGCACCTTAAATACCTAAATGCCTTTATTTACACTCGTTGTCAATGTTTTTCTGTGTAGAAATACTTTTCTTCCAAGGTTATTAGGGACAGGGGAATAATGGTTTCTGGTAGTGCACACGTAAGGCCACAGGTAGATACACTTATAGGAATACCATGCAATCAAAAGATATAGGTGTAGTGAGCACAGGTAAATGGTATTTATATACTTAGCAGTATGCTATAGCATTTCATTAAACCCACAATTTGGACGGATGTAAAAAGAGGGTTGTTCGGTTCGACTTGAGAGCGAGTGTAGCGTTCAAAAGTAGGTAACCTTTCCTAGGGTAAGTAAGGCTAGACTAGGACCAAACAGGAAAACGGCTTTTGCGAAAGTGCCTACATTATTTACTAATATTAACCGCTTGAAGTCCAGATTACGTAATTATTTCCCGAGTAGGCGTACATTAATTGTTAGGAAAGTAAGCAATTTCATTGTCTCCCGCAACCTTCTTTACGCGCTCTACATAATTATAATCGCAATTAAACAATCTGTAATCTGTCAATTCATCCATCCAGAAAATACCATTCATCTTCTCTCAGCTTACTTTGAAAGTTCATTTAAGTTTCCAGAGAATGGAAGCATTATAAGAATTTTATCAAAACTATGTGAATTTAGTGTAGAAATGCAGATATTAAACAAAAGGGTTTTGATAGACTTTGATTCGGGGTTGAGTACTGAATTGCTGAGGCTTTATGAATTTAAAATAGTTACTCTGCACATAATGATATGAAGTTTGTATTTTGGACATGGTAAATAGTGTTAGAGAGAGCCACGGTATTTCTTTTTGTGAGTGTGTCAACAGTAACTGTAGCTGGAGCATTAGCTCTAACCGGAGAATGGGAAACGGTTCACCCTTCTCCCCTTCCTTTGCATGAGAGCCGTTTATTATTGAAGTAGAGAAAAGTGTAGCTTAGGTATTTAGGTTGTTTTGTTTGTTCGAATGTGTAAAGTCTGATGTTATATTATGGATGTTATGGTGCAAATATGGGGAACTCATTTTATGAGCAAGTATTAAGTACCTACATAAATAGAGACTGGAAGGTACTTCTGCTGCATATTTATTATTCTTTGATCCGTAGGTATTTAATTTTAACATGGGAGAGTCTTGTGCCTAACCCCAGTTCTCTGTGAAGAGCAGACGCAATATTTCTATATTCATCAGAATTGAATGGAGATTGCAATGCATAGGAAAGGATGCTGGTTGGTTTTACACAATTGATAAACCATGTGCCTTCTACCAACATAACTAACCCCTTTTCATTTACAACTATCTCAAGGAAGACCACTTTGGATGCATCAGCCAGAGCCATGAGGCAGCTGTTGATTTATCATTTGGATGGAACTCACAATTCAGTATCATTCGATGTACCTACATACACGCTATATTGTATTCATATCTCTTACGCCACGCCAGCATTGAAGATCAATGATCCTATAAACTTGAGTTGACATAACAGGGATTGCTGATAACTTCTACATGCTCAAGTGACAGCTGTGGATCAAATAGAGCCACAACCAACAACATGAACATTTTCTGTAAATCGTAGTCCAAGGATTTCCTACGTAAATATTTTTGCACAATTCTATGTATCCCAATGTCTATTGTTTCCATCTACATATATTACCATATGCTCAGCATTGTCCGACAAACCTCAGTCAAATTATCAAATAACCAGCATAAACTAATTTTATTTATCTATTTTACAATGCAGTTCTCATCGCACTTTTATCTGCCACACGATACTAAATTGAGAGTTAACACACTATTGGCAGACGACACATATACATGCACGGCGGCTCGGAAAAGGGTCAAATGTAAATAAGTGATTAAATGCGAATGTGTATCCTTTCGACTTGCTATTACACCAAAAATAAATGGAATCCTATTTTTAAATTATGTATGACACATTTCGTCAAATTTAATTCCATCCAGTCAAGCAACGTGTTTCCACTTCATTTTTCTTCTAACCCTATAGGGGAAACTTTGTTTTTCTAGGATCCAATGAAATTTATACAATTATTGCTAAATTATATCACTATCGTTTTATCAGTTTTTTTAACTGTACATTCTGCATTCATGAATACATGATTTGTCATTGATGTGAACCAAAGAAAAATAAAATACTAAAGGAAAACAAGTTTTTTCAGTTTATATTTGGTTTTAAAATTTCAGTAATTCTACTGTGGAACAAAAGCAAAATGTCATAAGAAAGTCAGAAAAGCCATATTGCTAGAATGCAATTTATTTTATTTTTTACTCATATGGGTAAGACATTTAAATATGCATTGACTAGCAGGAACAAATTGTGTTCGTTTGTGAACGGTTAGTCAACAAATTTAACATTGTCTCTGTCGGCACACTATTCATTGTGCAAATATTTTAAATGGCTAATTCAATTTATTCACTGTTTTGCTAATGCGCACAACGAAGAATTTTCATCATCTCAATATGCGTGATATGCACTGCACAATGACAATTATACAATTTATACCTGAATGTACACCAATAAATACATATGTATGGCAATGGTAATCTTTAAATTATTACGTACTTGTCGTTGTCGATTGATAAATAAATTCAGTATTTTAAAAATTTGCTGGAAACGTTCATTGGAATAAAGTTTGA
Source organism: Yoshiicerus persimilis (assembly GCA_020352615.2). NCBI lineage: Eukaryota > Metazoa > Arthropoda > Collembola > Entomobryomorpha > Tomoceridae > Yoshiicerus > Yoshiicerus persimilis. The sequence goes on along the minus strand of CM060170.1, from coordinate 37,473,703 downwards.
ATAACAAATTCAGTCAGTCTGACCAATGCCGTAAGCTACCTTTAGGTTTTTTGGAATATTATACTTTATAGTTCCATTAAGTCTGGATCTGGATACGAAATCAAACTCACTTTGTAATACGCAATGTGAAAATGTGTTAAGCTAATTTATTTGTCTATTTTACAATTCACTTTAGATCGCACTCAGATATATGCAACGTAATACTAAATAAATAAACATTTTGGAACACTGAATTTTAGCACATTAGAATGTAATTCATTTTTACTAAATTCTAATGGGTATTATTTTATCAATTAGTACAAATATAATGCCTTGTTGACAATATGACAATCTGCACTACATGCTGCACTTTATAATAAACAAAGTGTAACAGTAGAAATACATTGCTATATTTAAACACTTAAAACGTGAATTTCCTTTTGACCAATGGGTACATGACGTACATTATAATATATGAAATATTTGAATCGATAATCATTAATTTAAATCACCCGTCCAAAATTGCAGATTATTTAATGAACTGATAAAGAGCGGTAAAATAAGTGGGTAATATTTGAGGAGTCTAATTATGGTTTTTTGACTACTTGGTTAAATGAAATTGCCACCAGCACGAAAATAAAGTTTTCATTTTTACAATCATATTAAATATTTGTAAGTAATAAAGAGCTAACAAAAATATATGAGAGTGCAAATTATGCGTCTCGATTGAAATGGATTATTGTAATGGACTAAAATATTGAGACTGAACAACATAAGCAAAAAACAATAAATGTAATGAAACGACCGTTCGCAGTTGGAATGTGAACCTACTTCAATGTACTCAAATACAGAGTAAGCGACATCTTTAAAAGAACTGAAGTCACAAAAACTGACTTTCACATTAGCTTCATAAATTTGCCTCTAAAACGTTGACGGAGCAGGAATACTTTGCTGCAACGAAATACGAACAGAAAGATGCTGTAGTGAAGCCAACACTCAACACGCAGCAACGTAAATAACTGACCGAAATAAATACCGAAACAACAAACTTTGTCGGCTTCCACTGACATGGTTTTGAAATTCGGATTTTAGTTATAGACGACAGCAATAAACAGTAAATTTGGTTGTCAATCGAATTAACATTCGACCATGTCTTTTCCTCCTTTCATGATCGGGGGGATGCCTCCACCACCTTGGATGATGGCCCAACAAGCCCAATTAGCAGCGGCCCATGCCCAGGTTTAACATTAATATTGCTAAATTTTATTATTTTCAAATTGAAATTACTAGGCACAAAATATACAAAATATTTAACTGATTAAAGGAAATAATCAAAATAAATAATTGAGAATGCGCCATTGAATAACGTATGAAGTAAATAGTTTTCTAAAACTTGGCATCAAAAGTCTTGAATTTAATATTTGAAATATCGTTATTTCAGTCCCTTCATGCGCAGTACCAGCAACAACAACATGTAGGGTCAGCTATACAAATGGTTGGACCTCCGGGTCAACCATTGTCAGCACCTGGAACGCAAGATGACGAAGGGTATTTGACCGAAGAACAGAAACAAGACAAGGGTAAATAAAACCTAGATAGTTGAATTCTTGTATAAAGTAACACTAAATTAAGTTAATCGTAAAATGTTGTATTTATAGCACTAAAATGGCAACAATTGCAAACAAAGCGTTACGCCGAAAAGAGGAAGTTTGGTTTTGTGGATCCTCAAAAGGAAGATATGCCCCCAGAACATGTAAGAAAAATAATCAGAGATCACGGGGACATGAGCTCGAGAAAATATCGACACGATAAAAGAGTATATTTAGGAGCCCTGAAATATATGCCTCACGCTGTCCTCAAACTCCTTGAAAATATGCCCATGCCTTGGGAGCAAATTCGGGATGTAAAAGTCCTCTACCACATTACAGGGGCAATCACATTTGTCAACGAAATACCATGGGTCATTGAACCTGTTTATGTAGCACAGTGGGGGTAAGCAGTGTAAACAGTAAAGTTTGGAAAATTATTGTAGCTTCTATTTTAAATAGTTATGATATTTTGCCGGTTTCAGTACGATGTGGATTATGATGCGTCGAGAGAAGCGAGATCGACGTCATTTTAAAAGAATGAGGTTTCCTCCTTTCGATGACGAAGAGCCCCCTCTTGATTATGCAGACAATGTTCTTGATGTTGAACCTCTAGAAGCAATTCAAATTGATTTGGATTCTGACGAAGATATTTCTGTTGTCGACTGGTTTTACGACTACAAACCCCTCGCAGATTCCAGATTTGTAAATGGTCCCTCCTACAAAACGTGGCACCTGGACCTTCCACAAATGGCTACTTTGTATCGACTTGCTAATCAACTTTTGACTGATCTTGTGGACGAAAACTATTTTTACCTCTTTGATCTTAAATCATTTTTTACTGCCAAAGCACTTAATATGGCAATTCCTGGAGGACCCAAGTTTGAACCTCTCATTAAAGATTCCAGTCAGTTGTAAGTCGCCATTTCACCGATTTCTTGGTATTTATTTTATTTGGAATTTTTATAATGCGTTCTAATTATCCTATTTGGCAGGGATGAAGACTGGAACGAATTTAATGATATTAATAAAATCATCATCAGGCAACCTATCAGGACAGAATACCGTATTGCCTTTCCCTTTCTGTACAACAACATGCCTAGCTACGTACACCTTTCTTGGTATGCTTAACAGTATCATTATTAGTTTTAATTTACTAATCAAAATAGGTTGACAGTTTATTGCATGGATAGACTTACTAAAAGTAAATATTAAAAGTTACTGTACATATTTATTAATAGTATTTTTCTCACAATTTTTTAGGTATCACACCCCCAACGTGGTGTTTATTAAAACAGAAGACCCTGATTTACCGGCTTTCTATTTTGATCCATTGATCAATCCAATATCTCACAGACATGCAGTGAAGGTAAGTATCTTTCTAAGTACAGAAACTTATCTACCCAGCTACAATAATAATTTTATTACAGGCCCTTGAAGAGACTTTTGGCGAAGACGACGAATTCGAGCTTGATGAAGTAGAGCCTCTGCTTAACTCAATTCCATTGTATACAGATAACACTGCAAATGGAATTGCTCTATTGTGGGCACCACGACCTTACAATATGAGATCTGGTAGAACTAGGCGAGCTCTTGACGTCCCCTTGGTTAAAACGTGGTACAAGGTAAAATAAACCCTTTAGATCCTGTATAGGCTACGTTTGAATATCATTAATTCCAAAATTTTATGATTCATAAAAAACCTTTTGAGAATTAAACGACAGTTTGAATGATTTTGGAAACTGATTTCTTCTAGGAACATTGTCCTCCTGGTCAGCCCGTAAAAGTTAGGGTGTCGTACCAGAAACTCTTGAAGTACTACGTTTTGAATGCATTGAAACATAAACCACCGAAACCTCAAAAGAAGCGATATTTGTTTAGATCTTTTAAGGCAACAAAGTTTTTCCAATGCACGACTCTCGATTGGGTTGAGGCTGGCCTTCAGGTAATATATGACTATAGCATTATATATTTACTTCCTTTTAAGCGTGCCACAAAGTAGTATTCATATCGATGGGTTGGATTGGATTTCAGGTTTGCCGACAAGGGTACAATATGTTGAACCTTTTAATTCATCGTAAAAATTTGAATTACTTACATTTGGACTACAATTTCAATTTAAAACCAGTGAAGACCTTGACTACCAAAGAAAGAAAGAAGTCCCGTTTCGGAAATGCTTTTCATCTCTGTCGTGAAATTCTTCGATTGACAAAGTTAATTGTCGATTCTCACGTTCAATACCGATTGAACAATGTGGACGCCTTTCAGCTAGCGGATGGAATGCAATACATTTTTGCACACGTCGGACAACTGACAGGAATGTACCGCTACAAATACAAATTGATGAGACAAATTCGAATGTGCAAGGACTTGAAACATATCATCTACTATCGCTTCAATACAGTAATTTCATTTCTTATTATTCAAGAAAATCTTTGAATTATTTCTTTAAGCATTTCGTTTTTGGATAAATGCATACTATAAAAATGTTTTTCTTTTATTTGACCAAACTAAGTCTCCAAGTTTGCTTACAGTCAAATATCACTGTGTTATATCAGATAATATATTTGTAATAGGGACCCGTTGGAAAAGGTCCAGGATGTGGATTCTGGGCACCTGGATGGAGAGTATGGTTATTCTTTATGAGAGGAATTACTCCACTGCTGGAAAGATGGCTTGGTAATTTGCTTTCTAGGCAGTTTGAAGGAAGACACTCCAAGGGAGTTGCTAAGACTGTAACCAAACAGCGAGTGGAGAGCCATTTCGATTTGGAGCTGCGTGCTTCTGTAATGCATGACATCGTCGATATGATGCCCGAAGGGATTAAGGCAAACAAGGCGAAAACAATTCTTCAGGTATGCATATGCATAAATTATATAGGTTAATTATGGTATTGTAGGGATATCCTTAAGCTAATATTGCGGAATATTACTATTTTAATAGCATTTATCTGAAGCATGGAGATGCTGGAAAGCAAACATTCCATGGAAAGTTCCAGGCTTGCCAACACCAGTGGAAAATATGATTTTGCGGTTTGTTAAAATGAAATCCGATTGGTGGACTAATACAGCTCATTACAACAGAGAACGTATCAGGCGTGGTGCTACTGTTGACAAAACTGTCTGCAAGAAAAATTTGGGGCGTCTCACTCGACTGTATTTAAAGGTATGCTTTGAAATTCTTTCGTGAAAATGGAAGAAGAATTTCTTTCTATATTTCTTGATGAGCACAGTTTCTATTATCTTTTCTTTTCCATTTACGCAATTATTTATTAGGCATTTTCAATAAATTTACCTATATGTTTTTAATTAGGCGGAACAAGAACGCCAGCACAATTACCTTAAAGATGGTCCATACATTTCTCCTGAAGAGGCAATTGCCATTTACACAACAACTGTACATTGGCTTGAATCGCGACGATTTTCTCCTATTCCGTTTCCTCCGCTGTCTTATAAACATGACACAAAGTTACTTATCCTTGCTCTTGAACGACTGAAGGAAGCATACAGGCAAGTGAAATGATGTACAGGGTATTGCATTTGAATTGAAAAGCACGACGCTTACGTTAAACTCCAAAAAATGGCACTGAAGGTTGCCAAAAGTTGAAAAATGCACTGTCTTATACATTATTTGGGCACATTATTTTTTATAATGATAACATTTATTTTACTTAGTACTATTACGCAATATATTTATTAAAGGATGTTTATTGCAGTGTAAAGTCGAGACTGAATCAAAGCCAGAGAGAAGAACTTGGTTTAATAGAACAAGCCTATGATAATCCCCACGAGGCTTTATCTCGTATAAAACGTCACTTGCTAACTCAGCGAGCATTTAAAGAAGTTGGAATTGAATTTATGGATTTGTATTCCCATTTGATTCCGGTTTACGATGTGGAGCCATTAGAAAAGATTACTGACGCTTATTTAGATCAATATTTGTGGTATGAAGCTGACAAAAGAAGGCTGTTTCCTCCGTGGGTTAAACCCGCAGACTCTGAACCTCCTCCACTTCTCCTGTATAAATTCTGTCAAGGAATTAACAATCTGCAAGACATTTGGGATACTGGAGAAGGGGAGTGCAACGTTCTACTTGAGTCTCAGTATGAGAAAATCTACGAGAAAATGGATTTGACTCTGTTGAACAGATTGCTTCGTCTTATTGTTGATCACAACATTGCTGATTACATGACTGCTAAAAATAACGTTGTTATCAATTACAAGGACATGAATCACACTAACAGTTACGGTATCATCAGAGGACTTCAGTTTGCTTCTTTCATTGTCCAGGTAATAATTTCTACAGATTACTCTTTATTACTATTGCAATATGAGTAATAATTCAATACAAAAATAGTCATAACGGAATTTCAATTGTATTTCTAGTATTATGGTCTTGTGTTGGATCTCCTTGTGTTGGGACTTCAGCGCTCAGCTGAAATGGCTGGCTTACCTCAAGTACCTAATGATTTTGCTACTTTCCAAGATGTAAATACGGAAACTGCCCATCCCATCCGATTGTACACCCGTTACATCGACAGGGTTCATATATTGCTCCGATTCTCCGCTGATGAAGCCAGAGACCTCATCCAAAGATATCTGACCGAACATCCTGATCCAAATAATGAAAACATTGTAGGCTACAACAATAAAAAGTGTTGGCCAAGAGATGCAAGAATGAGACTGATGAAACACGATGTTAATTTGGGTCGGGCTGTCTTTTGGGATATAAAAAATCGTCTTCCCAGATCGGTTACAACAATTGAATGGGAAAGCAGCTTTGTTAGCGTTTATTCCAAGGTGAGAAAATATTGCCATGCTTCTGTTTTATGTATTTTGCCCATTTTGCAACGGTACTAATTGATTGACATTATTACAATTCGCAGGATAATCCCAACATGTTATTTAACATGTGTGGCTTTGAATGTCGTATTTTGCCAAAATGCAGAACAACTCATGAAGAGTTTACTCATAGGGATGGAGTTTGGAATTTGCAAAATGAAGTAACGAAGGAACGTACAGCGCAATGCTTTTTGAGAGTGGATGATGAGTCGATGAGTAGATTCCACAATCGTGTCAGGCAAATTCTAATGGCTTCCGGTTCGACTACGTTCACAAAAATCGTTAACAAATGGAATACTGCTTTGATTGGTCTGATGACCTACTTCAGAGAAGCTGTTGTTAATACACAAGAACTATTGGACTTACTTGTCAAATGTGAAAACAAAATCCAAACGCGTATTAAAATTGGACTAAACTCTAAAATGCCCTCGAGATTCCCTCCGGTTGTTTTCTACACTCCTAAAGAGTTGGGTGGACTAGGAATGTTGTCCATGGGTCACGTTTTGATTCCTCAGTCAGATCTAAGGTGGAGCAAACAAACTGATATCGGAATTACTCATTTCCGGTCTGGAATGAGTCATGATGAAGATCAATTGATTCCTAATCTATACAGGTAATTAAATTTTATATAGCGGACTTATTTTTAGGAGTTATATGTATAGCTATGGATAAAATTCAGTTCAGATTGAGAAAAAGTAGCATGTTTTGTGTAATTATGTGTAGTAATGGTATTTATTACATTTTTCAGGTATATTCAGCCATGGGAAGCGGAATTTATCGATTCTCAACGAGTTTGGGCCGAATACGCGCTAAAAAGGCAAGAAGCAAGTGCACAGAATCGAAGATTAACATTAGAAGACTTGGAAGACAGTTGGGATCGTGGAATTCCTCGTGTGAATACATTATTTCAAAAAGATAGGCATACTTTGGCGTACGATAAAGGTTGGAGAGTGCGTACGGAATTTAAGCAGTATCAAGTTCTGAAACAAAATCCATTTTGGTGGACTCATCAAAGACACGATGGAAAATTATGGAATTTGAACAATTACCGTACAGATATGATTCAGGCTTTGGGTGGAGTAGAAGGAATTTTGGAGCACACTCTGTTTAAGGGGACCTATTTCCCAACATGGGAGGGTTTGTTTTGGGAGAAAGCGTCAGGTTTTGAGGAGTCCATGAAATATAAGAAATTGACGAATGCTCAGAGATCTGGTTTGAACCAAATCCCCAACAGAAGATTCACATTGTGGTGGTCGCCAACAATTAATCGTGCAAATGTCTACGTTGGTTTCCAAGTACAACTGGATTTGACTGGAATATTCATGCACGGAAAAATCCCAACTTTAAAAATATCCTTAATCCAGATTTTCAGAGCTCATTTGTGGCAAAAGATTCACGAGTCAGTAATTATGGATTTATGTCAAGTATTTGATCAGGAATTAGATGCGCTGGAAATTGAAACGGTACAGAAAGAAACTATTCATCCGAGGAAGTCATACAAAATGAATTCATCTTGCGCTGATATCCTACTCTTCGCTGCTTACAAATGGAATGTGTCCCGTCCTTCGTTATTGGCTGACACGAAGGATACAATGGACAGTACTACGACGCAGAAGTACTGGATAGATGTCCAGCTTCGTTGGGGAGATTACGACTCTCACGATATTGAGAGATATGCAAGAGCGAAATTCCTGGATTATACTACAGACAACATGTCTATTTACCCAAGTCCAACTGGAGTCCTAATTTCCATCGATTTAGCATACAATCTACACAGTGCCTATGGAAATTGGTTCCCGGGATGCAAACCATTAATCCAACAAGCAATGGCAAAAATAATGAAAGCAAACCCAGCTTTGTATGTGTTGAGGGAAAGAATTCGTAAAGCTCTTCAACTTTATTCTTCTGAACCTACTGAGCCATACCTCTCTTCTCAAAATTACGGAGAATTATTCTCAAATCAAATTATTTGGTTTGTGGACGACACGAATGTGTACCGAGTCACTATTCACAAAACATTTGAAGGAAATTTAACAACAAAACCTATTAATGGGGCCATTTTTATTTTCAACCCTCGTACCGGACAGTTATTTTTGAAAATTATTCATACTTCTGTATGGGCTGGGCAGAAACGTTTGGGTCAGTTGGCTAAATGGAAGACAGCTGAAGAAGTAGCTGCCCTTATTCGATCTCTGCCTGTGGAAGAACAACCTAAGCAAATTATTGTCACTCGAAAGGGAATGTTGGATCCCTTGGAAGTCCATTTGCTCGATTTCCCTAATATCGTTATTAAAGGTTCAGAATTACAACTTCCTTTCCAAGCTTGCTTGAAAGTTGAAAAGTTTGGTGACCTGATTCTCAAAGCGACTGAACCTCAAATGGTCCTTTTCAATTTATACGACGACTGGCTGAAAACGATTTCCTCCTATACAGCTTTCTCCAGACTGATTCTCATACTTAGAGCGCTTCACGTTAATAATGAACGAACTAAAGTCATTTTGAAACCTGACAAAACTACAATTACCGAATCACATCACATTTGGCCAACACTTAATGATGACGAATGGATTCGCGTAGAAGTTCAACTTAAGGATTTGATTTTAGCTGATTACGGAAAGAAGAACAACGTCAACGTCGCCTCCCTCACACAGTCAGAGATCAGGGACATTCTTTTGGGTATGGAAATCTCTGCTCCCTCACAGCAACGGCAGCAGATCGCTGAAATTGAAAAACAGAGCAAAGAACAGTCACAGCTTACAGCCACCACCACAAGAACAGTCAATAAACATGGCGATGAAATTATCACATCCACAACCTCTAATTATGAAACTCAGACCTTCTCCTCAAAAACAGAATGGAGAGTTCGAGCTATTTCTGCTACTAATCTACACTTGAGAACTAATCATATTTATGTCTCGTCTGATGATATCAAGGAAACCGGATTCACTTATATCCTTCCTAAAAATCTCTTAAGGAAATTCGTCACCATTTCCGATTTAAGGTTTAACATTTTAATACTATTAAGTTTCCTTCAAAAATGTCTTCATATGTATTATGAAATCCTAATTAATTCTTACTTTTTATTTCCAGAGCGCAAATTGCAGGGTATATGTATGGTTTAAGTCCGTCTGACAATCCCCAAGTAAAAGAAATTCGTTGCATCGTAATGCCACCTCAGTGGGGAACACATCAAACAGTACACTTGCCTACATTACTTCCTCAGCATGATTTGCTAAAAGGTATTTGCTTACCTTATGAGTTCTGTGTTCTATAAAATACGTAACACAAAGAAATAAAATAATACATTTTTGTGGTATTTCAGAAATGGAGCCTTTGGGTTGGATACACACTCAACCAAACGAATTACCCCAACTCTCTCCTCAAGATATAACTACACATGCAAAAGTCATGGCAGAAAATCCAGAGTGGGATGGAGAGAAGACAGTTATTATTACCTGCAGCTTTACTCCTGGATCGTGCTCTTTGACGGCGTACAAGCTTACACCCAGGTAATCAATAGTTGTAAATATATTTCAGAAGAAAATATTGTTTAAAGCAGATGTAACAACTAAATTGTTGATTTTTTGTAGTGGTTACGAGTGGGGGAGACAGAACACTGATCGTGGAAACAACCCGAAGGGATATTTACCTTCCCACTACGAAAAAGTCCAAATGCTCCTCAGTGATAGGTTTTTGGGTTTCTTTATGGTTCCTGCCAATAGTTCATGGAATTATAATTTTATGGGAGTGCGGCACGACCCCAGTATGAAATACGAAGTGCTTCTTGCAAACCCTAAGGAATTTTACCACGAAGTACACAGGGCTTCACATTTTCTTAACTTTTCAAGCATTGAGAATGCTGAGCATTACATCGCTGACCGAGATGACGCGCTAGCGTAAAAATTCTTTATAATATACGACGCTCTTGAATTGAAAACTGTTTGTAAATTTAGAATTATATAATATTTTATTTAATTACTCTACTTTTTATGCATAGTTACAAGCGTCGTATTTGTAAGAGGTATTCAATAATAGTTGCGCCTAATTACAAGGCAAAGTGTGATTAAGTGAAGTTATCAGATATTCAATTTTAGTTGTTTCATATTTAAAAGAAGTAATTTGGTTAAGAGAGTAAATGAGTTGAAGTACGCGTCAAAATTAGGTAGTTATAATACGTGTTTAATTATAATTGTACACTGTTAAAATGCAAAAGGTGTAATCTTTACTTCATTAGCTGTATCCAATGATTTTTATTACAAATAAAAGGTTAATGCATCAAATGTATCGAATGCTTTAATTAACATCTAATTTACTAGTCGCACCAAATGAAACTTATTACAATTGGAAGATAATTTACTAGCAACATCAAAGAATATTTTACAATTAGCATATGATTTTTATTAGGTGCATAAAATGGGATTAGGAATGCAATTATATTGTTGATGGACCCTGCTTTTTTATGGTTTTACTTTCCTTGGAAAGAGGACTGACGGGGTCTGGCTGGATTGCTTCTTCCTTGGAATTCCCTTGTTCCGGGGTTTCATGATGGAAGTTTATGATTGACACAGGGACACACATACTATCCCAGTGGAAGTGGAAAGACACACCATGGAACACTCATCGTTATAGTGCATTATTATTATAGTGCATAATGCATTAATATTTTAATGTCAAATAATGTAATTAAATGCTACAATTGTAACTAAAGAATAGTGATTTAATAATGCGGTTGTAGTGTTGTCAATTTATAAATGGAGTCAAATAAATGCCTGAATTTATTAAGTGTGATGATGACATTTGATAACACAACTCAATTAATAAAGTTTTGTGGGGAAACAATAACTAATAAAAATTTCCTGTGATATTGGTTTAGCTGTCCACAGATTTATCCAGAATATCCGTTCCGTTAGTTTCACTCTCACAGGCCGTTTTCAGTTCATCACTCTTGTCCAAACAGTTGTTTTTTCCATCGCAAACCTATGACATCATTTACAGTTAATTTTGTATAATATAACCTAACGAGTAAAAAGAAATTTAAAAAATGCGTACGCATTATTAGTAGTCATTCATAACTCGTGCGTTAAAGTTTCTTTGATTTTGCGAAATTCCAGATTAGTAAGCATTTGGTGGATATGCATAAGAATTTTTAGGGTTACTTTAGATCTCAAGAAATCGTGCTATGCAATTATATTAGCAGGAAAAGCAGGAAGAGTGTGATAATCATTAATGGCTATGTATTGTTATTTGCATAGCTTTACCTGTTATCTGTTATCATAGGTTCGAAAATTTGTTTTTTGAAAGAATAGTCTGGAATTCTAAAAACGACAATATTCTGCGTTTTCATGCTCATTTTCCCATAAAACACTATAATTTGCCACCGTAAACCAATTTTGACAAAATTAATCTTTGGAAACACAATTCCGTGGCATTTAAACATAAATAGGATGATCGTGAATCTAATTGAGGATGTCATTGGGCAATAAAGGTTTTCTGTTCTGAATTTGTTAATCAATGCCTAGTGTAAAATCTAAATGGGGGCGCAGGACCATACCAGTTTATAAAAAGTCTGCATTTTTGGATCTTTGTAATGGAAGCCTACCTTATTTGGGAAATAAAATATTCAACCTACTGCGCTCCTAAAAAGATATTGTTTTGCAATTTCAAGTAAATTGCACGTATATATTTTGCATGAAGCAGGTTAGATACGCATTTTTTGATTACAGATTGATTGCTTAATAATAATATAATTTTTGTTGTTTGATTGACCTTGTCGCCTGGAATACAAGCACCATAGTTGCACTTGAAAGATCCCAATGAGCAAAGATGTTCTTCACAGATTGTCCTCGTTTCATCTGACCCATCAGGGCATTCGATCTTACCTATGTTCAATATATTGTTAGCAATATTGGAATAAAAATGACAAACTTGTCAATATTGTATTAGTACTAAGCACATTAGCGGAGGTTGTAATTTTTGTATATTCGAGTTTATTTCAATTGTGACAGTTTTTGCTTATTGGTAAATTACCATTGCACATTTTTCTTTGGGGAATACATCCTCCGTAGTCGCATCTAAAGTTCTTCCCTATGCATCTGCAGATACAACAATTATTATTCAAGGGCAAGCCTCATACTGCAGACCTCTAATATATTGTAAAACAAAGCACCTAAAACCTTACCGGTTTTTACGGCACAAATCTTGTGTTTCATCAGACGAATCGTAGCAATCTATGTTTCCATCACAAAGTCTAAAATGGTATTAAATATCAAAATAATTCTCCAGATATAGTAATTATAACACAAAAATCATAACATATTAGGTTTTACAGCCTACAGGTTCTTTCTCACTCCTGTATTGCATAAAATTGCATTTCATGCCTAGCTAATACTATACCAGTAAATTTTGATTATAATCCAAATGCGGACAGCAAATATATCTTTTCGTTTGTTCTACTTAATGGTTCGCACTTTTACAATGAAAATTAATATTTAAAATATGATTTTGAGTATTCTGTACTTTGAAGCATCTACACATCCTCCAAAGCGACACCGAAACATTCCAGGAGAGCAAACATCGGCCATGGTTTTTGATAAGTTTGTGAAATTTCCAGCGCAGAACTGTAAATTTTCATCGCTTCCATCTTTGCAATGAGATTCCTGAAAATAGTGCACACATAACTTTTGACCAAAAAATGCTTAACTGCACATTACCTTTGACATGAGTATTCACTGTGTTCTGCTTTGTTTCAAGACTGATAGCACGGATAATTTTTTATACTGAGTATCTTTGTGGCTTAATGAATTTCAAAGTTGTTTTGATTATAATTGAGACAAAGAATTCTATATTCACTCAATATTATATTTTATAACTGGGAATTCAATTAATAAATTAGAAATTCAAGTTGAGGGACGCATTGAAAAACCATACCTACATGAAAACTAAGGTCGAACGAATTTTAGGATTCATATAAGGCATAAGGAGAAATTTAAAAATTTTAAATGAGTATAGGGTATTAGTATTAGTGTATTTGATTATTTATTTTTTTAAAGTATCAAAAATTTGCCTTGCCTGATCGCAAACATCAAGAGCCGCGACGCAACTCCTTCCGCTCTTGCAACGAAATTGGTTAGGGCCACATATTCTCTTAGCGTTAAGACTTAGTATGATTTGCATAAGAAAAATGACGAAACTTATCGTGAATGCATTGAAAAATGCCATTTTTACTAACTTCTGAATAAGCAAATGAGAATTGCGAGATGATCCTTAGAAGTTATCTGTCTCAGATATTGTTAAACATTAAATGATCTTGAGGAGAGACACTTGATAGTGTAATTTTTAATTCTTTATGCTTTTAGATCAATGAACCTTGTTTCTTCAGTTAGCTAACCGGTTTGGCAAATGCATATCCATAATAAATAATGTGTATGATCTAATTTGACATGAATCTTAGTTGTTGGCTCAGTTGACGAAAAACTTATCTGTACATTACAATCTTTCTAGAAAAGTGATTGACTTGCGAGTTGTGAGTACAACTGTACATCTTGATTCGTGAGTCTTGATATGATTGATAGATCAACCCATTCTGATACCTACATGATAATATTTGCTTTCCCTTCCTGAATACCCAATCTCTTAGAAACTAGACAAAGTGTGTAATGACAGCGTAATCAAACATACAATGCTACTCAGAAAATTAAAGTTCAAGTTATTTACTAGTAGAACATTTGAGAAACTTAACAAAACTAAAGTGAACAGAGGATTTGAATGGTCAGTTTCCTTTTGAACTTCATAAAGGTATAAAATAGTGAAAATTATGTAGTTCAAGATAATAAACTTAACTAAAAGAAGGTTACATTATTTATACAAGCACATAACAGAACCGTTAAGCAAGAACTACTTTAGTTACCCTATAAAAACAAAGTTCATCATATTTCATTGTTGTAATTCTAGGTCAATGTCAACAAATGAGTCCATCTGTCAAAATCTTTAAATCCCCAATTAATAATGCGTTGTGTCATTAAGCAGAATATGAACATTCGTCTGGCAAAAAGTGTTTGATATTATATGTAACCATCAGGAGTCAGAGTTCGAACGATCCAATCAGAAAAGCGACCCACTCGAGTAAACAAAACATACTGATGGGAGTCGCATGTTGACTTCTTTATAGGATCTGGTGCCCCAACACTCACAATGCCTTGAATGTACCATCTTTGAGAATCGCCTGACCCGGAAGGAAAAATCATGGCACCACCTGACCGTATCAATTTATATTTAGTTATCCTTCCCTTTGTAAGTCAAAATTGAATTACACTATCTTAAAATGTCTTACCTGAATCTCCATTGCATACAGCAGTACCTAAGTGTCACATGCAAATATATAGTAAAATATTATTACTAATAACATGGTACATGAAACTCACATGAGGAATTCTTAGGCTAAAGTTAATTTTCTGGTTATCAATTAAAATATTTTACCATTTCTATACCCAGCACAAAAGTTGGTGTAGCGAGCTTGATTTTCAAAAAAGTCTTGATATGAGTCAATACATGTCTTTGCGGAAACCACAGGTAACGTCACTGTTTGAAGTGTTTCAGCTAGTTTTCCTTTTTCCGTTGTCCCCCATCCAGCAACCTTTAAGTATTCATTACAAAGTTAGCAGAGTTTGAACAGCAATACAAAATCATGCAAGTACCTTTTTAACAATTGCTGAATTTGCATTTAAAAGCATTTGTATTTACATTTACATTAAAATGTCTCTGTTAAATTATAATTGTTTAGCTGCATGCGCCAACACAGTAATTGTGCACTATTAATTGTCTGTGCTCACCGTTCCTACGTTTCCTTCCTGTATTTGGTATTCTTCAATAAGAGAATTAAAATTTTCAGGAAAGCAAATAGGACGAACGTAAAATGTGAATTGTAATGGAGTTTGGAGGACAATCAGAGCAATATCCGAATCAAAGTTTAAAGCGGAATAGCTTGGGTGTACAAATATTTTTCTCACATAGCCTTGTTGAGTATTTGACTCTTTGACTTCAAACAACCGGCGGAACTTCCCCAAAACAACTGTCAATCTTCTTGTGTCAACTGGCTCTTCACTAGATTGAGATGTCACGCAATGGGCAGCTATATGCAAAAAGGTATTCACAATTGTATTCATTTATGAATGTTTTCTGCCTTTTAGTACTAATTGCGCAAATTAAAATATCTAATACGTAATGAAAAAGTACATCTAATTCCTTTGGTACATACGTTATTAAGTACCGCTCTGTTTACATAATAATACGTTATGTTAATTGTAGAATCAACCCATTCGGTATGTTTTGATTTCTAAAATATCACTGTAAAGTCACAACAAACTATTACTGTGATTCTTAGCCATGCAATTAGTAGCAATTTGCATAGATGGAGAGAAGGAATTAACCTGTCAGAATGACATAGCGTGATATCAAAGAGCCTCCACAAATATATTGCCAACTTCCCCCAGCATCTCTTCGGTAAATCGCTGCGTGCCACGGAAATTGTCCTCGTACAGAAGCCACACCGTTCGTTATTAATGGTGTTCTTGGAGAATCCGATTTCCCACAATCTAATCAAATGCAAAATAGAAGTATTTATATTCATGTAATTTATCAATTTTTATCCAAATGCAATTCTGTTTATCAGAAATGCTATAAAATAGCGAAGTAAATTAAATCCATGCATTTCATCATAACTTTTATTTTAAATCTCATTAAAATATTGATAGTTAGTTGAAGTTGAACCTGATATACAAGTAATAGACCCCTCAGTACTCCATGTTCCATCAGGTTTACATTTTCTATATCTATATGCCAACTCTCCTGCTGACTTGTAGTATCTGAAAAAAGAAACGTTGGGTCATTAATATTGTATTAGTAATAATGGGTAGTTAATTTGTATTTAGTTTACTTGGCACATTTAAGATGAATAACGGTATAGGGTGGAAACGGAGGATTTTCGCAATGGTTTATTCTGCCGTCAGGAGTTAAACAGTCGTATTCAACGTTGTTGGCTGGAACTAAAGGTGGACAAGAAGTTGATTCCTGCCTTTTATCAAACTTCCTTTCTTGAAGGCTTTCAAAAACTACCAAAGACGAAGTTTTTTCTGATTTCTCACTAAATTGAGACCTTGTGTCCAATAATGTACCATCTGTATTTTTGCGTTTGCAGCACTTGGGAAACGGTTCACTCCAGTTTCCATTAACCAGGCATTTTATTTTAGTCGACCCCCGTAGATGAAAATTAGGATAGCAATAATATTTAACCACCTGGAATACAATTTGCAGACACTGAGGTATTAAAACTTTTTCAAGACTGAAATTAAGCCTAGACCTTTCATTTTATCGTATTAAATACCTGACCAACAGGGTACTTAAAGTTAGGGTCTTTCCAACAAGGAGGATAAAATGGGTCTGCTCTTTCTCCTTCGCATCCTTCCACCTCGAAATTACCATTAAATGGGGTTTGTGGCAATGGACAGCCAGCAGTTGAATTCTTGACAGCCCCCAGCACTACTAAATGTTCAATAAAAATTCATTACGAGTATTAACAGCCTTATAAACTTATAGAAAAAGCGAGCAGTAGCATGAAAGATGCCACTGTGACTGTCAGGGGGGAGATGTTGAGATGTTGGATCGCAAGGAAACTGCTTTAATTGCATATCAATTCTCCCCTAGTCCTTTGATGTCCATAAATTTTTATTTTTCAAATATGACGTCAAAAAGTTATATAAAACCGTTTTCCATTGTAATTTGGTATTCAGTAATTGAAACTTATTATTCAATGTTCAAAATGAATTCCTAAAACTGAATTGTATTGGCAATTTTTTAAATATTTGTTGATCATAGAAAACTTACCTTGTGGTACGAAAAGAAAGAAAAAAACTAAACCCCACAACATTTTTTCCAACCTCCTGAAATATGGCAGCCGTTAAATAGGGGGTTACGAATAAGTACTGAACGAGATGTTTATATTAATTTTTGAGGGGTGTGCAGTACAACTGTTCTACAATATTTTTTCGGTTTTAATCATCAAATGCGACTATGTAATTAATGTACCAGTAAATTCTAAAATAATATAATTAAAAAAGGTCCTTCATTTAAAAAATTAGCACTGAGCACAATACTAAAATGTATAGTGAGCGTGCATAAGCAAATAATTTAAAGCAGTTCTTCCTGCAGAAGATGGCTACTAAAATGGCTTGGCACTTATAATACATAAATAGTTGAAGGAAACAGTAATTACACTGGTACTGTATTTTTGTTCCTGTTATTGCATTCAAAAGTACATCTCCAAGGCAAGGGCGGTTTTATAAGTACATAACCTTTAGGAGTGTCATCTGAATGCTATTCATAAAAATAATATGCTAATTTAACATATCATAGAGAAAAGCTTATATCATAAACCATTTACCACACTAAAGCTATGAAATGCTAAAATTCTGGAAAGTCCAACAGAACGGAGGTTATATAGAATATTGGTATATTCCGAGGATACTTTCTATTACTGACGCTGTAGTTGTGAGTTCTCATTCTGTTATGACTTAAATTAGAATGTACAAGATTTTTCTTGTGTTGCACGCTATATTATGGTCTCTACAGATGTCTAACAGGCGATTGGTACTGTAAGGAACACTTTGCTCATGAAAATGTAAAAAGATATGAAACTTCCAAGCATTTACAAAAAGGTACAAGAATGGAAATAAAAAGTATACATGAAAAAAGAAAGACACACCGAATAAATTTTGTGAATGAAATTTCAAAGGTAAATGACTGTCTGTTTTCATTGCGTCACAGCAGCGAAGTTGCTTTGTACATCAGTACAATCCAAATCTTCCGGAAATTAGACAACTCAATTAACCTCGAGTAATAACCGGATGCTGTATGTATGAGAAATAAAGCGCAATTAATTATGAACCTATATAAACGAAAACCAAAAGAGTTTTCATTACAAGCAAAATTCATTTGTTGTGTGCAAGATATCAACTGCCTCTGTAATAATACATCAGTTTTAAAAGAGTGGTTTCTCTAAATTTCCTCGGTGAAAATAACAGAAAAAGAATGGCTCTATTTCCCAAAATATTTTGCCTGCTTCTGATAGTGGCAGCGTCATACGTACGTAAATCAAATACGTATTTTTCAATTTTCTGTTCAAAAATTCATCTTAAATATATTTCAAAGTACATTTTGATATTTTTTTAACTAGTGCTCTGTAGAAAATAGTTCAGGGATGGCAACCCAAGCAGATTCTCCGGAATCATCTGTAATACCAAACGGAGATGCCGAAAGGAAAATTATTTCAAGAAAATTCTCTTCCAAGGTAATAAACCCGAGAAGAAATATTAAAATGGGATAAGGGTTTTAAATGCACATGTAATTTTCTACTAAAAGGAATCATTATTATTTCAGATGTCAAAGAAAAAACCTCCAAGCGTCCCCAGTGCTCCACTGGATACTCATGAAACGGTTGCACACACTTTAGAAGAATTGAATCAAATACTGGGATCCGTAGGAGGTTCAGGATCAGGTTTGGTCATGGGTCTCACGGGTGTTTCCATCACTGACTGTGCAGGATCGGTTAAAGTAATTTTCCGTTGATAGTGTCGTTCAATGTATTATTACATGAAGCAATTAAATATTTTTTCATGGTTTACAGGGGAAGGATCTGACCACCTTAAGCTGCAAGGAGTTCTTAAAGTCACTTTCAGAATGTGATTCGTTGGCCAATGTGAAGCCTTTATTACAGCAAGCGGCACAGAATTATAAGAAAAATCCCAAATCTAAGAAACCATGTTTCAAAAAGTGATTGTGTATCCTTGTATTAAATAATTTTTGGCACCATAGATTCAATAAAATGCTTATAAATCGCAAAACTGATAACGCATTACCATTACTTATTATTCTGTCATATGATCTAAATCTAAGAATTTTCAATTTAAATTTTCAAACAAGTTTCAAAAGGAATTTTGATCACTTTATTGCTTAGGTTGGTACTATGTGAGTTAGTAACTCACGCCGCTTACGTCAGCATGAGCTCTTGAACTCCAAGCTACTTTGGTGTCATTCTACAGGAAGAGTGTAACACTTTTACATTTAATTCAGCATAAATGACATGATAATTCGAATACTCAAAATTTATATTCGTGTTTTTGAATTTTGATGTGTTAGAGGTGTGAGAAACCCCTTGGAATGTTATTTTTTGGTTTCCAGAGATAAAAGTTAAATTTAAGTAGTTTACATGAAAATCTCCAAAAGTTTCCCTTCCGCCAAACAATCTTATGAAATAAATACTTTAGAATATGAAAAGCCATAAATCGAAATGTGTCTTTGTTTTGCCGAGTGACGCCATCAAGAAATCTCAAGTCTCAACTGCATTAATCTGACGGAACGACGGCGGAAGTCATAGTCATAACTTTTCCCAGCAAACATATAAAGCCGTAAAGCTACGTGTACTTGTCTTCCCTGAATGTGCGAATCACGATTCGCTCTTAGGTGCAATTCTGTGATACGTTGAAATGCTAAAGTCTGGTTCTTTTCATTTCCTAGATCTCTTAAGGGGGCGAAACATTAAATTTTTGCAGTACATTCATAGGCTGATTTGTTTGGTTAGATGTGGTAATTGGAAATTATATTTCCAATTTTCCCTAAAGTTTGACCACAATTTTGGTGGTCTTTTAATACAATAGAAAGTGGCTAATGTTGAGCGCCGTATAAATTTGGTAAGTCCATTTTATATTGTCTGCATGGTGTTAGGGAATAGTAATCACAAGGGCCGAAACCTATCATCTGACAATTGATGACGGAAGACAATGACAAGGTATATTTATTATATGTAATACATACCATGTTCAATTGTCAGATGATTCGAGACTGTTATTCATGTCCATTAAGTTAGCAATGCTTATACCTTTTAGTTTCTTTTCCTAATTCCCTGGTCAGAGACACTTATTCGTTATTTACCATTTATTTTCAGGAAGCTAAAAAATTGAATTACTGAAAACTCGCCTATAATTTATTATCAATTATTATTGTTGCGAAGCAGTTTAACTAAGCTGAAGCTGCAAGGGTATGTAATATTCTTTTTCCCATCATAGGTGTGGTGTTCCTGAATAGGGATATATGAATTTTGTACCTAATTTGTGAATATTAGTAACTATTGGATTAGAAATAGAAATAAGGGAAAGGGTGCCGGGGTACTTTCCAATTTTTATTTATTCATACAATTTTATTACAATTAAGTATGCAGTCACTTTGTAATTACTACTTGCCGTTTGACCTTTAAAAATAATCTGAAGTGTTGAAATAGTGATTTGCTTTTTTTGCGGTTTCTTAGGTGTTTTTAAATAGCATTTCTGTGTTTCTATGTACAATTAGGAGTACGCCCTTTTCATTTTAGCAGCAGATGCTGTGTAGTATAAATATATATGCAAATCAGGTATGATGTGGAATAGGAAATTGGTAAGTCTCATTTTGATATGCTAATGAAGCATGTTGCCATTAATTGGTCTTAATTAATTTCATCTGCTACAGAATAAAAATGTGGTGGGAAAACACTTGTGTATGTAGCAGGGCATGTTTTTGGGAATATCATTCTTTTGTATGTTTTTGATGCAGGACATTTTTATATATGTTTGGTGCAGGTTGATTTTATATATTTAACTTGTCTTGTTTTACTATTTTATAGTAATCAGTTGTAGAATGGTAGAAAAGTCATTACGATACGATACTATTCGTACTTTGTATAATTGCATTGCGGTGTTTCTATTCAAGTGACAAGTTCAATTACGGGAATTGAAATCTGCAATAGCATCGCTTCTATTGCTATTTCCCACAGTCACTGCAATGCTATATAAGCATTTGATACTCACACGGATTATTGCACATTTATCAATTCAAGCTTGCAATTCTTTATATTTGATACAGAAGAATAAATTACTATTATTCTATCAATTTTGACATTAAATATCAACATGCGTCCTTTAATTTGAAAGCAACTGATTGCAAGGTGCAAATATTGTATTATATATTATTACAGTTTTTATGAAGTATTTTTTGAAAAGTTATGAAGTCATTATAATTAGTGCGACGAAATTTTGTTTATAGATATGTGAATACCAAACTGATAACAATAATATAATGGACATTTGACAAAAGTTAATACACTTCTTTGGTAGATAAAAATGATATTGCATACATACCTATATATATATATATATTCTGAATTGATTACAATACAATCTACCTATGCATTATTAGACTAAACTTTAAAGATAACACATCTTGTCCAAGTACTACAAAGTTACCGTTATATTTTCTATGGTGGTTTTGCTTTGTTAAAAGACGGCCTTTTAATGCTTTTAATAAGTTCAAAATTTTGCTAGGAAGAAGATTTATACCAGCCAATGAACACGCTCTACTGAGTTTACTTCCTTGTCCTCTTGTACTTGATTATATTTTATCCGATTCAGTCTATAAATGAAGACTGAATTTGGATCTTTAAGCTTTATTACGTCTTCTTCGTGGTGTTTGGATGATCCCTTACCAGCTTTGAGGATATCCATATAAATGGAAAAACCATTGTCCACATTAACATTCACTTGAAAATTCAAGGTCAATAAAAATTTTGGTACCGCTAAGCAAATTAGTTTAAAAATAATATTTTGCTCAGCTTGTCTACGTAGCCTTATAATGTGATTTTAACAAGCCACGTATTCTTAAATATAAATAGGAATCCACAATGTTTAAGTAAAATAAGTAACCCATGAAACCTCATGTTGACTCACAAGGTAAACCCTTTACATGCGCATCGTACCAAGATACGAGATTTCTTTCGATCAAATCGGTTATGCTGATTTCAGAAATGAAGAAACCCGTCTGCAAAAATCCTAACTTTCGGAGAAAGGTGCCGAAAAAACCGATTTTACCCGGGTGGATGGAATTGCATTTTCCACTCTTAATACTTGATTCATTTCGGTGGTAATTTTAATTTTGTAAAACTTTTGAATTTGAAGTATTTCATAACATATAGCATTCTGAACGTTAAACTGGAGTGTTTCCATTTCAAAATTGGGTTGAAATGCCATCACTTCAAAAATTTTCCAAAATACCCGGTTAAATGATAATCTCAGATTAACACAGAAATGTATCAAGTATTAATATGAGAAAAATGCAATTCCACTCACCCTGGTAAAATCAGTGTTTTCGGATTCTCCGAAGCATATCTCCGAAAGCTATCATTTTTGGAGACGGATTCCTTCATTTCTGAATTCTGTATAGTTGATTGGATTTAAAAAATTTATCCCTTCCCTGGGTACGCTGTGCATGCCTTGTTAGTTCAAATGGTGAGTAACCCAATTCAACAAAACGGTAAATCAGGCTTGAAAAGATTGGGTCGTTTGATTTTATGTGACCCATTTGTATTGCCTTCTCTAGCTTTAACAATGTCATTATTTTTACTTCCTGCTACACGCTCCAGCTTTTCTGAGAATTGCATGTACCTTGTCACGGATACATTGAATTAGGTATACGAACTTAATAAACATTGCTCTTTATTGCAAATAGCACACATTACGACACCTCGATATCTGTTCAGCATTATAGAGGTATGTTTATTATTGCTTGCTTACCAAGTTTTCCATATGCAGCATTAAAATATCCCAAATTCTCCTAACGTCAAAAGGGGCAGTTTAAGTAACAATTAGTAATACATTAATTGCAATTATACACTTAACTGATTGAAATTAACAAATTAATTGAAATACATAACACACTTTTAACTGTGAGTTTTAAGCATTGCATTATCATTAGTGTCAACTTTCTCCAATTTTTAGATAATTTTCAACATACGCTTAGGCAAGCACTTTAATAGAATTTTCGTGAAGCGGTGAATGGTAATAATTATAGGCAAAACTGAAAAGTTGGTATATGGTATAGGGTATAGGATTGAAAGGCCGTGTTTTTACTGAACCATTAATGCTTGTTAAACCCTGTAAAATATATTTTTAATGTCAATATTTTTAATTCGTTATTTGATGTGTTCTCTTTAAATTCCAACCTTGAAAACAGAAACCATTGGTACTCCGGATGGATATCTTTGTTAAATTGTTAGTTTGATAGTTGTAGTGTTGCCGGTGATTGGTTTAATTAATGGAATTGGTTTTGCTTGATCATGCTGTAAGGGTTGGACGCTAGCTAAAATGGTAGCATCCAACCAGGACACTTAGCTAATGTACATGGGTAAAGAGAAACAAAATTTCTGGTGGCAGGTCTAAAAATCTTTCAGCTACCCGGACAAATTGTAAATGCTAACTTTAATATTTCCGCATGCTTTTCTAACGATTTGCAGATAGATTCTATATTGGTTATCAACTCAACTTGGTTGGCTCGTGTGGTAGCTTTGCTTGCTAGTCAAAATCGGTGGTTGATATCTTTGAAAGGCGACAAAGAAAAGATGCCAAATCGTAATAAGAAGAAGAATTCTTCTCAAGAAATGGAGGAAGTAAAATGGTTGCTACGGAAACGTGGGATCCGTCCAACTGGAAATTTCCAGTCCATGGTCAATTTTTAACATTTTTCCTTGTATTTGTAGTATCTGTACATTTCTGGTCATTTATGCTTACCACTGTGTTGTTATTACTTGTATCAGTTCTATGATCACGAAATCTCATTCGTTCACTTATTTGGCTGCTATATTATATTTATTGGGCAAATTTATGTTCTCAACTAATAAACTCTACTTACCTTTTTACCTCTGTAAGACGACTGTGCTGCGTAATTCTTACGGGATTTTTTAATTTCAATGTGACACTTACTACATACATTAACAGGCATGGTCTGATGCACATTTAACTTCTAACCCGATTGCTTTTAAAAATTGACACATTAGTTAATGATGGAAAGATACCTTAGGTATAGTTTATAGAATCCTTTAAAGATAAGCTCGGTATGTCCCATCAAGAGAAATGCGTAGGATTGTGGCGTAATCTTGTTTAAGTAATGATATTTTTAGAGATAAGCTAGTTCTTAATGAATATACACAGATCAATGAATGTTTACCTTATCTGTGATATACTTGATCTTTGTGACCTTATGTAATGTGTTAGAAATAATTCCCACATACTTTTACGTAGACTTGTCTTCTCACATCCAAATGGTCATAGTCATAATACCTAAGCAAGTATGTATTAAACAAATACCAAATCCTCTATTTACGTGATATTATAGTTATCAACTAACATACAATTCAACACTGTTAATAATAACCAATAACTAACACTAAACAGCTAGCTGTAGATTCCAAATAGAATAATCAAGTTTTATGTGCGCTAAACTTTTAATTGGAGTTTAGAATTTACACATTATTACGTTTGTTATTCATTAGACAAACTTTTTTTAACCGCTGTGCGTAACATACCTGATTGAGTATGATGGAAAAATTTAGACAGCACACAGGTATGACATTATAGCGTAAGATTCCAGTTTGTTGAGTTGGGTTTCACACCAAAGTCCATTCCGGTCCATATTTGGTATCAGAATGACTGTCATAATTAATATCGAACCCGAAGAAGAGTTTGTCCAAGTAATTTTTGAACATTTTCCATCATATATTTGGTTTTCAACAATAACAACATAAAGTAGTTTGTAACGTGCTTTTCAGCTGCCTTCGACTGTAAAATACATTTGCACAACACCATAACACTTTTAACAGAATATTTTGGCATTGTCTACTAATAGTGAATTGTAGTTTACCTCCAAGTTACAAAAATTATATTTATTTTCAGCTTAACACAATCACTCACTCGGCTGCAGTATTCTATTTGCCTTTAAAGTGAATCCCGATTCTCAATTCCGATTTATTGTAAATGTAAATAAAAAAAGATTTACCATAGAAAATATATCAAAACTAACAGTAATTAAACTACGTCCTGCTGACTAGTAATTCATTTATCATTTAGCTTGTCTAAACGGTATTTTGTAAGTGCTCCATTCCTTTGTAAACGGAAATCGAAAATAATTATGATAACTTTTATGGCTCTAGTTGAAAAAATTGGAGGACGCAAAACTTGAGGAGGATCGCTTGGTGCAGAATAGAATGAATAATAATAAGAAAAAATTCTTGGTACCCATTCAAGACAACAATAGTACCAATTCAAACAAAATGAAAGATAAGAAGAAAAATGGGATTGCCGAGGAGCGTTCTCAGTTGGTGATTTGGCGTAAACCATTAAAGACGTTGTATTACTTTTTTAGAGAAGTTCCCTGCTCTATGGCAGACGGACGAGATAGGTTTGTAATATTAATGCTACCATAGATTTTAGTGTAACAATTGTTGTTTAATGCGTCTGCTCTTGTTGTAGATTTAAAATGTCATTACAAGACAGTCGACGGAAACCTATTCCACCTTCTCGCAGACTGTTTGCATTTGCCGTGGTCGCGGCAATAATTTATACGCTGTATTTCTTCATGTTCAAAGATGACGATAATTCGCGCAAAGTAATATATAGCACGCTCATACGTCTTAATATTTTTTTCACTTAATGGTTGTATGTAAACGTTGCTTTAATAATTTATCAAGATAAAGGATGAAATGTACTGGTACGCCTACTGGGTGTTCCTGGGGATCCTTTCATCCGTGGGTCTCGGAACAGGACTTCATACATTCCTCCTGTATTTAGGGCCTTTCATTGCCAAAGTTACGTTGGCCGCTCAGGAATGTGGCTCTGTCCAGTTCCCTAAACCTCCATATCCAGACCAGTATGCTGAATATTTCCCTCCTCTATAAAATTAAATACGAAATACATTAGGCATTACATATCTCTCATTATGAACAGAGTACTTTGCCCAGAGATACGTCATCCTGACGGAATCACGGTCTCGGACATAATAGGAAAAATTCGTTGGGAATCCCTGATGTGGGGATTCGGGACGGCACTTGGAGAGCTGCCTCCGTATTTCATGGCCAGAGCAGCTCGTATCTCAGGGATGGCTGATGAAGATGAGCTGGAAGAGTTTAACCAATTGCTCGCTCGAAAAAAGCGAACTGACAACAATTCTATTGTGCGTAACTTTAGCATTATAGCCAAGTCACATTTTACCCTAATCTTTAATGTACATTATGGTGTGGGTAGGGCCTACTCGATCGAGGAAAGTTGTGGATGCAAGATCTGGTTGAAAAGGTTGGTTTTTGGGGAATACTTGCTTGCGCATCAATCCCAAACCCATTGTTTGATCTGGCAGGAATTACGTGCGGCCATTTCCTAGTCCCATTTAGTACGTTCTTTGGGGCTACTGTGATTGGAAAAGCTGTAGTTAAGGTGCATTTGCAACTTACTTTCGTCATTCTTGCATTCAATGAGGAACTTCTTGAAAAGTAAGTCAAGGCAAACGCTTTTCACACTCACTAAGGATTTTCTTGGGCAAATCATTGTATTGCGATTATAATTATTATTTGTCTTTTAACTTTATTGTTGCCTTTGTACTGTTCACCTGAAAGGCCGGTTTTACTTTTGTTCAGAAGCAACAGTCTTTTCTGACAATGCATAGAAAATCAATGCAATTTATTTTGCAGGATCTTATCATTATTATGGAAATCAATGCCAATTTCTTTTGCATGGGTTTATCATTACTTTGGCCTCATTGAAATACCTGCGACACATATTTATTAAGGCTGAGTCTATACCTAGAGAGCGTATTCTAAATTCTGTGATGAAGAAATGACCTTGAATGAAAGATAATCATAAAGGGTGTGTCTACCACAATTGAAAAAATAGTAAACAAAAAGCAGCTGTGTATGCTTTATTTATTTACTCACTTCATTCCACCATATTCTGTACAAATAAGACTTATTTCAGGTTTCCCCGAAATCCCAAAGTCATTGAGTAATAATCCTCATTGGCTTCGATTTTCAATGTAATTTTCAAAAATCCATGTTTAAGGATTTTTTGAACCTTTGGAGGATCATGACTTACAAATTCGAAAAGAGGACAAAAATATGTAGGGACCACAGCCTTTGTTTTTTGAAAATATATCTTCATTTACAATAACTACCATGTTTTATCTGTCTCACCATGTTATAAGGATAGGAACAAATTTTTGTGATTTCAACTTTTCAAATTGGTATAAAAGTTATATTTTAAGGTAGTTTAAATTTTGAAGCCCTATGGTCCCTCGGTAAGGAGTTGGAAAATTTCAAAGTAGCCACACCTAATTCAAATTCGGTCAAATATTTGAGTTATATGGAATATAGATTTGCAATGTAAATGTGTAGACTCAGCCTTAAGCGTTTGGCATTCTGGTTGATCTATATGATAAGCTTTATTATTATGTTTGCGTGTGTTCAATGTTCACTTCTGCACAAAGCAAAATCATTCATTGTAAAAGTGGAATTACTTTTGAATGATTCGTAGCAAAATAATTTTTTGACGAGCAGCACCTTGATATATGAATCGCCCCGATTAATATGTGCATATTCGCTTAAATAGGGCGGTCAGCTTGATTCGGACTATTCCTAAGTTAGGTCCGATACTTAGCGACCCATTTGTGGAATTGATGAATCATCAAAAGGCTACTCTGCATAACCGAGCAGAGGGAGATGTTCCTTCGGTATTTTAATATTTACCTTCACTTAATAAAATGGTGTTACGAGTGAATGTTTGAACTTTATTATGTGGAATTCAGGAGGGCGGCATGCTGGCTTTCTTCTTGGAAAAATTTGTGATGTTGATGGTGATTTACTTCGTGATTTCAATTGTCAACGCAATGGCACAGGCGTACCATAAGCGTATTACACGGGAGAAGTCGAAATCCAAATCTTGACCAAGCAATGAACATCTAGAATGAAGTGTGCAAGATGTGAACATTAGAGTGAATGATGTTTCGTTCAACAGTGATTGTTTTAAATTTAATTTACTTGTCGTGTGCTTGTGGTAAATTATACGTGACGTATCAAAAATTGCTCAACCAAGAGGAATTACGATTGCGCGTACAATTATATTTTGCACCATTCCTGAAACAATTTACTAGCTTGATTATCCATAAACGACACAAAGGGAATAAATTACATGTTTCGTAAGCATAAGATCACAAATACTTATCACTTCTTTTCAGGATAACTGCCTTGATTTAAAATCTAGTCGGTAACCACACCAGAGTTGCTCATTTTATTCATTAGTTTTGATTCACCGGCAGTTTCCTGAGAAGTTCCCGTGATATACGTGTACTGACATTTATTAAACACTCATACATGTCCTAAATGCATAAATACCATTATTGATGTACTCAGTACAATCCTGTAATCAAGGTTTGTATTAGCGACTGTGTGAGTTTCAAATTTTTTCTTTTACATTTTACAAAGTTCTTTTACAAAGAACGAAACTCTTTAATCTTTAATACCAACAATTAGTGATGACAAGAGAAATGAAAATTATTTAGTGTCGAAAGTAAAAGTATCCGTGAGCCGTGAGTTGCAGTGGCGTTTCATAAATATATCTGCTTGGACCAGTTTTGTATCTGAAAGCTAAATAAACGTTGAAGGCCATAAAAATTGTATTGGATTTGATAATGTGTTTACGAAATACGGAAGGGTTGTTGAGAGAGAGTACAATTCTATTTGAGAGCCAGAACAATAATAGTTAGGATTATTGATGCGCATAATGTGGCGTTAAAATTAAATCAGTCGTACATTCCAGTTGGATAACAAATTCCAAATAAATTTACTTTATTTAGCCATTTACATTCAAAAGTTGATAACGCTTGTATTTAAATTGCAATAACTAGTATGGACTCTAAAGTATTTTTCAAGCTTTCCTGCTTGCTCGGAATAATTACGCCAAATTTGGAATTTTTCTAATTTCACCAAATTGCAAATACAGTATTTATACACTAGTAATGTACAGCCATTTTTTTCTAAGTTTTATACGTAATTACTGTAGACCATCTCTATTAAAAACCGGAGTCCATTCTACCGATACAAATGATCTGCTTCAATGTTAGCCGCAATTTCTGGTTCCCATTTGTCGCCATTATTTAGCAATTTTTCTTTGTTATATAGAAGTTCTTCATGGGTTTCCGTTGAAAACTCAAAGTTAGGACCCTACAATCCAGAACAATATTTTACACCATTATATCTCTGCGATAAAGTTTGATGACACATTTATTATAGTATTAAAACTGCTTAATTACTGAAACTGTTTTCGTACCTCAACAATAGCGTCCACAGGGCAAGCTTCCTGACAGAAACCACAATAAATACACTTTGTCATGTCAATGTCGTATCTTGTAGTCCTTCTGCTTCCATCCGCTCGTTCTTCAGCCTCTATGGTTATGGCCTGTAGATAAAAGTTTCATTAACTCAAACAATTTCGTAAAATGTATTTAGTATTGAAAAATAAAAATGTTAAAATTGCAATCGTGTAGATTTATTAATGAAACAATGCTGTACCTGTGCTGGACATATTGCTTCACAAAGTTTGCAGGCAATACAACGTTCTTCTCCAGAAGGATATCTCCGGAGAGCATGTTCTCCTCGGAACCGGGGACTCAAAGGTCCCTTTTCGAAAGGATAATTTATAGTTGCTGGCTCCTTGAACAAATGAGCGAGTGTAACACCAGCACCTTTTTGTTGACAAGAAAAGCTTTAAATTTCTGGGTAAATAATCTCTCTGTAATGCAATTTAATTTTAATTTTTGGTCACCTCGAAGCAACTCGCTCCAAAATATTGTAGTTGCAGCTCTGTCGGTTATATCCTTCCATTTCATGCTCTCTTCTTCCGCATTAACATACTTGTAATTGGATTTGCTCGGTGATGTGTGAATAGCTGATGATAAAACTACCGGATTATATTTTCCATTAACTTTTAACATCGAACTTCGAATATTAAATACCAAGGCGCTTCGTAACATTTTGATATTCCGATCTAGAAAACAAATATGTTAAATAGTCAAAATTACAAGACAGTTTATCAAATAAAACAAATATATTCTATACTAATCACTCACCGGTAGTGCGATTCCACTTAAATTTGATGAATCAAGAAGAAAAAGTAGTTGGATTGGAGAATGGAACCAGAGTTCCTTTTAATAACTGAATCCGAATTTTTGCAAGTGCGAAGTAGAAACCTCTTCTATTAGAAACCAGAATTATATTTTCGCGGTAGAACATCCCAAATACGTAGAACAGATTTTAGGCCTTCTTTTTCCCAAGGAACTCTTTGTTTGATTTTACTTTGGAGATTGGACCTCAGCTCAGATTGGATTATTGGATATACAGAGACAGAGACAGAGGCAGAATAGCTTTTACACCTTGAAATACGGAATACGTACCATATTGCTTTCAATAATTGAAATCAAATAACTAATTTCTTGGGAGTTTTTTACCCTGCTATAATATGTAGTTATCCTTTTGTAGTTAAACCAATACCCACCCAAACAACGAGTTTTATCTTAAAAGTAGTGGAGCTAACGTTGTTTTGAAATGTCGAATGTCGAAATACTCTTTTGACGGCATTTCAACGAATATTGAATGACTGACTTTGATCTAACCCTGATCAAATGATTATTTGGAATTATGAGACTTTGTGTATTTTTGTATTAGATTTAATAAAATTTATCGGACAAAATAATTACAGACAAAATTGTAATCTAATATTCAATATGACACATTATTGCAAAAAATCTCGGACATGTTCGAAAAGTTTATTTTTATATTGGAATTCAAATTTTTTATTGATCAAAATACCCATATTTGCGAAATTCCTACTTTCCGCAGCCTTAGTAGCATAATCAACAATTTTTATTTGGAGTAGAATGAATGCCTAAATGATTTTCTATATTTTTGTGTTGGATTTATTTAGAAATTTTTACTAAAAAGGATTTAAAAAGCATGTTTATTTTACATTAATGCCCATGTTTCATATGTTTGATGCTATAATATGCCGAAAAAGTAATTAACACATTGATTTCGGTTACCAGTATATCACCAGTGAAAGGATAATGATTTAATACATCTATAATTTTCTCCTGCAAATTAATACATTTTTTCAAAAAATAAATATATATTTGTCTTTAAAAGGGTATTATTAATATGGAATTTCACAATATGCCTTATAGTTGATTTTGATTTGGAAAGGTACTATGTAAATGCGAGCACATAAGGTAAAAAATAATTAATGACATTATTATTAGCAATAAATAAAATATTGCAGTTATTCGGTACTTATAGTCAATATATTTATGATATTACTGAGTTGGCATTCAAAAGAGCAGGTGGCTAGACTGATGGAAAGGGAATCATCATTAGAAAGTTAATGTCGGGAAGTTTATTTCATTAGTATTCATGGAAAACTTTTAGGTAAATACTTCTTTGGATGATAATGGTTTAAAGGAAGACAATGGCTAAATTTATTTATCATCAGGTCGCCTTTCATGGCAAAGGATAAAAACTTCAATATTAGGTATGACATTATCTTTTGTCTGTTCTTATGTTTGCAAATCAATCTGGCATCGGAGAGGAACTGAGTATGTGCCACTTAAGATGTTTGGTATTGTGAAATTTCATCATGTCAGTCCAGTGTTTGAGCCTTTCTCCCTTTGATGATGAGCTGAGCAAAATTCCTCCTGACGAAAACAAAAAAAATTAATAAAATCTCATACTTATTTTGTAAACTACAATTCATATATTACAATTCAAATTGATCAAACTCTTTAAGCGACATTATCACACATGAACCAATCAAATAATCGCTTTATTTTACCTATATAATCATTGTGTTTTCCTAAGTCTTTATCCCACACAGAAACGGCAAGGGTCAACTTTTGCAGATCCTGCGACGATACTTTCAAAGAGAATTCTTCTCTGAATTCAGGATTGAGTGTTTTCCATTTCACACTCGTCTTGAATTTTTTATTGATTGAAAAATAGCTGGAGCCAACTCTATCCGAGTCATATACTAGCCTCCTGTTCACAAAAGTCATTAGTAACTATGAATCCCAAATCGTATGGCTTTTTAAATTTAGGGAAAAAATAAAATTACTATATTACTTAGGAATTATACTAGCTTTTTAAATATTGGGGATACTCGATGACTATCTATAGTTAGTGCTATTTGGCTTCATATCTACGACTATGCAGTATAGACAAAAGGTTTTTTATGGAATACAAAAGAGCTTGGCCTTTAACAAAGCGCAAAGTTAAGTAAGTAGACAAAAAGTCAGTGTTTATAAATGGTGTAACATTATAAGTAAGTTCTTTGGTTTTCCATTATTTTATTTAAACATAACAAGGTATGTAATTATTTTTCGTATAGTTACTATGTATTTATTATACACATTGTTACATCTATTTAACTTCCATGTAGTACTAAAATTTATTTGTGGTCAAGTGGCATAATTATTATTTGTAATGAAAACTAATGATGAAGACATTTTGTAGGTACATAGTAGACGAAAATAAAGTAGAAAGTGACTAATAATGTATAATGTAATAATAGTATAAGGTTTTCTCCAACTGATAATGGTTTTATTGAAAAGGCAATCAAGTCTAAAATAAAGCAAATAGGGAAAGCCTATGAAAACTCACAGTTTGACAAATGGATCCGAAGTCCCACTGTGATCTAATGCGGGTAAATCCTGAGCCCGTATAACACCAATCAGCAACGTACTTTTCTCGGTCATATAGCTCAGAGATAATAACAAGCGACCTCGACTCCATTCTTTATCTTCGCTCTTATGGTCAAAAGTTTTCCATGAGGACAACAGTGAGGTCAAGCATTTCAAGAAAATCAATCAGAACGGTTGCAATCATTAGCATCATTTCAATCACGTAATAATGGAACCATACATAAATATTTAATTAAGCCGGGGTGTCGAATAGATATTGCTAAACAGTATACTTATATTGTTTCAAATAGATAATAAAAACTAAGATTCCCATGTTGACCTAAAGATAAGAAGTGACAAGTTATAAATACGAAAAGAGGAAAAGATTTGGCTTCAACATTTAAGTATATTGAAAATATTTAAATTAATGAAAACTGTTAAAAGAATTATCTGGATTTTAGAATAAACCTTAAGGAAATTAGCAACTTCTTTGAGTAAGTATGTACGAATTCGTGATATAGCTTAGGAAACTAAATCACAAACTGGCGCATTTAAAATTTCAACTCACTGACTGCAAAATTTATTAAATTTTGTATTCATTCGTTAGATTTTGTATGGGAGGTATAATAGCGCACGAGTCTGTGCAGCTCAAATAAATCAATTTTGAATGAAAGACATATTTAGTGAACTCTTTTGTGAGTAGTGTGAGTTGTACTTACATTTCGAACATAGCGTGCTCTCTCCAGACTTAGAGTAAAAAATCTTGTTTGGTGGGGTTTGATCCGATGTAATGGGATTTGTGCGGATCCTAAGCAATCCTTTCCCCATTTATCTTCATCTACAATCACATAGTGTGCAAATAAAATTACTAACACACTTCACATCATAGAATTTGAAATAACCAAATAAAACTCGTAATGTTGCCACGCTACATCTAACACACTTTGCTACGCTACATTATCGGTCCCTTTGGTCAAACAAAGTTCTTTAACGAATTCTACTGAAGATATTGATAGAAGGACATCGTTCAATTCATTTAACACCATTATTAAAAATGAATATAGTACAAATAATATTAGTAATAGTTTTCTAACGCCCGTATACTCACTACAGTACTCCATGTAAGAAGCTTTTGCTAAGTTAGCACGACAATATTATTTTCTTCTAATGTCAAATTTGATGTCAAAATTGAATTACTGACTGTGATAGTCCATCGCCATGATACCGAGAAAATTTAATATTGCAAACTTCAAAAGGCACAGGTAATATTTGGACTTAAACATTGCGTACTGCTTTAGTACTCTACATGTTCATTGTACTTGTCCTTGTAACCATTGTTATCGAAATGCAATTTATCAATGAACACACGATCTTACAAACGAAGCTTTATGCAATTTGACTAATATTCGGATCATTTTCAGCAAGGAGGATCAAGTAATTTTCTATACGAATTCTAATGCTATACGAATAGCTTTTCAGGTGACCTGCATCAGAATTGCTGTTTATTACTTTACAAG
Organism: Yoshiicerus persimilis; assembly: GCA_020352615.2. Classification (NCBI taxonomy): domain Eukaryota; kingdom Metazoa; phylum Arthropoda; class Collembola; order Entomobryomorpha; family Tomoceridae; genus Yoshiicerus; species Yoshiicerus persimilis. The sequence goes on along the minus strand of CM060170.1, from coordinate 37,439,167 downwards.
TGTATAGTAACGCTAAACAAGATTTAAATAAATGAAATTACTATTTTTATTTTTTAAAGTCATGCTACGAAGGAGTATCTATCTTCACTCAGAAGATTATTAACAAAGTTGTCTTTACATTGTCATGTCCAGCTATCCGTCCAGCCGTCCACCTATAGGTAAGACATTTCTCATTGCTTCGGTATATAATACAATGCTGCACTATTCGATAGAACAGGCGTCCGAAATTTGCGAATCCATGATAGCTGAGCTTGACAAGTAATGACGTGCAAACTAAAAGTAACAACGCATTTGATAAATAAACTAAACTGAATTTACTCACCCATAATATTTATTTGTAAGGTCTGCACAGTCAAGTCATTATGAGTTATTCCAAGAAAAGTCAATGTTTCGTTGAAAACAGGGTGAACCGTTCTCGGCAATGTTTTACTTCGGAGATATTTTCCCTTTTAGAAAATTTGTGAAATTAGTACATTATTTGTGGATGTCCTATAAAATTATCCGTACGGATTTACAGCAAAATTAACCCGCTTACAAATCGAAAACAAAAAGGCTTTCATGTAATTATAATACTTAGAGCAACATAAAGTCCATTTTAATTGGCAACTTATAATAAATACAATGAACTTTCATTTGAAGAAAAAGAATACTGAAAAGTTGAAGGTATTCGTAAAACTATATATGCCGTATCATTAGCAACTTTGTGTTTATAACGCTCAGTTATCTATGCTATTACGCTATCTATGCTATTAGTCACTGCATTAATAGTCTGTAAAATTCACTTAAATTACCACAACAGCAAGACATTCAAAAGGACAAGAAAATTATTTGATTAATGTAAAACTAGTTGTGGTTTTTTGTTCTGGAGACGACTTTATCTAATAATAAAGACATTCTACGAATGTGGAGCAAATGTAGCAAGCAATTTTCAACCCTAATTAATTTTCCCTAGGTAAATAGATTCCCTAAATTAGATTTCACCAAATGAATGTGTGCTGTAAGCTTCTTATGGCTTCATTTATAATTAAATCAAATAGCACAAAGAACGTATACAAATTATTTCATAGAATTGAGCAGATATTGTAGAACCACTTTTAAAGTTAAAACTCAATTAGCTTCTGTCCTGCCAACTGCTTTGCGCTACACAAAGCGTTGGCACATCTATCGCGAACAATATGCAGCGGGTTTTATTATTGAAATGCTATTACTGAAACACAAGTCTTATTAAAGGACTAAATGGTATCTTTAAATACTTAGAAGTTAACAACAATGTTATTTCTCGGTTGGTGTTCCAGAAGGCAATATCCTATTATACATACAATATTAACAATTGGATTTCAGAAGGATTACCTCGAACCTCGGGGGGATTAGCTTGAGTATGCAGTATGGATCAGACAGTCCGTTTATATCAGAAGGAGTCAGTTCCTATTCAATACAAAATTTATATTTGTTCATTGTTATCAGAAATTGTAATATTATTATTTAGTTAATTATTAGTTTTCTGCCTTAAGTCGACATTAGGCATTAATATTCAAAAATGGACTTCTAAAAGTTAGTTGATTCTTAATTTAAAACCGATTTTCTGAAATTAAAAATGCGTTATAATTAAACCTGCATTTTTTATATTTGAAGAACTACATGGGGTAAATATTGCATAACTCCGACAAATCGAAGTATGAAATTATTTCTGCAATATAATATTTCCGCTATAAACTAAAATACATTACATATTGATGCAGCCTGTTCCAACCAACATTTGTATTGGACATGGAATTTGAGAGTCTCTGTGTCATGAAGCAGACAACAATGGTTGCCGAAAGCTTAGCAATTAAACTCTGTTCCATAATCCCAAGACTTCTCTCAATTGCATGTGTCCATTAATGAAAAGATTAATATTAATAATGCCGCTATCTGTGGTAGAATGGTAAAATATATATATTTGAAGGTGCAACCTTAGCTCTGTGAAGAGAGCAATGAAGTGATTGGTGAGTATCATCAAAGAGAAGTGAAATTTCGATAGTTCCAAGGGGGGATTCCTGGAAAGAAGATTGTGGGGAAACGCGAGGTTGAGATTTAGGCGGCGGAGTAAGCGTAAAATAGTCGGCATTAGTAGAAGAAGTTGCTGAACGAGAATTATTGTCACCGAGAAGACGAAAGGAGTCGTTTGGGTCGAAGCGCTCGAAGGACCTCTGCTGCAGTCCCGAACTGCCCTGGACTGTGCTGGGGTCGGATATTTCATACAGGCGGTCATCACTGGCATCCAGACTGCCCGTTATTACTGAGGCAATTCCGGCAGCACTAGCAATGCTCCCCGTCCGATTGAATTTCCGGTCGACAGAGTTAAATCGCTTTGTCAAGAACTTGTCAGAATTGTTGGCAGATATCAATGGGCTGGTGGAGGAACAAGGCTTCGAGGAGGATGTCTCGTCTCCTGAAGAACTTTCATTGTCTTGCTCTGATTGAGAACGGTTGGCGATGCTCTTAGACCAAAATACCCCACCGGATCTCTTGTTAGCACTCGAAGACAAGTTGGGCACTTGGGAGCTCACATAGCGACTCATGTAACGTTTCTCTTGATACGCAGATGCTGTACTCGGCAAGGCAGTCTCCAAACTGTTATTGTAGTGATTCTTCTTCTCTGGCAAGATGTATTTTGGCACTCCCTGTATTTAACCATTATTCTTTAGATCCCACTTTTAGTATTCCAAAATTATGTTTTTCAGACTAGTTTTATTATTCTAGTATTTAATGATTTCTAAATATTGCTTTCATGACATAAATAAAAGTAGATTAAAATCCTTATATATCACGTATAATTGACACTCACAAAACCCATGTAAAATATTTACATAGGAGCACAAATAAAAGCATTTTCCTATTCATTGATGCTTCAAAATAAAAGAGCAATGAAAATTTAATTTGCTTAGCTGTACAGAAATATACAAATATAGCAAATTGCAACCACATAAATCGACAATATTTCACACGTAAAAATGAAGAAAATCGTAAAAATTTCATCATTATTTTGACCTGGAAAGTAAAGTACTTTTACGATTATTGATCGGCATCATTTATAGTATACAAAATGTCATTATTTGGCATTTGAATTACTCAGGAACTAATGTGTATTCACGGTTTTGATGGAAAAGTCAGATAAATTCAGTTTTTATGTGTGCACCGCTATCTGAAAGCCTTAATGCGTTGTATTTTTTGCGAAATCCCAATACAAAACTACATTTAAGCATTAAACACTAGCTGCGTATTTGCAAAGAGGTTTCAAATGTTATTAGTTTACAGTCTCTGGTAGTTTCCCATAAAATGATTTAAAAATTACTTTAATTCAGGACAAAAGTATAAAAACGCGCTGAAAAGGCATAGCTAATGTTGACGAATAAACGGAATGGAAGAATTTGTATGCAAACATCCTTTTTAATATGAACATGAGCATTCTGGAAATTTTTTTTATTTCATCTACTAAAGGCTGTTTTAGAAGACAGGTTCTTAATCAAGTTATGTAGTAGCAAAGATGCAACAAAACTACATATAAGTATTTGTATTTTACATCTTTGATATACTTTTATATACTTTGCTTTACAACTTCGTGAAGCCTTTAAAGATTTTTAGGGTTAGCACAAGTTATCAAAGAAGACGCAGTATTTCAGATTTGGACCACCCGTGAGGAGTCTTACAAATCAATAAACAATTAAACGAAAAAGTAGTCAGAAAATGTATTTTTAAGAAAAGCAATTTTTAAATTATCGATCATCTATACAATCTGTGCATTCCGGAAAGCATACATACGTTAAAAACTACGGCTTCAAAATTGAATAGAAGAGAATTAGTTCGATGTTGAAGCATTCCTTCTTTTGTTTATAAATACATGAAGGGGAAGGTGTTAGGTTTCTCTATACCATGTTGCTTTTGAACAGAGAAAGCTAATTCTTGTAATGATTGTATTTAATATTCTGATTATACAGATTTACTACTTCTTTTTTTACTAAAGCGAAAATTATATAAAGTTTAGAAAATGAGAAATCGATTACATGAGCTAATCGGATCATATATGCAATGGTTTGATTTTGAACCGTCAGATTTAAAGTGACATTATATGAAATTGACTTATTGCAAAAACCAAAAAAATAATTGACATATTTGGATATCTTAACTTGTCATCACTAAAATTCTGGGATTGTAAAATAAATTAGAAAACCCAGTTAGTGACTATATGCACGCTCATATTATAAATTCATTTATTTCATCAAATTAACAAACAACAAGCAGTGTTTTAACAATTAACAAAAAGCTATAAGGTTCCGTTTGTGGACCTGTGCATGTATAATACAATTATTATTTGTGTCTAGGATGTTTATAAATAAAGTTATGCGAAGAACGATCTTACAATTAGATATCTAAATGAATTGACTTACTTTATAGAACCAAGCTCCTGACTTCTTTATGAACTCTCGGTTCTCAGCACAAAGTTTGCAGAGACGAAGGACTGACTCTTTCGTAGTGCCTCCACTGGCAGTCGTTGTTGATAAATCCACCACACACTTCCTGCAAACTGCCTGCGCCACATCATACATAAATATTTCAATTTATTCTCCTTTCTCTGCTAATCCTTCTATTTACTAGTTCACATTATTAGTGTTTTAATGATATACAAATCACCACAATACCGGTATTCAATTCAATTCACTCTTCGTGTCAAAACTAGATTTGCCATTCCTATGTGCGAATATTAAGTGCTTAAGAAGGTTTCCTATCGTTTCGTTTCCAGTTTCCGCGAAAGATTACCCGAGCTCATATAATTATCATATCTATTCTAAGTTATGTCCTTTTTAGTATTACGCACTTGGACCTTAGAAACTTATCTATTCACTAAATCATTTCTGGAAGATCTTAGACATTCCATAACAGATGAAATTGACAAAACACTTATATTTTCAAAAACTAAATAATGGCCGAATAACTACCACCAATGTATATCTCATTTGCAAACAATGCGTGAAATTATATATGGAATATACCTTCAAGCAAAATTAATCAAACTAAACCTTTAAAAACTGAAGTCATCTGATAAAGGTCAGAAATTTATAGGCATACATTTAGACTCGGAACTGAATATATATTATTACAAGAATCTCGATATAATTACGTCTAACGAAAAGTGCAGTGTAAATCTATGGCCGCTGTACCTCACACACTATTTGTAAGCAAAAAATAGCAGGAAGTTTAATTGAGTGCTATGTAGTTTCGATTATTGGATACATTGCGCCTATAAGTTTTACAGCCACCACCGTTGAATTAAAATGGCTCATTCATCAGCTCACATGTGTGTTCAAAAATTGAGCTAATCTAGAAAATATTGTAACTAGGTTATATAGCACGAAGTAAAACTTATTCGTCATCATACATCTTTCAAACTAATTAGTTGAACATGGACATCGGGCATCGTCACCACAGTGTATTAAACGATCTTCAAATGAGTTGGTGGTTAATAAATATCTGTAATTTGTGTTGTTGTCTTAGAAAATGTATTCCTATTTCCTTTTCAGATTTCAATCATTATGATGATTGAAAATGTGATAAAGTAGCTGGAAGTTTTTGCCTAAATATTAATAACTTTTTATCTCATATATCTCAGTTTTGTATTGCAATTAACGTAAGTCACAATATAAAATCCTTGACGTAAATTTTCATAAGTTCCATTGAACTTCCCTAATTCTAAACCTAACAATGTAACAACAAAGAAACTTTCCCGGAGGAAATTGCTCTGTAATAAATAAGAATAATATATTCTATAATTACCAAAATCCTTCCCTCTGTCTGATTTATATATGAAATTGGTATATCCCACTCCCAATGTAATTAAACACCTCTCTTTCTTTTAAGGGGCCAACTAAAGGGACAATAGAGGAAGCTTAGTATTGTTGCAAATTTTCTCAAAGTAAGCAGTTCTGATAGAATGATAGAGGATAATGACGCTCTAACGTTGCTTGTAATACGTAAGGTAAGGCTTAATTATTTGTTGATATTTCGCTGATCAGCTTTGGGCTGTTCTTTTTCTGCATGGTACACTATTGTGCTAGTTACGCTATATCACACCATTAACAGTTTAATTCCTATTCTGATTTGGTACATGGAAAACATGTTATCTTTACCAAATGATAATGTTGATCTCTAAGTCTTAAAAAATGCAATTCAGGAAATATAAATAAGACCCGTTGTATTGCAAACTAAAGTCATATGCAAAATAAGCCATGGCATTTTAAATAAAGCACACTTGTCAGAATTTGTTTGGTTGATTCGTAATCCTAAAGTCTTTTTCCAATTACATTGCGAAAGTCAAGATTCTTCAAAACGAATTTCCATTATGAATAATTTTGCTTTGACAGGCATTTATATTTTTTGTAAAAATATTCCCTACACTGTATACAACAGTATAAATAATCTTTTAAAGAATGTACAGATACTTGAACCAAATCTTTAAAAACGTATTTTTAATAGAATATGAGCATGAGCATTATGGAAAGTTGGAATATTTAATTTTTAAGTTTGCCTAAAGAAAACATATTTCGTTAATTACATTTATCGGGAATTAGAAATAATATTTCTGTTTTTGAAAATACTTGCAACTTTTGTTTCTCTATTTATAAATAATTTAGAGGGGCATTCGAATGATATTTTTTAGAAATAGTGATATCCCACAATGCTACTTTACACAATAGGGCAAGATTGAGATAAATGACTAAGCTTACAGATTTACATTTATTCTACATTAGAAGGTTATAGCTATAGGTAGTTGGAATAGTAAATCAGGTCAACGAGCATTAAATAACAACTCGGTATCAGTCTAAGTTCTGTGTGTATATCTGGAGCTGGAAGTCGTCTCTGGTTACCTACGTTCACTTGATTTGTACTTTATTACCCAGGAACATGTTTAATATGTGTTGTTTAGACTTTCAACTTTCTCTAAGCTTTCTCCTTCACAAAGAGTCAAAAGTTGTGAAAGCAGGATAGGAATATCCTGTATAGGAAAGGTACTTAGGTGCTTTCTCCTTCTTCTGCCGGTTCCACCGTAGCGTAGCACAAATACAAACTGGGTATAGTCAAAGCATTAAAAGGTTTCTATTTATTTACATGTATTAGATTACCACGGGAATAGATGGAACGACTAGAAGCATTAAATTCTTTGAACCAAGCATCAACCGCTTGTAAAAAATAAATGGTTTTTCAATTTCAATAAATCCTGCATACAAACTCAAATGGAACTTTTCCCTTTTACATTCGGCTCTGCGTCATTGTATTAACTCATACCACGCTTCTACCTCCTTTCGCTTTCGAATATCAATGGGTTTCGACCCCGAAAATAAACCTCGTCTAATACACAAAGGCTTTTACTTGTTAATGCTTTCCATTTACTTCTTACCCAATATTATTGCTCTACTTCCATTACAAATCTATGGGAATTGAGAACGAAACAGTTAAACATTGGATGAATTTTGGGAGTGACGTGGGAATTCTATTCTTTGTCCAGGAAGACTTACGGACTATAGTCGTAGAATATTCATTGCTTGTGTACCACAGATGTGCTTACTAACATTGCCAAATAGACAGAAGCTTATTTCTTCTATCTATCTAGCCTCTCCATACTTTATGTCATGTACAACACACAAACCCTTTCCGAACAACTGTTGTAATACCAGCAAAATCTCAACTCATCCCGTAAAGTTAACATGCATCGATTTGCATACGCAAAAAATCACTTTAAACTAATATTCACTCACTTTGCCTTGCAAACATTATAAACTTGTTGATTCTAAGTTATTTATAATTTGTAATGCATTTAATTTAGTGGTATATCGAAAGTGCTTTCAAAAGTCTATTTTACATTTCAATACTAAAAGTATTGCGTTTTACAACTATGATAAGGAACAATTGTGTTTTTGTACAGACTCTTTCTCAAACATTAATTGTCATTTGAAACTCTGGGGAAACTGATGGCAGTAAACAATTTCTACTTTCATACGATTTAATTTCTTGGTATTTATTTTGTCTCTATGCTTGGATTCTTGAGAAGGGACGAGAAACCTGGATTTTGCCATGTAACCATGTAAGCAACCCTAATGATAGACGACTCCTAAATATTACTATACGAATGCAGAAAGTTATGTAAGTTGTGCTTTTTCCTTTGTATTTACTCCGAAAGAAACTTGATACAGGTAGAGTTTCAAGAATTGTTGGGAAAACTTTGGAATAAAATTGTCAACTATTAAGACATTTGCATATCATTAAAATTTTTGCGAGTGTATGGGGTTTCGCTGTGTATAAGTAAATGGAGATAGAAGAATAGGAACTAGGTTGATGACTGACAGAATTTCGCAGCGACAGGTGTGAGAGAGTTTCTACGGTTGTGGTGTAATCTTGCCATATAAATGTACATACATGAGGCTGAGTGAAGGAAGGGCAAAGCAAACATTGTAAGAAAGATGTGTTCCGAAAGAGTAATTCTAGAGAAGATGAAAAAGAGGAGAAAGAGTAAATCAATAATAGACCTTTTTACAGTCGGAGCACCTGTAACTCGTTCTTCCAAAAACAGAGAGACCGAAGGAGTCTCCACAAAGCACACATTCCGTGATCCCATTCCCACTGGCCAGTCTTCTCAAGCTTTCTAGTCTGTCAACCAGTTTCCTACAAGAAATACAACACAGATATGAAACAAAAACATTCCGCTTTATTTCAGTTGCCCCACTCGATTCCCACGGGAATCCCAAACTGTTCGTCAGCCAATAACTTACACGAGTATCATTCACTCGCTCTTTCACAGCAATCATGTATCATCTCCAAGTAATATGAAGAACACTTCCCAACTCCTTCATGTAGGTTCCTAATATATTATTAGTACACGCCACTCGTGGTGAGATACGCTCTCAACACAAATCCAATTACGTAAAAACAATTCGCAAAACCTCTGATAATAGATTAGCTAATTCCTCAAAATTCCAGTTCTCATTTATTTACTTGACTTTTGATTTTCGCTTTCCCATAACACAAAGAAAACTTAAATCTATTGTGTACATGTGCCCCAAAATATTTTTCTGTGTTCTTCCTCATTATTTTATGCTTTAATTCAATTTATTTAGATAATGCCGCGTTGGCATTTTTATTCAGCACATGTTCTTTAAAAAGATACTTATTTCAGAAAATACTTTGCTTGTTTCCGTTAGAAATAATAAATAATTCCTTTAACGAGCCATAAGATTTGTAATAAATATGGAAAGCAACAAATGAATATGATACTCTGAAAGTTACTTAGAATAATGTCCCTTGGGAATAGCACACAATGCACATTGTTTATTTATTCGCAAAGCATTGTGCAAGAACTATGTTTTTTGTAAAATATTGATTTTGGTAGAATTATCTTTGTGAGCCTTTTATTTCCAGTATTTCTACTTATTCAACGTGCACTTCTTCCAGTTCAGCTTCAAAATAAGCGAAATTTCTGCGTCTTTGATATGCGATACCCCATCATTGTTTGTTTTCATGAAATAAGGTATCACATCTAATTGCAGAGGCTTTCCTTTTTGAGCTCTATCTGATTTTTGTTTGTTCCATAAGGGTTAACTAGAGACAGAGCATTAAGAAACTCTTATCTAGGTACACTGTTATACATTTCGGAGAATTTTTTGTTTACAAATGCATTTTACTACAACCCGTAATATTTAATGACCATCTTCTACGATGTATTTGTTAAAGTAAAACAACATTGGAAACCTTAACCACTAAAATTACTTTCTTTCTATTTAGTTGGTAGCTGCAACTAAATACAAGTCTGCAATTTGTACTATTATTATGGAACATAGTTTGGTGAAATATATATTACTGCGATAGAGATAATTAAATTGCAATTTACCCAACTCTATGCTGTTCATACATTTCCATTTCTTCTGCTTTCTTTACGACGGAAACGATGGCTTGCTGTTCTTTTTCCGTCAGCGGGGCCGGTTTTGGATAAGTGTTGAACTGGTTCGTTTTTACAGACCATCCTGCCTTTAGTCTATAGTTAATTCACTTACAATCAAATCACTATTTAAATATAGAACGTTGAAGCTAAATAAAACGTCAATCATAATTAGCTATTAATTACACTACTAATGTACCGTTGACAAGCTGACAGGTTATGAATCGCTTGCAGCTATAATGGTTCTATAGCAGATATTCTAAAAACTGATGCTTAATGCCTGTGCATTTTGTAAATACAGTTATGGAAATCATATCTTGTCTATTCAATTAGAACATTGGTTAAGTCGTCAAGAACAACTTTCTGTTTTTCGTAAAGGCAAAATTTAATACTTTACGGAATAGTATGTAGGTGGAGAAAGATATTTAGCAGAAATGGTTATAAATAATTGGATGGTAATATACAAACTTTTAACGCAACATATATGTAAATATACGTTCTCTATGTATTTTCCAGTATTTTTTAAAATCGTAGATTTCATGTGGCATGTTTCATTTTAATCATTTGGTAATGTTGAAATGAAAGTGCAGGACGTGAGGAGACTGGAACTCTATGTATTTGACATAAGTTTGGCCATTTGAATGGTTTAAAAATGCAAACCTGTAAAACTTTTGTATTTTAGAAAGATGGAGACAATTACATGAGAAACAGAAAATACTTTTGGAGAGTTTAGAGCAATAATGGTCAAATAAATAATTTATGAGATGTTTATTACATAGAGATTGCGCAGCAAAGGTTTACTGGCGTGACACGGATGCTTCACCTCAAGTGTCACATAGCTGGAGTAGTGAATAGAAAAATAATGGAATTATTTTATATAGAGTAAGTAATAACTAACTATCTATTTGAGCGCTTATATAATGAGGCAGTAACCATGAGGTAATGAAATTAAAATAAGAGGCTTAAAAATTACTTTGCTCTTAAGGCGAGTTGTCTGTCGTTTGGGCATACCCATGGCGTTTTTGGACCCCGAAGACCGAAATCGGAGGACATTGGAGCTGTAAGGTAGAAGGAAGGTTCGACTAATGACTCCGAGTTAATGGAGAGCGAGTCACTATTGGGTTAAGACCTTGCTAGCTTGTCATTTGAACTGCAATGGAAAGAAGAAGAGAAATCCGGAAGGAAATGCTCACAGGCTGTTGAAAGAGACAAATCCCATCTTTCAAAAAAGGTATTAAGAATCTTTCTCTGCCGGAAACGACTAACTAATAAGTATGAGAAAGAATAAATAAGAGGATGAAGGAGTTCGGCAGGGAATACATAAGCTCGCTACATTTATTCCTTAAAACGGATACTCTTTCGCAGAGCACCACTCACTGGCACTCAACTAAGTCTCGACTATGTGGCTCAGCTTTCCGAAAACTCCCTTTCCACTCCACTTTTTATTTTCCAACAGATATCTTCACTTGTCCTTTAATTCTCATCGACGTATAAGCAACACAACGCCTACCAAGTCACTTGTGAGCCAGACAAACTTTCCACCCGACTTAAAATCCAGTCCTCTCCAATTTTGACCCAACCTGAAACACAGATTAGTAAAATTACTAAAATAATGCACAAAATATCAACTTAGTTTACCCACGTTGCACTAACTACTTAACATTAGTTGCCCACTTACAGAGAATCATAATCAAAAGCCATTCAACAAATGATAATCTTCTGTATCACACTTTATACTGCTTATAGTATAGTACAACTGCGTTCAAGTTAAAAAGCTGAGAAAACAAATCAATTCACTATCTCATCAAGAAAACTACAATTTGCTATTGGTATTAATATCAAAGGCTTTTGCAATATTAATGAACACCAATCACAAACTTTTTAGATCAATATGACATTATTTCATTCGAAATTAGTACTAGATATTTGATGCAGTTCACGGGGACAATACCGAATACCTTCGAGGTTTTCCCAATATTTTTTTGACTCTAGTCTGAGTTGTTGTAGAATGAAATGTAAGAGACGAATTTTGCAAAAGGCAATGCTGGGCATTGTGCCGGTGTCGTGCGGATATACAATTTCAAATTTCGACATTACATTTGGGTAATCATTAATCATATTACATTTCAACTTCGGTTCTCCTATGACCACGGGGCAAATCAGGGGACAACATAGAAGTGCAATTGTTCTGGCTGTCTGTCAGTTGAGTTGGTGTAACTACTCCAAAGGTATACTGTGATACTCTATCTCTAAAGATTATGATTAAAGCAGAGTTAAATAATGTCAGACATTTCACAGAATTATAACATACAATAGCCCAGTTTGGATTACATAATTCTGATTAGATATCTACGTATATTTTCAATTGCGTGCTAAGCTATTCCTAAATATTGTCTTTCGAAAACCTAAGCAGTCCTATTACCTCGCTCTTATGGAGTATCATTGCTGACGGTTTAGTTGGCGCAAAGTAGGTATACACTATACAGAACCCCTTACTACTATGCTTTCCTACTGATAAAGGTATTAATTATGTAGAACTGCGTACAAGAAAATCGTTAAAAGCGGAAGATGGATGACGCACTCAAATAATAGCAGTGGTAATTTATTTTGTTTTGCCGCATTAGTCTGTTCTGTACGCACAGGTAACGTTCCTTGGGACAACGCATAATACAGAAGAGAAAGAACAAGCCTCTTAGTTCAGCACAGCGAATCTAATGACAAGATGAAATTGTTTTATTGAAAATTCCACATGAAAACAATAGAGGCATTTAAGGTCGCAAATCCTAATTTAAAACCGGATTTTAAGAAATATTCAAAGTAAATAGAAATACAGAAATGGACAGTCGCAAGATTTTGTCCATTCGAGAAGTTATCCTATCGCGAGAGAAACAAAACAGGTAATTTACCGCAAAATAAATCAATTTGGTAAACCAGGGGCCGGAAATAGTAATCTCCATTCAAGTGATTAATAATTCAATCAGATGTGCTCACTATTTCCCTTATTACACAAGTTTTCAACTATTCCAAGGAGATCGAATGACTACATCTAGGTATTCAAGGCACAGTTAAATAAATTATGCATTTCTTCCCAGCTTTTGATTGCAATTGATGGTATTTCCATTATTTACAGATTAAGTACATTAATGTTCAAAAAAGAATTAAGTTCAAAATAATTGACCACTTGTAAAATCTTGTTTACGAAAAAGAATTTCAAAACTTTTCCTATTTGTCCTCAAGGACACGGTACGATGAAATCCTCAGTACTAGGCTTCTGCTACGCTTGTGCTAAACTTCTACGTGCACAGTCGCTTCAGTAGTTTCAAAGACGACTTTGGCAATAATATATTTGAATTATTTTTTTACAAACTTGTACAGTTGATAATAAAATTCTCTTTAAAAAAGTCTACATTGCCACAAAATTCATCAGTCAGTCAATGCAGTCACAAAAGGTTCATTGCTCCACTTGTTGACTGCTTCAACTCAATCTTTGAAATCCAGTCGTATTGGAGGTGATTTTATTTTAGGAATGAGTGATGAGACATAATGCAATAGTGCGCGTTAAATAATGTGGTAGTGGTTCCGATTTAAACGCTACTAACTTCGTTCGATATAATTAGATACTTCAGTGATAGGCATATTTTTCTAATTCTTCACTAGGTGTGTTGGTGCTTAAATCAGAGAGGTTTTCCGCTTTCTTTCGAAGGCTATCGAAGAACATGAAAAGCAACTACAGAATTACAAAACGGTCAGTTTTTGGTCAATGGTATTGATCTTTCGTGAGTTAACTACTTATTCTAAGCCCCTTTGTGATGCTGAAATGCTTTTTCTGGAGTATTTGTGAAATAATGTGAACTGCCATCCTATTTATTTCATTTCAGACTGACACTCCTTTTTTTAAGTACTTAATAGAAAGCTGAATTGAAGGGATGGGAAGAAGAAGTATCAATTTCGGAAATAATATTATGATAATAGTTTGTAGAGGTCATCCAAGAAATCTGTAGTATAAAATTATTTCTCGGTATTCCAAACAGACCTATACTTACCATTTTGGCGCATTTGTCAATTCGGACTAAATATTTTGCCTTTTCGTTTTCAATTCTTTCAGCAAGCAAATCTCAATCGATTTGAACGTATTAGGCTCACTAGATTCACAAAAAGATTCTCTATAGGTGAGAATAATTGCTTAGCCGTCTATGGGTGCTTATGCACAAAAATCAGATTGGGTATACATTAGGAAGATCCTGGTTTTTATGCACAAAATTGAGGCTTTGTAGGGATGGCTATTTATCAAATGCCATAAATCCCACGGGACTCCAATGTGAGCCAAGGCACTAACAACAGTTCGGGTCAGCTAAATAAATTACAATTTGGTGGTTGGCAACATGGAAAGAAGGAAAAATTCAGCAGGATGCAAGGGAGTCATAAAAATTGTGCATAAAAAACGCTGAAACTATTTATAAAAGTCGAATTTTGAAGGTGAAGACGATCTCCTAGCCAAAATGGGACCCGTCCGGAGGAACTACCGGAGGAACTACCTACGAAATAGCTTTTACCTTGCTTCAGACAATTAAAAATTTTCATCGAAATCGGAGGTAGTTAATTTTGGGTATGATTTAATGTGTCTTTATGAAAAGGAAGTTTTTCTGTATGACAATGCAAATTTTCTGTATAAATTAAGAATTCTGTATGTCATGTAAATTTTCTTTATGTCAGGTAATTTTTCTTTATGCATTTAGTTTTTCGGTATAGTAATGGTAAGCAAAGCAAGCAGTTAACTCTTTTAAAGTCACTGCCAAAAGCTTTTTTAAAGCCGTTCTCGATGGATTCAGCGGAGGCATCGATAAGAACTTTAGGTTGCAGTACTAATCCATGTGCCAATGCTACTCTTTCTCGAAGGCCAGAAAATCCAAAGGCAAAGTCTTTACTTGGTTCGGGACTAGCTACCATTAAGCATGTGGGGTGAAATTTCTTCCTTTTGGTTTACTGCTCCCATTTTTTAGTAGTGTTAGGATCTCCTTTTTCGTGTCCACGGATAATGTTTTCTGGAAATGGAAATGGGTGCCCCCGTTGAACATCAACTCACACTTATCCACAGTTACTTCAATCTTCATTCTTGTGGGGCAACCTTTACCCCCTAATTTACAATATAAATACACTACTTTGCACTTACCTGTCACGTTAGAATAATCTTTAGTCCACTCTTGTTGGTATAGTTTAGTTTACCAAGCTTACAATTACCATACCGAAAAACTAAATGCATAAAGTAAATTTACCTGACATAAAGAAAATTTACCTGACATAAAGAAAATTTACATGACATACAGAATTCTTAATTTATACAGATAATTTACATTGTCATACAGAAAAATTCCTTTTTCATAAAGACACATTAAAAAATACCCGTTAATTTTTTATTTTAGGAAGGGTTTCTCCCTGATGAATTTTCCCACAATCCCAAAAAATTCCAAAATTTTGACCACCTCAGATTTTAATGAAATCTTTTTGTAAAATCACTAATGCCGTTCTAAGAAAGGCTATGTAATTATTATTTCGAAATACAATAGTTTATCGCCATAAGAAATTTTGTAGTGGCGAAAATTATTTTTCCTTTCCGAATGACATGATACCTATATATAATTCTCATCGAAGGTGTACCGAGACGGTATCGTCTTCTGCGAGATCGTCTTCCCCTTCAAAATTCGTCTTTTATAAATAGTTTCAGCGTTTTTTATGCACAATTTTTATGACTCCCTTGCATCCTGCTGAATTTTTCCTTCTTTCCATGTTGCCAACCACCAAATTGTAATTTATTTAGCTGACCCGAACTGTTGTTAGTGCCTTGGCTCACATTGGAGTCCCGTGGGATTTATGGCATTTGATAAATAGCCATCCCTACAAAGCCTCAATTTTGTGCATAAAAACCAGGATCTTCCTAATGTATACCCAATCTGATTTTTGTGGATAAGCACCCATAGACGGCTAAGCAATTATTCTCACCTATAGAGAATCTTTTTGTGAATCTAATGAGCCTAATACGTTCAAATCGATTTAGATTTGCTTGCTGAAAAAATTGAAAACGAAAGGGCAAAATATTTAGTCCGAATTGACAAATGCGCCAAAATGGTAAGTATAGGTCTGTTTGGAATACCAAGAAATAATTTTATACTACAGATTTCTTGGATGACCTCTACAGACTATGTTCATAATATTATTTCCGAAATTGATACTTCTTCTTCCCATCCCTTCAATTCCTAAAAGGTTGTAAACAGCGGCGATTCATATTTCATACCTAGATGTGTTTTTGACATCAGGTCTATCAATATTTTCAACGTTTATGAAACAGTTTCAACGCCAGGACAAGGTCATAGGACCCATATGAGGTTTACCGGGCGGCTATTTTTGGCATTAAGAATTTATAATTTTACTATTAAGTACGGTTAATTCAAATGAAAATATTTGTGATTTAACGCATCATGTCGAAAAATTAATATTCCTATTCTACAGAAGTATGAGATTGCAAAATATGGATACATAGGTGGGTGAAGATGAGTGAAAGTTATGCAAAGTCTTGTGTTTGGGAAGCATACCACCCATTGTGTTTCTAAATAACGTAGATGAGAGTAAATCGAAGAAGAATCCTCAAAAACAGAAATGTTCAATATTTTGACTGTTATCTTGTCTTTTCCAGAACAAGAAAACCCACCTGCCAAGAACACATTTAGTATTATTTATGACAGTTTGTCAAGTTAAAACCACTCTGAAATAGACCGGAAAATTGCTCTGTAGCAAATATTGATTTAAAAGGCAATTTTTCTTAAAAGAAAAAGAATGAAGTAACTCGGGAAAACATTTCCATGGAAAATCTGTGAAAGCATTCAATTTGAGCATGGAAAACAGAGTTTCCAATCCTTTAATTGTATGTAAACCATCAGATACTAACTTGCTACTCTAGTAAATGACTCAATTAGTTCGCAATTATTGTTCCTGGTCTGCAATAACTACAATTTGCCAACAATATCAATATCCTTCTGAACAAGACATCTCTGAAATGAGAAATTTTCTGCACAATGTATAGAATTGATTTACATAGCACAAATTTTAAAAAAATTTAAAGCTTCATCAATGGACAAAAAGTTTGCCCGCTATAATGCAATAACTTATGAAGAACTGATGAAAAGCCTTTCAGTTTTCAAAACATTTGTAATAACTGAAGGTAACAAATGAGCGTACGCCTACTGAGCATTTTGAGCTTTTGTTACTCAGAGGCAGTATTAAGCAGTATTAATTTGTGTTTTGCAATAATGTCACAATGAAATTATATTTATCCCTATAAAACGGTCCTTAATTTTAATTAGCTCGGACACTACCTGCTACAGAAGATTCGTTAGAACATGTTATAGAAAATTATCATTGTTCGTGGGTGGTCTTTGATGTTTGAAGAATATCAAAATTGGTTGGTTATAGGATAATGGATCTTAAGAGTAGCCAGCTAATACATTATTCTGACTGTAACTGTGAAGATCAATCAGATTGCGAATAATTGGAAATAGGTAGCTACGGATGCTATTCGCAGCTGCGACGAGAGTGTGAGTTTGTGCTGGTTGGCGAGCATATTGACTGAAATGGATATTGAGAAGACAGAGGAGACGGGGAGTCGATAACTGTTGAGCAGATCAAGGTACCTAGAGACCACCTACACTGAAATTTTTTAGCAGATGCAGAGATAAAATGGATCATTATTATCAGCAGCTGTTTTCCTCGTTAGGGATAGATAAAACCTACTTTAAATGTAGTGCACGCAGTTCTTACACTAACTCTGCGATGTAACATAAAATAACGAACTCTTTGCTTACCTACATCCAGGGACGTAAAAGTAAGAGTGCAACGTGTATGTGCAACATATAGAACAGCTATGATAAGTACTTTGTATTAAAAGCAGGGAATCGCGAGTATTACAGAGTCGCTATCGCTATTGCATTTTCATGTGTATTCGCAGAACAGAGTGGGGCAGAATAATAAAATGTGATAGCATCACAGCGAGAACAATGAATGGAACATCGACGACAAGAAAATCATATTAAATCATGCAGCTTGCTAAAGTATCTTCCACAGACGTTGTGATCGGATTTTTAAACTACAGCGTCATTTCCTCAAAAGATGACATTTACTTCAGACATTAATTTATCAATCGCGAAATCATTTCCGTTACATTTGGAAGTCGATAATTGTCGACGCAAGCGAATTACATATATATTCTCGGAAAAAGGAAATTAACAAGATCCTTCAGCACCAAGCCATCTCCTTTGATAAATTCTCCTGCTTCACATGTCCATTCTAAAGATGAGTCATTCTGACGACATTTCTATTCCACATACAAATGCTTTACTTTGAATAGGTCTTGCAACGACCATCTGGCTTTTCTTGAATTAAAATTCAATGATTCCATCGTTTCCATATCTATCACTTATGGCAATTTATAATCTCGTCTAGTTCAATATCCAAGCTAAGCTACTCAGCTTTAGCTTGTAAAATTACAATGCCATGCCAGAGCATAATAGACTAGCTACCTACCTACCCGTAGTCTTCTACAGCAACTCTAATATTACAGGGTAGCTTAACTATAACTGTAAAAGTTTAAGTCAAATCCCGGAGGACTAATCCAGAACAGAATGGAAAAACTAAGATAGAAGATAAAACCCCCTATCACCAAAAGTATAAAATAAACCAAATCAGAACGAAACAGTTAGTTGCTCACAGAATACAGCTACACTGCAGTTTACTAATGTACATTAGCATGCAACTTGCCAAACAGAATGAAGATAATCACAGCATTTCTAATAAGGGTACCACAATCCAAAAATCAAAACCAATAAAAATTTCCTAAAGGTTACACAGCAAAAACGTATATTCCGAATTCTCTTAAAATACTAATACAAAAGATCGCCATTGCCACGTTTTCTTAAGAAGGACATTAATATTCCTTGCCATCAGGGTTTTATTGCACACATAAACGAATCTGAATTGATACTTACAAAATAACACGAAAAATAAAATAAGTAATAAAACGTCAGTTGCCAATTAATACCTACTTAGTATTGTGAAACGATCTCCGGAGCTAACTAATGCATCTTTTGTTAGGAAGCTAACTAGAAAATCTAATTCCAGCAAATAAATACTGGAATTATTCTATACATGGCTTATCTGTTCTTTAGAGATTTTGGTTACTGGAATTTTAAGTCTGGGATTTTTCGTGGAGGAAAATGCTTAGGTGAGCTGTGGGGCCGTGGGCTGCGAGTTATGCATATCTTGATGGAGTCCCAAGTGACCCCTAAATAAGAAGTTAGATTACAGACGCACTAATAAGCAGGCTACTAATGTAGGTGGGCTTAGACGTGAAAAAAGAGACGTCATTTGGTGTCCTATGATAAAAACGCAGGATATGATATCTACGCTGGTATTATGTCCAGCTTTGAGCAATTTCTTATTTACACGGGAAATGTGACGTGGATGAAGTAAGGGCAATGCGATGTACGTAAGTATCTAATGTGCAGATAATGCATGAATACTCCTACCCTACATATAGCGGTGCAACTTTATTCATGGATATCCTCTTTTCTTTAGAATTTGCCATTATTATGTGCGAGGTACTATAATACACTGCATGCAGGCTGGCAGAGGATCAAATCAGTTACAGAGTTGCAGAACCACGGACGGATAACATAATCCTACCCGATGAGGTAACGATCTTGTGAACTTTATTGGGTGATCATCGAAGCTGTGTGTAGACTGCGAATCTCAGTGTTACATCTCCCAGTGGTGTAATAAATGATTTTTATCGAACAGATTTCTAAAACAGGAAACGATGGGTTATGTTAGAAGGGCTTCGTCGAGTATTAATTGGGCGATCTTCTGTCTAGTCTACCATTTCTTCACTAACTTTTAAATATCAAAATCAAGATTTTCGCATCACTAATGACTCTGTTTTCTAATTACAACTGGTTTCAAAATAAATATGCATTGGAAACTTGCTTTCAAAACACTTAGATGATTGTGCGTACAGGGTACCTCAGAAATACCTAGGATAGCAAGGAGATTAAAAAATTGCTATTTTGGATTGCTTATTTTATGGCCCGGGATGAATAGAGTCTGGCTATAGAGCCAACCTACGACCTACAAGTTGCTGAGTTGAACTGAATGATCAAGTAGTGATTCAGGCAGACGATTCTGGAGAAGTGTGTGTTTTCGATTAGTCAGAAGAGAAACTGTAACGAAATTGCTTGCCTGCACTCAAATGTATTAAATGTAAATTGAATATCCTGTGTTCTCCTCCTATACATATTATTACTCAGTCCCTATTTGGGGATATAACGATGCGTCAACCAAATGGTTCTAGCACAACTTTATTCTCAAATAATATAAGTATATGACTATGATGGTAGCTACTACAAACCATCACATAAAATAGATGTTCCGTAGAAAACAAAATACAGGAGAGCCTCGCATAAGCCGGGGTGTCAAAGAATACATATTCATAGAATAATTCTTACTGCACTGTAATATTTCTGGTGTACAATTCGGTTTTATATATTTTCGCAATTTTAATTTAATTATTCATTCTTCATGAAAATATATGTTAGTGCAAATTGATTAAATACCTTTACAATCTGATATAATAGTAACAATTACTTAAAATTCAAGCAATCCCCCACGTATTTTCAAATCAAACCAAGCAAATCTGTGATAAAATTCTTTTTCTTTAAGATACCAAAGCACTCATTTTATGTGAATATTTTTAAGTGGCTATATAAAACTAGCTCTCGAAAACTTTTACGGTTTTGAATTAAACCTCGGATTTTTATCTGGACATGGATTGAAAATGGGTGTGATCCGCCCACCCCGTTCTGAGATACCACACTCTTAGTTTATACTGAATAAATAGTCAATTAGAGTTTACTACGTAATAAATATGTTACACTGCTTTTAGTACTTTGTGTTATTCTTTATTAAAATCTATATCGTGTTTCTACTTATAGGAAGCAATGAGCTAACTTATATTGCCTCTACTTAAAGAAACTCCAAGCTAACTATCCTGTGCTTCTACTTAAAGAAACTCCAAGCTAACTATCCTGTGCTTTTACTTTTGGGAAGCACCAACTTATGTTGTGCGTCTACTTTTGGGAAGCACCAACTTATATTGTGCTTCTACTTTTGGGAAGCACCACCTTCTATTGTGCTTCTACTTTTGGGAAGCTCCAACTTATATTGTGTTCTATTTTGGGAAGCGCCAACTTATGTTGTTTCTACTTTGGGAAGCACCAAATTAACTTTTTAACTTAAGATTATTAAATGGTGATTTCTCTGTTGATATGTCAAAGGCTTATTTAACTTCAATTCAAGTAAGCAAATATGTAGCTTTCTTTACCCTCTGACGAGTTTTCTGTTACGGCAACATGTTTTAATAGTTTTATGTTTACGTTGTGTTACTTACATGTATATCAAAAAACCAAAATATTCCTAGATTCGAGTTTCCAATCCACAGTATACGGTATTTATTTATAAAACTATAAAACCACATGAACAAAACGGCATAAAAGACGGAAATTGCCTGCTTTTGGCATAAGTTGTAGTTTTAAATATCTAAGGACATAAGTCAGAGAGGTATCACTAACTACTAACTACCTAAAACTGTACAGAGTGTCGTGAAATCCAGGTATACCTAGATCATAGTACCCAATTTGTTACATACAGTTAGTCAGTTTATATGAAAGCCATATTCCATATTGTGGTATAATTTGTAATAAAACCACATCACATGATATTATTATAAAACGTGAATGTTAGCAAAATACACAATCAAATATGAACAATAGCAAAGTTCTATTCATGATAGATAGAATACAAAATTAAATTAATGATTTAGTATCTTGTATTGTCATTGCATTATAGCTGCGTGAACGTGTGATGCAAATATTACGTCTGTGTTCTGTTCGTGTTTATTTCACGCAGATAACCAACTAATGAATCCTGAGGAAAACTCTGTGCACGAGCTGCCAACCTAAGCGTAATAAAGGATGAATGCTTACTATACGTGTGAGCCTATATATTATGTGCACTCTTTGTAACGACTAATGTGAATAGATGAGGATTCTTACAGGGTTTCTCTAGTATAAATTATTTGTCCCGAATTCTGACCCATGTGGTTTCACTTCCTTTCCCACAGAAATACTTTTTAGATAATTTCATTTGACACAACACGAAACAACATTAAATATTTCAACGCGTATTTGTCAAATCGCTTTTCCTCTTCAGTTCTCTATTTGTCTAATCTCTCCCAAGCAACTATCGGGAGCTACTAAAAATAAATTATTACGACTCACAGTGAAATAGTATAAGTTGTTATTGGAAATAAGAGGGAAAATTATTTTTGAAAATGAGAAACTGCTTTGAATGGAATTTATTTTCTAGATCAATTTATACGGTATTTGTTTAGTATGCGCGTAAAGATCCTAAAATTCATTACGCTGAGATATTAATTGGTGCTATTCTAAGAAATGCAAAGAAAATGGGATGAAGCGTTATTATTTTGTAAAACCCATAAACCCCGATTTTGCATCAATCATCAACTGACGATCACGACCAGTCACTCTCTCAATATTTGTACATAACCGAGTGGTTGTGCAGACTTGTAGAGTTAATCAATGTTTTTAGCAAGCAGCAAATTACTGCGTAATATCGTGTAATACACAAGAGAAAGTTTAGTATTGGTGATGCTGGCAGATAAATTAAATTCTGGAAGACCAGAACATGCCTTAGCCTACTACCTACTTAGTCTTCTATTCTAACCACTGGTTAGGTGCGTGGCAAAAGCAGATTAACGCACGTGTACGCTCCGTTTTAGTTTATAAAGTGAAACCAGAATCCTTATTATTCTTCCCTTAATTGAGGACATGGAAAAATATATTAAAAATCGGGGAACGCATAGAAAAATCTAGCATGCGTATTGATAAATACGATAAATAATGGGTGCTCTTTGAAATGAGATTTGATTTGAAATGTAAACCGAGGGATTTGAATAGGATTCTCCACGTGAGTAAACTAATTGTAAGGGAACGGCACGTTGCTTGGCTAATGATATGAATTGTAGCATTGTTCGATGAAAGTGAAATAGCTAATGATTTATTTGCATATGAGAGATTTGAGTATGATGCGATGTAGTGCGTATATTTTGTGAAGGAGAATGGAATAGAGCGTTCATATGGAGAGACACGGAGGAATTGATTAGTGTGAGTTGGGACATCCACATCAGGACTGACAATTGAGAGAGGAGGAAAAGAAATGAAAGAAGAAAGCAATTACAGTGTTGCTAATAAAGAACTTGTGAGATTTTGAAAAGGACAAAGGGAAGCGTGCCCGTAAAAGGATAAAAGAGAGAGAGAGTAATTCTTACGTATGACAGAGAAGAGTTGACGAGTGATGAGATTCAATAGAGGAAGTACGTTCTTATAGTGGAGAGTTGCAGTGCATTAACTTATGCCGTCCTTCGGTGTATCTGGAAGGAGATATTTATGTTTGTCGTCAGGAGCTACCTAATATTGTAAACTAAGGTTAGTGCACGCGATCTGCACTAAAACTAAATGTTCACTTGTTTATGTTCAGTATCTTGATTTGATTTGACTTAAGTTGGGATAGAAACTAGTTTGGACACACATGTAGAGACGGGAGACTGGAGTCCTGGAGAGAAATGATGTTGACTTTAGGATGGAACTTGGAGAACACCCGAAGGTAGGCACCTCCTTACAAACTTACAATTACAAACAAGATAACAGTTCTGTCTTCACTGAATAATGTGTACTTTATTACGTTAGTGGGTGAATTGGAATTTCTAGAGCAATGTAATAATATGTGCTACAGAGCAGACAGCTCCTTCCTTAGTCAAGCGAAACAAAAGATGACTTTCCTCGTTTCATACACTTTAGCCAGGCTGTCAATTTGTAATTGTGGTTTTGCCAAACTTACGTAACTGAATCGTTGTAGCTCTTTTAGTGCTAGTAGCTTCTGTTCTCCCTTTGTTTGCTCTAATAGTATTATATGCAGCAATGACTCACTTCCAGCTCTATTTCCACTCACAATAAATGGAAAACTATTGAGACAAGACAGTTCTATGTATTTCCATTATAACTACTCCTATCTATTCATAACAAATGCTCACCACCAAAAGGAAGCTGAATTGCGAAACTTTATTTCATAAATACGTATACTCAAATACTGTACAATGTGTACAATGCACCAGATTGCAAATACGAGTCCATACGTTCCAAGTTGTAATTAAGTAACCCCACACACACACCTACGGTATCATATGACATCGTGTACTTGAAACATTTCTGTATAGCACATTCAATCATGTCATGACTCAGTAATAATAAATCCTCAAACAAATATTGTTTCCATAGCCTGTTCCAATTATTTGAATTACTCTGTAGGGCTTTCGAATACAATACCTCCTAAATTCAAAATTAGCTCATATGTTTACGAAAATTACGCAATCAATCCAGAAAACTCTTTCATGTATTTACAAAGCCTAGAATCTTCTCTCATCCCAATATTTTTAGCTTCGTGTACTGTAGCAAGAAACACGAGCTTTATTTTCTACTTTGATTTTATTGAAATGCTATTTCTGGAAAATTAATTCCAAAGAAGAAGAAATGACGCGCCTAATTTTAATTTCGTAGTGGAACTAGAAAGCACAAAAGTATAGGAAATTGAAAGATGAGTATAAATTTGAAAAGGTGGGAGGAGTTTAGCCTCATTCTACTTGGAAGTAGAGTACTGTAGACCTTTACATGTAATTGCTAGTTTACAAAGAATAAAGTAGTAAAATATTGTAGTAGTGAGTTGATGAAGTAGAAGAAGAGCATGTACCTTACCGTTACTTTAGTTTAGTGTTTGCACAGTGTGTTGTCTGAATAATGGAGTGAATTCATAGTTGGAGAATGAGGAATGGATGGTAAAATATTAGATAAATGTATACATAATATTATGTATGCTATGTGCACGGACTAATTTCACTTGTTTGTATAAACTAATAGATTGTATGGTTTGCCTTTGTAATGGAATACATGAAGATGTGTAGTAAGTGGGATAGAGCAACTGTTCCAGTTCTTTTGTTCCTAGAAACAGATATAGCACAGTACATTGCCTACAACTGCAAACCTACGTTGCACATTGTGCTAAATGTACTGCAGTTAAGTCCCACAGAATCGTTCATTTAATATGCACAAAATTAGAGATTGTCAATATGATTAGTTACACTATGAATCAATAGCTAGTAGTGTATGTGGCATCGAGAGTGTGGTTCCTAATTGCAATAAATATGAAAATCACACGTTGGCCCTTTACCGTAATTTACGTATGGTAAACTTTTACTACTTTTGGTGAGGAGCGCGTGATATTGAGTCGGCCTGCCTGGACAAGCGGCTTTATCTGACTAATTAGGATTTGTATATATTCTGAGTGCGACTGATTGTGGATTGGTGACTGGTGAGTGAGGAAGTGAGAAATTACATGGTGAGTGACACGAGGAAGAGTTGTCGCTGGAGACTGCTGGAGAAGTGGAGTGTGTGTCCAGGAAGGATCGGAGCAGAGAGCACAGAGAGTTGGTCCGAGTTCGGATAGCTACTAGTGGCGGAGCGGAGGTTGTTGGGAGTATTATGGGTGAGAGAGACGGAGTTGCCTGGAGTGTATGGAGTGGTGTGATCGGAGAGAAAGTGTGCTGGAGTCTGTTGCAGCGTTGCGTATGGGCTAGGAGCTGGAGCCGGAGCTGGAGCTGGATCTGGTGTGTAGTGGCAGACAACGCACATGTCAGGAAAGGAGACACCACCTCAGAGGAACTGAGTTCTCAGTAGAAGAATCTAACCTGCTGCTTCACTCTCCTCTATACTCACTTATCGTCATCATCACTATGTACTTATACTGCCTACATAATGCATACGCTCATTCTGTCCCCGCACTCGACCAGTCATAATGTTCGTTACTCTGCTTTATGTAGCTCTACTTTTCCATAAAAACACTATAGCCAACATTTTATTACTTATTTGCTGGTCCTGCCGTAGACTTCCCCTTTTGACTTTCCTTCTTGTCTTGTCTTCCGAGGTGACTTGGCTGGATTGGATTGCATTGGCTTCCCGTACTGTGCTTCGTGTTTCTAGCCAGACATGTACTAGTGCTTGTACAAGTGTTCCGATAGGTAGCAAATGTCTAGTGCTCAGAGTACATACACAGGTGAAGAGAACACGCAGTCTGTCTGTCAGAGCGTACGTAACTACTTATACCGTACAAGGTAACCACAAAAAGGAAAATGGGGCCGTGTTTCAACAACCGGAATAACCAGCACAGAGCACTTCTCCACAATATACCTTAATACAAATATAATGCAACCAGAACAAAACCAGATCTATAGACGGGCAAACCTAGAAATAACGTCTCTTTCATCCTTCACAACACTGCATCGGGATAAAGCGTTGCATTTCAGACACTCTTCTTCTTTACAATTCCAGAGAAAACATTTTTAAATGCTTTTGTCAAAGTGCCCCTTTGTCCAAACCTTATTCTTCGCTTTTACAGCTAGCTTTCAATAGGCACTTCCTAAGTACACCTTCATATCCTTCCGATTTATCAAAAGCGAATTAATTAATTCTATTCCCCCCTTTTCCACTTAACAGAATACCAAAACCACAACCACAGTAAATAGAAACTGGTATTAAGTTAGCTTTAAGGGTCAAGGCTCCCTCAGCATACAATCATTCTCAATTCATGGGCAATAAACTAGGTCCTAAATAGCAGTCGCCCAGAAATCACCAGCTGCTTTCTCCAGTCGTATTTTATTCTTGTGTCTCTTCTGCTTTTCTTCTTTCCCTCTTTAGTCTAATCACAAAACACAGACACGCATTCCAAAACTGTCACATGTTTTATTGCTACCATTAAGTACTTCCATTTCCTTGATGTGCATATAAAATAAACGTACAGAAAGTAGTAATCATAGATCAGCTTACAAAATCTTCTCATGGATATTCCATGGTGTAACAGGTTGTTTTCTCCAATCAATGAGACTAGCGATATGGCAGAAAGCAAAATAGACCTTTTTCAAACAGTCCTCTTTTCATACAACCCTCTTTTTCTACTCTTTGTTTGGATAAAATTAAGCTGAAGAATGATCAATAAAGGCTGGATTTCTATTTCCAAACTCAATGTACTGAAAAACGGCTTCCATTTCATCAAACCTATTTTGAATCATGGCAGCCAAGCTGTGTACATGTAAAGAACCTGAAAATGCTCAGCCTCATTCACTTCCATTCATTTCGTCCTCCCTACAATTCCAACTACACTTACAAAAAACTTTCTCCCTTTAAGCAAAACCTGAGTCATGAGGCTTCTTCCTCTATTCAGTCCCATTTCCAAAATGGCAATCACTTAACTGTGGGTAAGTGGCGTACTAATTGGCAAATTGGAGACAACTTTTCTCAACTGTGTAATGTAGTTGCACTAAGGTTTTCATGCATGGCACACTTCCTTTCTTACTCAGGTTACCCTGTTCAGATTTGAAAAGTAGTATTTCTCAAATAATAATGCATGCACAGTAATTGGAAAAGTTATGCAAAATCCCATTTGTATTTTGAGAGCCCTCTCATTGTAGCCAGTTTTGATTTCTTAAACACTGTCTTTGAGAGCATCAGAAAAGAGTTCCCAGTCTAATGTTAATAAAGAAAAACCAACTGTTCAATTGGTATTTAGGATTTATGTCTAAGATTAGTTTGGTTAAAATCTTTATTAAACTAATTGAAATACTTATTATACTCAATTGTCAACCTTCTTTTTATAATAGTCATTGAGGCATGCAAAGTAGAAACTTGTGGTCCTAAGACCATTATATATTTTACAATTAATATTTTGAGTTTGTATCTTTGTTATGGCAAAAGATCGTTCTCCTTAATTGAATTTAAGGGCTTTCATATAAAGGGAATTATTGTCCAGTAGAGAAAAATTTTAATTGTGGAGAGAGTACACATTCCAAGAATTATGAATATGATTTGAATAAAATACAGTTGACAGAAGAAAAGGGCATTTCTTCAAAGTAATAATATGAATTGCGTAATAATTCTATGACTAATTACGTCCAAGTTACATAACTCCTCATTTAATATTTACTCAAATAAAGGCGTAAAAATAAATTAGTTTGACGAAGGTATTTGCTAAAAACCCGATACGATGATATAAATATTTGACTAGATGACCTACCTATACATATAAAACAAACTTATCATTCGTTGTTTTACATTGGAAGTAGAAGGTTGGAGAGTTGCAAATGAAGAAAAGTAGGTCATTGTCATTTCTGAATGCCTAACAGTAGATCTGAGCATTTAAAGTATGTAAAGTCTGATAAATATATTTAGTATGCACTTGTGTGTATTGCAGGTGCAAATAAGTATGTTCTCGGTGGTTTGGCTGTTTCACTGAAATGGCAATACTATTTACTCTGGCGAACATGTCACATTAGGTTACTGCTGAGAATCAGACTCTATGTAAAAGGAAGCAAAGCATGCTAACCAAACACATGTCTGAGTGAGTAATTTCATGCAAGTGTAGAATTTCTTTCAGCTCTCTGCTTTTCCCTAGTAGCTAAACTGAAGGTGAGTGTACTCAACATATGGCACGATATTTGTTCGAGTTGAGCAAAGTTAAGCCACGTATAAGTAAGTGTAAGTGTAAGCTAAGGTCACATTCATATTGTGCTATAAAAGATACGCGCTCTACGAGACGACACTCCAGCACATATTATTACGTAATGTACTCTGTAACAGAAATGTGCTAAAAGTACCATAACTTTGTTCATAACTGTATATACTTTGGTTATGCACACATTATGTGTAACATGCACGCTATGTGGTTTACGGCGAAAACATCCATTATTCAGATCTTGTGAATATTACTAAGGGATAGGTTTTGTAATTATGCATTCGTTTAGCAAATAAATGGAATGCCTTTTGATTAGCTCGTTGTACACAATTTTCCAACATTAACAAATGTTTAGAAACTAGATCTGATTTTCGAGGAGTAGGCATGCCCTCCCGTGAATACGCCCATGATCTGTGGCAATTTTCCCACAACACGCAACAAAAGCAGAAAAAGAAAGTCGACCTATAAGTTCTCGCAATGGCAATCGTATGGGAACAATGAAAGATAAAAGTGCAAGTGTGACAGCATAAGGCATGTAGACCATTTATTTCTGTAATAGAAATCCGCAAAGAGCGCATCAGATGTAAACTAGAAAGATCTGCAATAAAATAAGATTTATAGTGGAGCACCTGCAGTTACTTTGCCGGTTTGGGTTCTAATAATGCTATTTGTCCATAAGATCGGTTATGCAGAGATTAAAGATCTTATGTTTTCATAAATATTTTGCTTGTCCATAATAATAAATAAATAAAACTAAATATTATGCCTACTCCAATAACTGAGCTAAAGTTAGCTAAAGCAAACACCCAAAAATTATTTGTGCTCGTTGGGATTCGAAAGCGTGGTAAGCCTAGAGAATGTCCAAGTCGTTAATTTTTTATGCAATTCTGTTTCTAATTCTGTCCTGCTTCTTGAAGTAGTTCGCATCTTCAAATAAATGGGGTATTACCTAAAAGATGTGACTTTTTTCATATTTTGATTTTGAGACTCCCAAAGGATATGCCAATCATCAATGCATAAAATATAAGTTGCTATGTGTCCCTAAAATGTGGCATATAATCTACAGCGGTCTATTTTGGTGACTTTAGAGTACTTTTTGTAAAGGTCGGAAATTCAATCTTTCACTTTGCAAAAATTGTTGAAATAAACCAAAAAAGTCGTTTGCATTTTGTTTATTTTTATCCAGTCCTCATTTACTATAGATGATCTTTGCATAATTTTGGAATTAATTTGGCCATGGTCGTTGGTTTTTTTGACAAAAATTATAATCGGAAAGCTTTATTTGATAAAAATGAACAACTATTTTGAAATGATAAACACATCAAGTACACATGTAACTGAACAAGTGGGCAAGACATAATTTAATTACATTTTAACGAAATCTGAGCATGCACGTCTTTTAGTGCTTCTCCATAAAATAATTTTGCATAACAAAAGTCGTGTACCAATATAACTGTAGCCAGATAAGACGAACACCTTGAAACAAGTGTCCCATGAGAGATTCTTTACTTATTACTGACTAGTATTCGACGAGAATTCAAATTTTACTCGAAACTTATTTGGGTAGAAGCATGGAGAAACTTCACGAGCACAAGTATTAGTACAAGTAATTCCTAAGATAACTAAATTCCTATTCATTATTGGCATTGAAATTAATGTATTCCTTGATAAGATGATGAAAACACTACACAGAATACTAATTTTGTGAGAATTCCTATTCCTATCATAGATGGGCTAAATCATTACCTCCCAAATAGGAAAAATTAGTCACAAGCTACAATAATGTGATGACAGGACGTAAGGGTATCCGATAAAGGCGATAAAATTGGTTACTTTTCCATTAGGCAAAGGACAATGATAGTTTTTTGACAACAGATAATGACACGAAAGTTTTTACTAGCGTTGAAGCGTATGTTCCGAAGTCTTATGTTGTCTACCTTACCGGACGGAGTACGAGGAACTTGCGTTATGGGCTTATAACTTACTTTATTGAAGCATTGGAAACTTTTCCAGAATAATGAAATTAAAGTGATCTTACCTTAAATACATAGTAATTCTGTAAAGTCCAACGTAATTTATTTACAGTTGGCCTGTTTCAATGTCATAGTCATAAAATAATAAGTAACACTAATGGATTAAAGTCATTGGTAGGATTTCTAGACTAACGGGAGAGGTACCAATATTTCATGGCATTTCAAGTATCTATGTCAAAATGTCAGCGATACTGTACAGAAAGCTTATAATACATGAATGGGATCCGTTAGTCGATGTTATTTTGAAAGCAAACTAACTGGAAAATTAAATTTCCGTTTCCTCGACTATGTATCTGATGATGTTCTGATTTATTATAATACTATTTTTTATCCTTAAGCGTCAAGCTAGTAAAAACTTACGATTCTAAAAATAGTAAATAACGTTTGCAATAATAAAAGTAACAATCACAGATTAACAATTGCAGTTCAATGCATGACTAAAAGTGACATTTACAAGAGAATATAGAGAATATGTATGTGAAAACAGATCAGGATGTGAGGAGTTTGAACAGAAGGAGATTACGCGAAATTTGTTGTTCATTTAATTACATCAGACGCTACACAGTTGAAATGAAGGAGTACCATGTATACAAGTAAGGGGCATTTCCTGCGACTCCGCAGGTTAGATGACTTGTCCTCAAGATTTGAAAAATTCCAGCTGGATTTCAATGCTTAACTGTTTTTGTAAAAATGACATGGCCATCAAAA
The DNA here is from genome assembly GCA_020352615.2 of Yoshiicerus persimilis. Taxonomy (NCBI): domain Eukaryota; kingdom Metazoa; phylum Arthropoda; class Collembola; order Entomobryomorpha; family Tomoceridae; genus Yoshiicerus; species Yoshiicerus persimilis. The sequence continues at coordinate 37,407,730 of CM060170.1, read as the reverse complement.
AAATGATATTAGTATTTATTTCGTCTTCAATATTAAAATATAAATTTGAACCTTAATTTGCCCAAAATAGCAAAAGAAATCTTAAATCTCTTAAATCCTACTTACAATCCTACTCATTGCATTGAGAAAGGTTGATACTTATACATAACATTAACACAAATGTCTCAATTTTTGTATGTTTCCACCAATTGTGATAACTTTTTTGCTCCTCTCACTCCTGGACTTTCTTTAGGGAATTTAAGGCCACATTGCTACTTCACTGACGAAGAGTGGACAATACGCATGCAATATGCGAGAAGAAAATTTAGAAAATTTTTGTTGTGTGACAAAAAACATATTTTATTAGAAATTGGGAAACGAAGGTTTCTTTGGTATATTTTTGGAGAAAATGTTATTTGGTGTGTCAAACGTAATTTGCTATGACTAGGTTATGGGAAGTGCCCACTACATGTACATGAGTGCTAGATACGCTTTAGTGTATAAATCTGAAATAGACACTACAAAAGAGGAATGATGGAATTATTTCGATGGCGAATGAGAAGAATAACTCTCTCTGAGACGCCGTCTATTAATTGAGATTCGACAAGACCTAGTATACTAATTTGCAAGAATCCATATACCTAGGTGACCTTATACAGTGGGCATTGTAATCCTAACAGGAACTCCGGATAGTTGACTATGGTTGGACTAGGAGTGCTAGGCGAGAGCGAAACCACAGATAGGAGGGAGACCAGAGAAGAGGAGCAGACAGAGGAGGGATTATTGGCAGAGTAGTCATAGAGAATGCTGAGTAGACAACTGAGTATAATATGATTATTCTTCATGGGAAAGTAAAGTATGTTTCTCTCCATCATGTAACATAACCCCAAGTAAGTATAAAAGATAATACCGTAATACCTCTTGTGGTTGTTGCATCTCCACGTTTTTCCGAATATAAAACGACCTCAGCCATAATGCGCAAATTCTGGGGAATCAAAGAATTCCGAAGGAAACCGCAGAATAATTCTGTAAGGTGCATCTGTGGATTATGAAAAACTGAGTTGAACGCGACCGTGTATCAAGACGCATTGGTAGTGTAATAGTTGGGAAATGTACTTACAACTGGAGAAATGTACATGGAACTTTTACCTGACTGCATAACGATTCAACAGTGTTATCTGATCTGGAGTTTCTGGAGTAGGTAGTGTCTGGTGTAGATATCTCCGGAGTTGACTATGCATTAATAAAGAATATCTACATCCTGCCTCCACTCAATCCTCCATGTTCTCAAGTTTCCACAATATCAGAGTTTGTCGAGAAGTTGTGCAACTTGGGCAATATCATGTACGCTGTTACCGCAGGATGCGTTCAATGTGCTTTTGCCTAGAAATATTGATAGTGACTGACATTGAGCATCTTGAGGTTGTGGTTTTCGCAGCTACTGTAGCTGCAATTCCTCTACTTATTCTGATTCCGAGTAGAAAAGAAACTTCACAGATACCTAGAACCACAAAGAAAACAACTTTTCCACCTAGAGGAAAGCAGAGCAACAGGCTTCCACCAACCATAACATCACTAGCTCCCTATTCCCTTCTCACCACTATTGTTTCTTCCTCACATATTATGTAATTAGATTAAGCACGTACTGAACAACTAATGTGCATAAGGTAAGTGCAAAGTAAGGTTAAGGTAAAACCCACCAATTAGGTTTCCTTTCCCAAAACATGACGTCATTGACCAGACATACAGGCTTATCAGGCGTCCAGGTCGTCATTCTCTATTAAATTCATCACTCCCATCATCCTCTCCTCTCTTTATACCACCACCATTTTTATCCATTATCCCAACCTAAATTAAATTAAACTTCACTACCTTTCATAAAAGTCTACATCAAATGTTAAAAAAGATTAAACGAAAAATTAGTTTTCCAATATTTTAGTACACATGACGTCATCCAAAGACTACTAACATTTTACTTGCAGACATAAATCAAAAAACATGTCTTAAATAAACCTGAGAAAGAAGTAAAGAAATCAAAATACCTTGGTGCTTTAATTGTTTGATTCTTACAAAAGCCATATACCTGGTATCCAGTTCTTATGGCTTCGTTAGCTCCAGTTTCTTTTACAGTTATAACTCGAAAAAATTCTGTGCACGGATAGAAGTCATTGACCAAATGGAACACCAATTGGTTAACATAATTCGCGTAGTAAGAACGTGCATTACCCAACAAATGTTCTTTTGGCTTTCGGTGAGGTCGAATATTATCTTAATACAACCCTGGTACACTGGCCAACGATGGGAAACCTAAAATACTGTAATCTGGCAAAGTACAGTGTGACAGATAATCCATTAGTGACAATGACAGTAAAAAACCTGTAATGTCAAATCATGATTTCTTTTCCTTTAATCTAGAGATTGGGATTTTGATGGAGGTTTATAAAGTTCATTGTTCTGGAAAATGAAAGTGGAACATTAATGTAAATATACATGTTCATCGACTAGACATGTTTTAATTTTAGTTTACCATAAAAAACTGACGACTGCTTTATAGTGTTCAGTATACATTTCTCATGTCTTTTCATTGAATTGTAAACGAAAAGAGAAAGGAGGAGAAAATATCCGCTTCTCATGTAAATCGAAAAAGGTGGATTTTGATACTTCCTAATAAATTCAGTAAATGTTCGTAAAATTGGGAAAGTAAACTAATTCCTTCGATTAGCATAAAATTTGGTGCCAATTAAAAATGAAGTTAAAAAAATCATTTTCGACTAAGGAAAAGGATGAAGGTAAAAAATTTCAAAGTTGTACAACACGTTTTACTTCTTCTACGGACTATCAAATTTGAGGTCATAAGGTGGCCGTAGTTTCTCCCCTATTCCTTTTACGCAAATTTTTAACATATTTCGAAAAACATTCTAAATTGTATTACAGGTCAACGCACTGTCCAATGTTTCACTGTCTTAAGGCTGACAAGAGCTAAAAAGTGGGCATGTGATATGTGTATCAACTGTCCTCAGTCTTAGGTATTTGTATGGATGTCTTAGATACCCGGGTTTTAGTTATTCGTGGTTGTTTCCCGTTGTACAATATCGAGTGTGCCTAATAATTGTTTGGTGCAGGAGTAAAAACTACTTGTTGTGCTTCCTTATTTATGTAGTGTATAAGAAGACCTATTGGTGGAAAAGGTTTATCCGTGGAGGTATACATTGGAAATCCATTCTGTGTCAGATTTAGGGCAGGGAGAGTAGGTGAGCCGTAAGTCTAGCGACTGGTTGACTCGGATGAACGGAAATTCTTCCATCTGAAGCCAAAGGAGAAGTTTCATCCAGTTCTGTGTTCCTTTATTCCTCCCGATCTGTCCGCTCGATATTTCTTTGCATCCTCATCCATCCATCTGACTTTACTTGACAGAATCAAAAGCAAACTCAAGCAATCAGTTCCCTTCATCATTTATCTGTAAGCATTTCCTTCCCTTGGGATAACCTTTGTGGGATAAAAGTTCCTCCACATTTCTCTCATGGAAACTTATTTCAAACAACTTTTTAAAACGGCTTTAATGCATTCCTATAGCTTTGCTACACAAACTTCAGCTTTGGCAGAGGAACCTAATTTAATTGTATGTTGCTTGCACTCCATAACAGCATATTATTAAATCATACATAAAAAATTGCGAATCGAATCATGTTTATGAAGACATCACTATTTTAATGTTCTCCTGCCATGAGACTCGGATCATCTTGGGTTGTTGGGATAGGTACACATGGGTGATTCTGAATCTGCTGAGCGATGCTAGATTTTATGCACACGCTAACGAATCAGAAACCATCACAACACAACATCCTCCGTCCCTTTGAAACTTGGCTCGGAACAAGCAAATCTTTGCTTTGGGATCTGACAATGCAATCCAACGGTTTAAGGTTTGTCTCGTGAGAAAGTATAAGTTGTACATATTTTCCAGAAACATCTGTTGCACACTAAAATCGATATCAGTAGAGAAAGCAGTGTGGTTAATTATTGTGTTGACACGACAGTCTAAATCATTCCTCTTGGATGATTGGGTCACCTAAAGCCTCCTTCATCTCTGATGTGGCAATCTCGGTTTCCACTGACGCTGACGGGTTACCGCCTAGGGTACAAATTATACAAAAACAAATAAACCTCCCTCAGATACAACAACCCATAAACAAAACCGAGATGCTCTATACTTTTATCCATAGGAATGCATTCTTACCCAAAAACAATTTGTAGTTTGTAAAGAACTCATTTTGTACCAACAGTACAATAGTGGCATATTTGCAATTAAAACTGTTTTCATTTAGTAGTGCCTAATAGCAAAGTTATGTAAATTGTTTTTGGCCGGAATCACTTTTGACAGGACATGAAATGCGTTATTAGGAAAGGGAATATTGAGAATCTTCGTTAGCATGGAAGAAAAAAGAAGAATGATAGTTATTATGATGGAATGGGACAATAGAAGGTTGTTTATGCAAAGAGGTTGATGAGTTGTGAGACTACTGGTGAGAATAAAGTAATAATGAAACACAGACTCTTACTCAAATAAAGTTGATTGGTCATTCCTGATTTTATTTTGTTCAGTACTAGACCAAAACATATCTCTCTAAACGAAAACAAGTTCTTAGATACAATTTATTAGTTTTTAACTGATTTTTCCAAAAGAATTGTTTTATTTATACATACAATATTATTATCAACTTTGCTTGACTACGACATTTTACTCATCTTAGGATCATTTCACTTATTACTAAAATCGGACTATTTGTTGCGCTTGCCTATAAAGAAATGTAATTATATGTGTTATGTTCATGTACAAAAAAGCCAATTTTGGAAGTCTTCAACAAAACAGTCCGATTTTTGACTACTTTTTTCATGATTCGCCATAACATCACATAATAATTATGTATATTATGTAATTTATTGGTTTGGTTGTTTCTGTTCATGTGACATTTGCTTCTGTAACGTTGTATCATCACTATATAGTTATTTTATAACTGGGTTGTACATTACTATAAGATATTTGATTGAATTTGCTCCTATCTGACTTTGCCTAGCAAGAACAAGTGAAAGTAGCCGAAATGTGTACATCTAGATAGTATATGGTAAGGTATATTTGTAGCAACATAGTTTTGACTCACCCTGCGAATACATTACAATATATTATCATCATCGTACAAAACCGTGTTTCAGTTGATTTCACCTGCTTACTTAGAAATGCTTAGAATGGTAAAAACACACACTCGTTCAATACATTTTCAAAGTTCACATTTTAGAATATGTCGTGATTGCTATCACAAATGTTCCTTTACATAATATCTGTCGGAGTACACAAACTGTAATTGTACCAATAGAAAAGGGGAAACATTTGTCATAGCCATAATATAGTTACCCAGATATTTATATCTATTATAGTTTGTATCGGGTCGTGTATGTAATTACAATTAACTTTAAATGAATGCGTTAGTTAGGTAGGTACGCTCACTCTTCCTGGGCCATACTCACTAGGAACATGTACAAAACACATTTACATAATGAGTAAACCATTTCAGTTTCAACACAGTCCTTTCCATACCCATACAACAGTTTCTGTTTTCGCATCTAAAAGTCCCCTTTTGTGTTCTGTACTGTTTTCGTGTCACCGTCTAAGGTTTCTGATATTCGCTACTGTTGGAGTTAAACCTACCTAGTCGATTCTTACGTACCTATTCCTATTAGTATCGTTATAATGGGATTCTTGCATGAAATGTCAAGTCGTTATCGTTATCACTACTATATGTACATTGTAGATGAAATTGATTAACACATTTGGTGAAGTAAGACACAATTACACACATGCACGTCCTACAATTATATTATTGCTTTGCTTTCTTAATTTCCTAAGTAGTGGGTAGGTCGTGGATAGGTACTTGACAAAATCAGTTTTAAGGAGGCAGTGTGAGCTTAGTGTGTGATTGAAACAAATCATGGCAAGACAATTTGTGTAATTAATATTTTATATCTTACTCTAGTTTATTGAATGTAACCAACAATGGGACAGATATAGTACGATTAATAAGTCTTCATAATAAGTACCCATTTAAGTATCTGGATACATTCCTGCTACTATCAAATTCAACAGTGTGGTTTCTTGACTACAACTAGATTAGTGATTAGTTTAGCTCATGTCTCTCCATTAAACTTAACCCTCTCACATTGCTCGACTATAAATGTACGTATAATATGTATTTGATTTCATCACTAGCAACAATTCTTATTTAACTATCTACCAAATATTTTCACCTCGTACAAATCATCAAGTACCTGCGCAGTAATCAACTCCTAGCATTAGTTACACTAGTTCCTTAAACCAGAATTAGTTAGAGTGCACTCAACAACGTAATTATAAGAAAATATGTAAGTAAGTAAGTGGACTGCATTATTGTGAGTTTTATTCCTCCTGCTAAATCAAGTACCCGTTGAAAACTAACTCTGAATTTCTGGAGTACAACTGGAGCAAGTTTACAAAATTTATAAGTTTCCTCAGCACTTTTCTAGTCTAACTTTTTATAGATAGTTTTAAGATAGTACTTGGTTCTTTGTGGATTAGTACCTACATCTTACATCACGGCAATACTACTCAATTACTATTTGCTCTATCATACCCATCAAGTGTGCAGAAAATTATTTCAGAACTTATCCTACTCCTTATTTCAAGGGTAATACCTGATACCATCCCCTTATACATCTTTAGGCTGTCAGATTGAATCCCCTAAACCCTCTCCATGAAAACATTGATTTTACACGATTTGCTCACGGATTCTTAGGATAGAGTATATTCACGCGTAATGCACCTGACAAATTCTTCAAATTGACTGAGTGACGCGATACTGCAACTTGCTACCTCCTAAAATACTTCTCTACAACTAACTGTAAGTAGGGGTAGCCGGTTCCGTACAACTTGAGTAATTCTACCAATAAAATTCAGAATAGCACAATATCCACTTACTAACTATTAACTGACAACCAATTCTAACATGTAGGGGAAATAATCTAGTAAACACTTTACAATAGCCTAAATTTTAAATTAGCTCTAGTTATACTATCAATCAATGTCAACTAAGGATAAGTTAGTACTCCCAGTTAAATGACAAATGCCCCTTTGAAAACATGAGGAATTGATCGACATAACATACCAATCAGTCTCTACAAATACACAATCATATGGAATATTCTACCCAAATAAGTCACATTTATGTTATGTAATTATTAGTATAAGCAAAGCATATCTAACAGTAAGTCAAGAAAACGGAGTGGAAGCTATTGTTTTGTAATAATAATCACAACTCCCCTGAAAACACCTCTAACTTGTGCAAAAGTAAATATTTCAAAACGTCTCCGAACTTTTTACTACTGGAAACTCATACAGCATTTTCCATAACCCACGTTGTCTCTAATTCCTTGACTATCTACGAACCCATGGATTTCTCTACAGCTAATCAATAGCAGTCATGTGATGAAATGGAGTTTTCTGAAGATTACATATCTGCTGGCTCAAACAGTAGACTATCTCTTGAGGTTAATATTAGCACTACCTGAGATACAACTTCCTTCTCTCGTCGCAGCTTTTACTGAAGATAAGGCCACTTAACTTACGCCAAAGAATACTATTCGCCTCACACTTGACCTTCGCCACTTTCCCATACTTATTTGTAAACAAATGCAAATAATACATTAGTTACTATTAAATGCCAGAATTACGTATCTTCATTGAGCTAGGTACACTTTTGCTGTTTTTGTCTTTAACTGTCTATTATCTCCTCTTCGTTGTGAACTTCGAACTTATTTCTCTCGATTGATTATTATTACTTATCCGTTGTCACAAAGTAGTACAGGACTTTTATGCTGGTCTCTGTATTTCCTTATTGCTATTTATTACATCTGCACCATGCACAAAGCATTACTCTTGCAAAATGCTCAGTCAATCTACTCCATTTTCATAAAGATACACTCAAACTCTGTTCAATCTCCGATCTTCAATATCCCTTGATTTTCCAAACCCATATTTCCATTTTAAACAATAAAAATAGTTTTTACAACATGCATCTATATAGTTACAGATAGTTTGCACATGTGAGAACTCGTTATCAGTCCGCTGTTGTAACAAGACGGAAACATGCATGTAAATTAGATCAATTTCGCTCTACTCATAATGGTACATACATTAAAAAACTTATTTAGTATTTCTATTAGTATTCGTTCCTTCAGATTACATTACAACATTCGTCTGCTCTGCATTGCCAACGTGAATTATCAACCTTTTGTGAATACTAAAGTCAGTCACATTTCATCTTATTGTATTTTATGCTTTAACATTTGATTGTTTTTGTTTAGTACATTTTATATATCTTAAGCAGCTACTACGAATAGTTTTAATCAATTTTATAGCACCATTTTTACTAAAAATGGATAGTCAAAACAGTTTCCATATCACGCCATTGATCTGTAATAACAAAGTACATAAATTAGCCAAAGCACATGACAAGGAGGGATATCGATATACAAAATGTATTGAAATGTTACTCAATGCAGGCATGTAAATAATATTATCCATGTGAACACAACTACACCAGAGAAAAGAATACACACTTTTTGACTACGCATATCAGCCATGTAAATATTTAAGTGGGTAAAGGGTTCCAAATTGAAACTATACTATCAAACATTAGTATTTTCAAAGAGACAAGTAACAACATTCATCATAAACTTTGAGTTACAATTCAGTTGACGTATTTTTAGTTAATAGGCGATTGTTAGACAATTCTGACTATATCATATAACATTTTGTAAACAAAATACATTATACACACCATATTATATTGCATTTCATTATATAATATGTACACTGACAGTAAATAGTTTAAGAATACAGATTAAAGTATTGATTTTTTCTTGATGAGCGCAAATAGTAGTAGAATTTGCATGGTTTTCCAAAATTTTGTAAAAGATTAGCGTACGTGCAGGTAAACAAGGGGCAGGCAACATTATCAATTACTGCCCAGAAATGGATAACTGATAAAGGAAGGATTTTCAGTTTCACACACTGTTAGGTTACTTTACCAATAACTGTGTACTCCTGAAAAAAAAGAGTTTTAAAGGATATTCTCTGAATACGGAAGTAAGATTGATAGAGATAAATGGTTCTACAAGCAAAAATAAATTTTTAACGTACAGTATAAACTAGGTTAACTAGAATTTGCTACTTTCACAGGGGTAGTACCTATGCACGTCTTTTCCGTCTTCCCTCTCTACTCTATTTGCTATACTTACACTACTGACTATTGACTACGATTTATGTTAGGATAAACTGATAGCTAAAAATAAAGATTTATCACTACGACATTTGTACGCAGCTACATATATAACAATTTCTATAAACGTATCTTCATAATATTGTGTGCATTTGTGTACGCTTCATAATAATGCTATTTGTATCTAGAAATATAACAAGAGTTGGACTGGCATTGAGCACAGAAGGCTCATTAAACCTTATTAGTACCATAGTTACATGTTTTATTATAATTAGCCTAAGTTTTACATACTAAATAAAGAAACGGGTGGCTATAAATGCACGGGTCAGTTCCTTTACGATTCATTTTCCAGTTTTCAACCCTTCAGATAGAAAAATGCGATAGAAGCCAAAACCACATATTTTACTACAACCGACTTTTTTAGAATTCATTGCTTCTGCTATTTGAACATGCAGCGCTAACATTTTCCTATCACAAGTATTATACGTCCTTTAACAATAGTCTTTGACATAACAAGAATCGCATTTTCTATTATTGATTAAAGTGAGGAATCCCTCTGTAATTTAAATTGTCTTGGTATCTTATAGCTTGAGTCTCAACAATTATTGCATGACAACACTACATTTCGAATTATTCTAAAGCTGCAAATCAAAAGTTAATGTTTCCATTCTTTTCAAGTGACTAGCAGCTTTTAAGTATTATAACCATCAATGAGAAAAACTTTAGTATTCTAATTTTTGAGACATATGTGTTTCGATCTTCAACTTTAAAGTAACATTAAATACAGTGGGCACTTTTATAGCGGGCAGTTATGGGCTTATGTGTTTTTTATAGTAGTCCTTGCATAAATGTAAAGCCTTTCTTGTGAACATTTTATATATTCCATAATTAATCGTAGATAATACTACATTACATGATTAAATTTTAACCAACGACAGTTACACTGTTTGTATCATAATATGGCATCAATTAGATGTGCATACGACTATATTAGAGTGAGTGCTTTTTAAATATTAGCATACAATATTTACTCTTCTACATTTAGTATTTAGTAGGAGATGTCTTTATCTGGATCTCGAAAACGTACCTTGTTATCATAGCGAAAGATTTTGATACGTATTAACCATCTTATTGTGATTAATAATTACTTTATGTTGGGCGGTTACCAAAGCTTTCTATTATAGAAACATACTCTTAATTATTTATTTCTTACGCACTATCTTCCTGTCTTCAAGTTTCACTTTGATTGCGTCGGCGATAACTCACGGGCTCTTTGTTCCAGCTCTGCCTTGAAATTTTCAATGTCTGCTTGACTTTAAAATAAGTTCAATTAGTTACAAATCTTTTCTCTTCGTCTACCACTTTATCAAACCATATAGTATTTACTATGTTATTTAGTTAACTACAGTATTTGTACAACTTCAAGTCAAAAGGAGATTTTTAATATTTTTAAGTAACTCTTGGCTTAACAAGGTTAAAATTCACAAGCTAGTAATAGCTACCTGCAGCTAAATTGCCTAATTATTTAAATTGGGAGCGACTTTGTGAAATACAGCAATAGGTTTAGAGCATCAAAATATATATGTATATATAGGTAAAGACTGTTTCTTCTTCTAGTAGGTCAACAACAAAATTCCTTTTATTTTTCAGAACTGTTGATCGAAATGCTTACTGAAATCTATGTTCTCAAAATTCTGGTAGCCTTATTGAGTGGACGCACCGCAGAGTGCATAATATTACAATACCTAAATCTATCAAATTAATAAATGTCTTTAGGATACCTTATTTGCATTAGGAGTATTCCATTAATAAGATTGAGCATGTCTAAAACAGATCCCATTGACGGAGGCTGAATTTGGATAGGAGGTAAGCCTTTACCGTGGGCCATATCGTTTATCTAAAACAATATGACAATTGAAATCACTTTCAAAAAACTCTTTACACGATAGACATTCTTCCATCCCTAACTTAAATAAAAATATTTAATTCGCTTTAATTATTATCGATTTAAATTTAATACCTTTCGTTGTAAAACAACGGCTTGGTTGGTGAGATGATTGAGACAATCAGAGGCTTCAAGGGTTTTTTCGTGTTTTTCGCCTAACTGTTCTCTATATATGGAATATGTTTCGCGTTCATTATTGAGAGCTGATCTGAAATCACCTGCGATGCATAAAAATGATAAATTATTGAACCTGGTGGTAGCTTATTAGCGGAATATAAGTATTAAGTGTGGAAACATTAAGAAATAAATTTTACCGATGCAGCTTTGTGTCCGAGCAACTAGATGGTGTCCTACAGCAGTTTTCAGTGAACGAGCTCCGAAATACTTCTTACTTAGCTCCAGACCTTTCTCCAGGAACTTGAGGGACAATTCATATTCACCTACAGCGTGTAAAATCAATCCGATATTGCAATCCAAGAGAGCTACCTGGGGGTGGTTTTCTCCCAAAACTAACAAGCTCAAGTATCGAGCCCTGAAAAATGAAATGCAAAATATTAGTAGACCTGTAAATCAGTTCACTTTACAAAAAGGTTCCAAATTTTTTTTTAAATGAGTTCCATATCAGGATATATTATTACTGCTGGAGTATTACCTGTACAAAAGTTTAAGGGCTGTTGTAACTTGATTGTTGGCAAAGCAATACAAGGATAGAAAGGTGTACTCGAGAATAGTAGTGGGATGATCAATGCCAAGAATTCTCTCAGCCATGAAAAGGGCTTTTTGTTGGTATGCCATGGCATCTGCATGTTCTCCCATTACGTAATTGAGGCGGGCTAACAGTCGTAGGCAAAATGCAATATCTGGGTGCATTGCTCCATAGACATTATTTAAGAGATTGAGCGCTTCACTCAACAGTTCATAGCTCTCCCTAAAGTAGCCTTGTGTCAGTTTAGTTTGTGCAGAACTTAGGAATTGGTAAGCGTCAGAAGCCTGTTATTCATACGCAAAATCGGCATTTAGTAATTTCTACTTGCAAATCTACGGGAATCATTAATATCGACGATTTTAAGAGAAAAATACTAAGCAGGATTTTTACCTTTGGATCAACGTGTTTAACAACGGGGAAAACATTAAGAATGTCTTCTTGTAAAAATGTATTACTGTTTGTCTTTCCATTTCCTCCGTTTTTGTTAAATTGATACTCTCGTAGGAGAATTTGAATCCCAGTCTTAAGGCAAAATGATCTCAAAAGAGAAATCTTTTGAATTCCAAAGTGTTGTAGACAGCTGTCAATTGTATCAGTAGAAATCTCTGCAAATGAAAACCCGTAGTATGATTTTATATCTTCCCGTATTTGTTCCCAAAGGGAAGACTGAGTCAAAGCAGTCCAGTCCACAATCGGAGAGCTTCCGTTGCAATGATTTTGCTTTCCCTTCTGCTGCTTGTTCTTATTTCGGTGAGCCCCCCGGTTTGGCTTAGACGGAGTCAGCTAGTTAACATATTTCCATTAGCATGCTGATATAAATTGTATTAATTAATAAAAGGAAAATAATTTTCTCACTTCATCTGCTATGACGGGAGGTACAAGAATAGGTCCCGACATAAAGAAACAGTTCAAGAAGTGACTGATAGCCAGGCTCTGGTTCATCACGTCTACGGCCTAATTTGCAAAGAAAATCGTATACCGTGTGCTTCCTTCAAGAAAGATATAGTATTTTGGGTAAAATTGGTAAAAACTGTTTACTTGTATGTAAGGGTTGAAGACGTGTTTCGCACTGCGTGCAATGAGCTCCATCATTGCAATGGTGGTGACAAAATGTGGGAGATTTTGAACACTGTTGTTGGGCGATGCATTTCCCTGTCCATTTTGGGTGGTTTGAATGAAACCATTCATTTTGATGTTGCTCTCTTTAAGTGCTTGTTCTCTTTCCAGGAGTAGATGAACGATTCGTCCCAAGTAGCGAATATTAATACCCCGTGCATGCATAGACGCAGATAAGGTTTGACCATCCATCAGCAACGGGTTGGGGCCGAAAAACGTCGTACCACTATCCAGTGCGCATGAACTATTATTAACAAAACCATCCTCCGCCCAATAAGCATGATCATGCAATGAAGGAGAAAAAGAAACAAAGGAAACTGTCCACAGATTATAGATTGTAAAAAGCTTAGTACGAAATAAAGGTTTTAAAGAATTACCTTGTAGTTGTGATATCTCGAATGAATTGCGGTATTTGAAAAATAAGAATATATTCGCAGACTTCTTTGTTGACACGGATTTGGAGCTCTAGAGAAGGGTACTGTTTTAATTTCCCAACTTCTTTTGAATCATCTTGGGAAGTTCCGTCATTTTCACAAGACCTCGATCCTAGTTCAGACTCATTCTCAGTGGCCACAGGAGGGGTAGAGTGTTTCACCATAGAAGAGAACAAATCAGGGTTGAATCGGATATCGAATTCGTTCTCTCCCAAAGATCCCACTGCAGCGGCTGCTTTAGCAATCGCAATTGCTGTGAAGCTCCCAGATTCTATTCAGCAATACATCCATTTATTTAATTTAGGCAACTTAATAATTCATGCATGAGGTTACAAAAAAGTGCTAAATTCCCGCATTTACCATCGGATTTTTCACTAGAGGACGTAATACTTTCCACCATTTTCTTTGCTGCAATATCTAATTTGCCAGATTCATCTTCCTCTTTTGTTGTGTCTTCCTTTTTAGAATCCTCTGTTTGGGGAGTGGTCTCGTCCACAGATACTGGAGTTGGGGAAGTTTCTCTAGCTTCCTTTCTTCGATGTCCCATGGACTGAAGATGGTAAGCCGCTAGTTTGATGAAGGTCATGTAGCGTGTGTCAATGAACGCCTCAACGAGCTCTTGTCGAATACAGCATAGTTTATGAGGGTGTTGAAGGGGATATCCCATCTCTTTGACTTCTGTACTTAATTCTACGGGTATGCCTGGGAAATTTGTAAAAAAAACACTGTTATGATACTGTTATGATAAATTCTAAGTTGACTCAATTCATATTTAGAGGTAATTAGAAACCTGGAAGGAAGTTAACGTCCGGAGGAAACGTGCGGAGTAAATCTAAAATGTAGTGTCTCCCGTCGTTTCCAATGATTCCCTTACACTCCACCGACGAACATAACTCTAAGGTTTCCTCCTTTTCGTTAGCCACGTAATGTGGAAGCACTTTGAGTCTTGGAGCAGCTTTTTTCAAAAGCTCTAAATATTTCTCATTGGTTACCACAGTTTTCCCAAAGTCAATTGAACCATAAACAACAGACTGGTCTTGTTCTCGTTCCAAAATTCCGGGAATAATTGACTGGGCGGTGACCCTGTAGCCTCTATAGTCGATAACAACCGTTCCGAGAGTGTACAATCCTTCAAGGTCAATGGCATTGTACGCTGCGACTCCTTGAAGATCATTTCGTGGTGCAACATGAGCTGCAGCGTCTCCTCCCAGCTCCTTATAGTGATCTCTGACGTCAAATCCCAAAGAGAAAAATATATTCGACCAAATGAACATTTGCATCTTGTGGCTCTCCCCAGGGTTGATTGCCATTATATTTCCGTCGATAACCGCCACGGCTCCCCTTGATGCTGCTGACACAAAGTCAGAATGAACCTACGAAAAAGCAAATGCATTAGTTGAGAAACCTTGAGAATTGAAATAACATTATAGGTAGAATGCCTAATTTTTGAAACACTCTCCACTACTGATTTTGCAATTGAAAACAGTACCTTAAAAACAGCACGTTCTCTTAACAAACGTTCTGGCAGGGTTTGTCTTGGCAATTCTCGTGTTGACTGAAGTTCCTCATTCCAATCTCTAGTTTGTCCAGGAATATGTTCTTCGTAGCCTAGTTTGGAGGAAAAGGCTTCCTCAGCTCTGATGGCATCAAGACTGTGTTGCATTGACGGAGAGACCCAACAGTAAACTTGGTATGGTGTAGCGACGCGTTCAAAGGGATGGCGACCCATCCGCCGTCGTTGAAGCAAGGCAAAATTCTTTCGGAAAGCAGGACTAATTTGAGTAAGTAGTTCTATTAATGAGTGACTTAAAAAGTTGTTTGGATTTGCTGGCATAGGGTCAAAGTTATCCATGGTTGAGCGGTTCAGGTAAAAACCCCTAGGAGAGGCCGTAACATGGCAGGTTTTGTCTTCAAGTGTTACTATTAGTAAGTACATAAGATCACCATGCAGCTTGCGGTAGCCCGGAGGCGGGTTCCAGCCCGATGCTGCTAGAACCTACAAAATGCAAAAGTTACTACCGCGCTGGAGCTGGATTGATTGCGAGAGTGCAGGAGTGGAATTACCTTAAGGCATGAGATAGGCTTGTGGTCTTTGTGCAGAGGATGAACCGGACTGAGCAGAAGAGAATTGGAGGTGCCCGGCATGATGTACTCGGGGGGAGTGCAGTCCACGACTCTTTTCTTCCCTGTCAAGTCCCCGCCACTGACAGCGTTGAGGAAGGACAGAGAAGCACAATCTGTGCCGGCGTAAGCATCAGCCCAATCACTGGGTTTGAGAAGATCACGAACATGTTTGACATGAATTCTGGCCTCTCGACAGTTGTACGGCTCCTCCACAACCTGCACGTCCAAATTAACAGGTAAATAAATATAGAGAAGCTCTGACATTGAGAAGTGAGGCGATTAGATAAGATACGAGTACCTTAATAACAGAACCATCTTTCAACCCAGGTATACTTTTCAGCTCGGCGAAGTTATCCAGAGTAACACCATCCAACTGGAGGGAAAAACATGTTCTATGGCAAGTGTCTTCTCTTTCCATTAACAATTGGTGAAGTTCTTGAACAATCTCACTACTTGATACCTGCTCATAAATGTTTTTTATCTTAAACTTGGCGATAGACACACGAAACGTAAATAGGCACTAATTAGCTACTCAAATGCTCTTTAGAAGCAGTTACCTGAATTTCAAAAGGCTCGGCCCCAAGCGCAACAATTTTAATCGTTAACCCTGCGTCATGAACATAAAACACATCTTCAGCGGTCTCCGATTTAGTTTCGTTGGAAGTTGCCTCGGCTTCTTTATCGGTTTCGTCTGACTCATTTTTATTGGCACTAGTGGCAGTTTTAATACCGTTCCGCTCTTCGGAATTACGATTCTTAATATTCTTATTGGAAGATTTGGACTTTTTCGAAGATCCCTTTTTCGACGGCTTGGAATTTTCTTTATCGCTAGCACCGTTTTCAATGTTGATTTGGCTGTTGGCGATTTCCTCAATCGGAGACGGTGAGGCTGATGTGCCATTGAGGGAACCATTTATTCCGGAATCTATTATTTCCGGTTCTTCGACATCTATTCCGTTACTACTCTGGGAAGAAGGGTCCTTCAGTGACACAGCAGAATCTTCAGGGACTTTTTTATCATTGTCCAAGTTTGTTGGGCTTTCAACGCCATCCGTTACTTTCATACTTATCTTTGTAGACACGGTTTTAGAAACGGATGAAGTTAGAAAGGACAATCAGCGTAATTTACAGACTTGAAAACAATGTTGATCCTCACGGGGTGCACAGACGGACCAAGTTGGAAAGCAGAATTTAAGACTTCAAAGCAATGCTGATGGTGTGATGAACTAATCTGGAAGACACAAAAGCACCAAAAATTAGTCGGACAGAAAATATTCCAGAGTGGAGTAAATATGTTGTTCGGGGCTCAGAGCACAGGAAAATAAGCTCCTACTTGAAAACACGAGTGAGCAGCTACTACCTAACGATTAACAAACCATACATTACGTAGGACACGTCTGTCTGTCTCTATACTTAAGATTACGTCCACAGGACAATGATAGAGCATGAGGAGTGCAGATGTGGAGTGCTGGATGCTACAATAACGCTGGAGAGCACAGCTAGGTAGTTGTCGTTGCAGTTGCCGTAGGAAGAGTCTACCATGCTGTACCATGTGCGTCTTCCCTCATGGCAGATACAAGATCGTGAACTGTGGTTAATATTACACATTATTTATAGCAATTCCATCCAGTGGACACCACACTCCTCACTTCTTCCCATCCATTGATTTATGCTTTATTAATATACTACATTTTTCACAGCAGCAATGCCTAATGCTAATTCTCAACGTGTAAGCTCCAATTACGTTAATAATATGATAATTTACTAGCCTCGTGTTTCCATTACCTTTCAAACCTTTCTCTGTATATACCCTATCTTATCAGACACCAGACGAGACAACTTTAATAGGTAGCCATCAATTATCATTTATTCCGTACTATTTTATGCACCGCTTTACCTCATCATCGTAAAAGGTTTCTACAATCACACAATCGCAACATAGCAGGAAGCACAAATGTTCCATGAATATTAAAATCAAAAACAAGACTTGATGACACATCCTTTCCAGTTCACAGTTCACATAACCAATCAGTGCACTTTCCATGTGCATAATATGCAGATCATATTTCACAGCCAACGTGGCACACATGTATGTCGGGAGACTGCCTAACCCAAAGGCGCCTTTAATTGCTTTGCAGTAAAGCGTAATGACATTCAACTGACATTCATATCAAATTCCTTTTCCATTTCTATGCACTTTTTAAACCAATAGTTTGCCTAATCCCTTAACTAATACGAATCAGAAATATAACCAGCAAAAATGATGTCCAATAAACGCCAATGTAGGAAATTCCAACAAGATTACGATTGAAATACCAATGAACATTAACTAAAAATATGGATCTTTGTGCAAATATTTCAAAATGGGTTACAAAACATAAGATATCGATAATAGTATTAATCAATCTTTGATTTAAACATGGGAACTTGAGGGTAATGAGAGACATCTAAGTGTCATTGCGGCCTAACATTATAGCATTACAGCAATTGGGTCAGGAATATAATGTAAAGATTAAAATAAATGAGAAAAACATTAATTGAAAGGTAAACCGGCAGAAACATTTTCCTTATTGAAGTCATCACCACTAATTAGTTGTATCATCGCAGCAAAATTATGTTAGCGCCATTAGTATAACTTGGAATGTTCTTCAGAGTTGTATGACTGAGACGGCGATATATGAGATGACTAGAAGAATCCGACATTTTTCGAACAAAGACAGAAATAGCATAATATGGATATAACATAATGCACGGTAGCAGCGGCTGCTGTAATAATTGCGTAACTCTAGAATATTGATAACATCCAATACCCGGGCCCGAGAGGTTAAGTGACTACTTTGCATTTTTAACTACAGATATATATAAGTATGTATATATATATGATATATAATATATACTACTTTCTTTATCCCTTTTTTCTGGTGCAACTCGATTGTATTTAATTTTTTATTAGAGTGAGTTGCATCTTGTGGAGTCCGTTTTATCGTTTTGGCCTTGAAAGCAGAAATGAAAAACATGCAGCTTGTTGTAAGTCATTCAATTGTCAATACGCCACGAGTTAATACAATGGCTAAATCCCTAATGCAATTACTTATTCCAGAAAAATACCTAATGTAGTTATATATATATATATTATCGTAACTACTTTATGGCATTCTGGCCATTGAAAATCAGTCATACTTCTCATATCTTCTCATATCTCATATAAGTTTGTATATTTATGTATATCATCCACTGCTAAAATAAATAGTAAAAGAGTTAAAGAAAGAAATATTATTTAAGTCATGAGTTCAGTAAAAGATATGGTTTTCCTTTCCATAAAATGGATTTCAGCAGTCGAATAGTCTCCTGTTCATATTACAAAGCATGGTATCAGTTATTAGAACTCAGTGGCATGATTTTGGTGTCTACGAACATTGTCATTTAAAGGTGGGTTCTTATCGAAAGGGCGAAGGAACAATTCGATATTTTGGGAAACTAAGCAATGAATTCATATTCAAATAGAAACAGAGAAATGGGATGGACAATGAAGAACTTTTTTCTGTAAACTAGTGATACACATTTCCTATGTTGCCCTTTGCTTAAAGATGAAGACATAGCAGTTAAGTATGAGCGGTTCGCTTTAACATTAAATTGTGTTTTCTCTCAAATTTCCAAGTAAATCATGTATGGGTGATAGTAATTTGTAAACCCGTTTTGAAAGCCCTAGTTCTTAAAAATCCGTAGCTATGCTTTCACCAATTAAAAATAAATGCATTCCTAATAATTCCTTGAATATCTCACGCAAGGAGAGAGGCTATCTCTGTCAGAGTGAGGTAAGTTTCGTCACAGCGAATGCAAGAGAACTTTAGAACATGTATGTAGATATTCGTTTTAAGTCAATAGTGCTTAGGACATAGCATAGCGTATGTAACACGTTAAACAGTTTCGTTAACTGCTAGTACTAGGCAGACAAGACAGCAAATAATATAATAATATAAATATTGAATAGGTGGTGGTAGATAGTATTCCTTTGCATATCATGCATACCAATATTATTTATATTTTGTACTTTCTACTGACTAGACCAAATAGGTCTTATTGTACACGAAGTATTGTTCTGTATTCATATAAGTACTAAAATGAACTAGTTATAGCCCGTATGTAATTATAATCTTGGATGAGCAAATGAATAGGCTGAACAACGATAACAAATAATGATATTTGACATGATTATATGCATATGTGTGGACATTTTTTGGGTTTATCTCACTTGTAGTTAACGAACGATTCAGTGAAGTGATAATCGTAGGTAAATTTACATGGAATTGTATCAATACTCTTCATTTAATACGACAACAGACAACAAATCAAACCTCATTCATGCACCCAATATAAATAACATACTAAGCCAAATATCTATAAAGGACGGACGGCTAAAAAAGCATGCCTTACCAGTTAGCCTGTTATACATTAATCGTTAAGGAAATGTTATAAAAAGGGTCGTTAAATAATCGTAAGCAATATCCCAATAGACTGTACATAATCATCGCATTTGTGGTCATTAATTACAATAAAATGGGATGCGCTGACACAAATAAATAGTAGATGTACTTACGCATCACACCGCATAATAATGCAAAATAAATTATACAAAATACTACAAGATTCGTAAAAAGCTTAGATAGTTTAGAGTATTAAATATCAGAAGACATTTTATAAAAAGGTCTCGCCTGTCCGTCCGTTTATGTACTCCTACATTTCTCTGTGATATAACTCACTTACGTTACGAACAGATTAAAATAACTCTTTCATATCTTTTTAGTGAGCTTCTGAAAGCATAACAAAGTTGAACGGTAAATATAGTGTAAATTTTCACATGATTACAAATTACAATTATATAGCTTAATGACATGACATACCTATACATTTGCAAATAGCCTGTTGTTGCAATGCTAGGTACAGTTATCCCTAGCTTAGCAACGAGCGGCTGCCATCTAATGTGTCTTCCCATAGTTTGTTACACCCTTTTTGAAATACTTTACTTAATATGGTCATTATATTGTTTACAAATGAATTTCATTAACACAAGGAAAGAGTATTGAAAGGCCAAAACCATTTGGCAAATGCAATATTAGTTCAAGACAAAATTGCCATACATTTCAAAAATAAGAGATCAGATCTCCGGCAAAACAACCGAATAATCGGTAGATTGTAGTTTAAATGGATCATGGATCACTATTATTATTAAGAAGAGCTTAGCAAGTCTTTATAATAATGTCCGATCTGTCCGTCTGTGTGTCCGCGTTAAATCTGGGTTGGGCAAAGCAACCCGGAATCACACAATGCAATACTCATACAAGGGAATACTACTAACAACACAGTAAAGTCAGTATTTAGAGTATTTGTCGGAGGCTGTACAAATTGTCGGCAAGTGTCGTAAGTTACACATAATATACTTTCCTACTACTTTTCTCGACTTTCCTACTGTCTTTTGACGCGACTCTTTGTTATATGCTGTTTTTAACGGGCTTAATTCGTGTAATTTTCTAATGGACAACATATTAGGTATAACAAAACATGAATGAGAATGAAACTGAAGCTGTATATTTATAATTTAATCAACTGTTTCTATTTCATTTTATCTAGCATTTATGTCTAAATATCCATTGACATGTACAATTTCATATATCATACAGTAGGTATGCACTGGCAACCCATACATGCAAATCTTCAGTTGACAATGTAACCGGTACACCGTTCACCACCGTGAGAATATGAAATAGCAAACTTAATGAATCGTTGCTGTTGCTTTTTGTTAATTAGGTAAATGTACTACACCGTGTAAATAGGTACACCTAGTACACCATTATTACACCAATGTGCATGCACTGACGTACCGCAGGCCGTCGCCGTTATGTAATTAAATAGCTTATTACATTTCACAGACACAGACATGCAACGTTCATGCATTTCATTAATTGCATGACATACTAATTTATTTTTACTGTTGAAACCGAAAAATTATTGTATCTTTCCAATATTTATGAATGGGTTCTATTCTAAGTCGTAATAAAGCAATAAAAAATTTAGAAATGGTATAGCAGGCTCAATCAAGGCCTTAAAGCGAGAATAAAATATTGTAAAAAGAAGAAAACCTATAATAATTATCAGGGCTCGGATATGTATTTTCCAAAAATCGTAAAATATTTAAATATATATTTCCTTAAAAACGGAAAATATTTTCCAAAATATTTTCTTAAAAAACCATTAAAATGTGTATTTTAATGTCTCAAGTTCTTTTAAATTTCTTGAAAAGTATGATTAAATTTTATTATAACTTTTTGAACGGCGTTTTTGCCAAAATAGATGTCATAAAGTCACACTCAAGAACAATGCCATAAAAAATTTTTCAAAAAATTATTTTTCAGACACAAATAAAAGTATAATTTTACGTTTTTAGAAAAAATTTTGCATTTTACTGCGCATTTTTGCGGTAAAATGACAAAATTTTGGTGAAAACGCCAAAATATTTAAAAATATTTTCTTATCGGCCAAATATTTACCAAAATATTTTTTAAAATAAAAAATATGTTCTTAAATATTATATTTTCTAAAAATGACAAATATTTTTTATATTTACTAAAAATATTCGCATACGTTCTTCATTAAGTATGAAACGCCTAGATCCGAAGTGTCCGATGTGTACGATCACACAGTAAAAATATTTTTATAAATACATATCCGAGCCCTGATAATTATATGACTGGCAACAGTTTCTTTGTTCACTGATCATTGACCACAACTGCATATCGGAAAAGTCCTTGCACAAAAGCTATTTTTAAATATCGAACGCGGCAGAGGCAGTCTTTCTACCTCAGGTTACGCACTAATCGAAAAGTAAAACTCCACAGATTCCACAGCCACCCACACTCCCTCATCAATTCATTATCAATCCACTTTAAACGATACACAACTGTGTAGCCATGTGCTAATTAATTCATGCGTGGATGTTAAAGGAATAATGAATATCATATTCAATTAAGGAAAATTGGGGAGGGAAATCCGTTATTAATCCCCATTCTCCTCCTAAATTGCAAGTAACTTGCTGCAGGTTGATGAACAATCGATCAAAGACCATTGATCACTGGCAACGATGAAGGATGATCACTAATTTTTGAATATTAATAGGGCTGGAGGTGTGCATAACGTGCATAGCCGACGGTTTAGGTGATAGTTAATGAAAAGTGTGTTTTACATGATCACTACTTAAGAAATGATTAAGTAATGGTTTTACCGGTCAACAGTGATAGTAAAAATCTGGATTTGATCCGGATGAATGATTGACTGGAAGAAAACTGCTATTTATTATTAGATTCTTGGAAGTTGGACTGGAAGCGATTTCTTTCTAGAAGAGTGTATGTATCTCTCGTAAAACTCTGTGTTTAGGATAGGGATGTAGTTGGTCACTGCAAGATATTTACTGGAATTAAGAACACAATAACCAGAGATAAAATTTCAGAGAGTAGCACAGACAATACTTAAAACTATAAGTGCTATAGAAACTAAATTAGGGTAGAGAAAAAGCAGGTATTATTTTAATAACAATGATAGAAGAAAATTAAATTGTGTGAGTAAATGTTGAGTGTCTGTGTCTAATATTGTGAGTAAGGAAGAGTGTGCGACTGCATACTATATTTCTCTTTATAATGAAACTTAACCACCAACCAGTTAGGTAGGTTTAGAATATGCATGCAATACTCACAGAAGTAGTGTGCTTCGTCTGTGTATTATCATGTATTGCTCTGCTCCACAATATTACGGGCTTCCGAGGAATACCTTCATCCAGGCAGTTACAAAAGCTATATACATCTTTAGAATGAATGGAGGTGATAGTAGTAGAAACATGGAATAGAATGGAAATGGAAGTGTACGGAGCACAAAAACCAACTCCAGTCTAAAAGTTGTAATATCAGGACCGCCCGAGTGAGTGATTTCATAGCCATCACTGTTGTTCCCTCTGAAAAATATTCAGTTTTCTCAAAACACCGAAAGGGAGCGAATATAACATCTTTCAAGGTGCTGAAATGTTATATTCTCTTAATTATTACACTCATTAGTAAACGGACGTATCTATAATTCCCGCGTTGCGTTATTGCACTCCTGAAATATAAACATCCACCTCTATTTTTCCCATGTCCAAGGATAACTAATTGCCCCCAGGTAGTTAAACTCGTGAAAGGTTACATGTGCTTTCAGGAGTTCTATTGAAATTGCTTGGTCAAGTTCGAAAATGAAACCAACACTAGGAGCTGTTGCAAACAAGCTATTATTTTTACGCGTTTATACATTCTTTCCAATGACTAATCACAAAAATGGGCAAATTACTTTTACTCATCACAACACAACGAAGTGACCCTCTAATCTCTATATAGACTATAAGTCGTCCCAAAATTGTAATGCTGCCGACCACTTTAACCTCTAATGAAGACTTATCAAGAATCTTCAAACTGCGTGACCATCACAGTCTTCCAGACGTCTGAAGATGACCGGCAGGAGAATTCTTCAACATTCTTTAGCTATTCATCCAAGGAGAAGTGGCTTTGTTTGTGCCCATCACTGCAACGCATTACCGGTCTTGCCGATTTTTCAATGAGTTTAGGGGAATTTGTACCTTGGGCGGGCTGGAACATCTTGGTGTGTAAGACAAGTGCACAAGATAAAGATACGGTAAGTATAGCCTGTGATATATACCATGAACATATGAACTTTAAACAAAAAGTGAATATCTGTGTGTATGTACGGCGAATACACAGAGAAAAGTACAGAGCATAGGAACAAATAGGACTGCTGGCCCGAAAGCCAGTCACGAGGATTGTGATGAGTTTGCTACACTCCTCCTTTAGACTAGCCCCCTCCGCAAAGCCTCCCTCCTGGAAAACAGTCTTCCATGCAGTAGACCTTTGGACCCCAAACAAATCACGTCGTTTTCTAGGGATATTCATTTCATTCTGTTTCCTATAAGCTTTTCGCTTACTTCGTTACGTAATATTCGCAGCGATAGACCTGCCTTCCGTCCTGAAGTACAGCTTCTCTCCGTCTTGTACTTGTCTCCTGTGTTCCATGCGTACGTCAAATTACGTTGGCTTACTACTACTACCTATCTATATGTGATAATAATGAATTCACATTTTGGTAATAATAATTAAGACCCTTATTTACTAGTACCAAAAATATGATGTTATTCTTATGAATTGTGGTGTGTATACAGAATTTGACGTGTTATAGAACTAAATTGCATAATTATTTTTTTTAGATCCATTAGGAAAAATTCAAAAACTTACATCATGTGAACACTTAGAAAAACTAAAGCGCTTCGGTGTACTGCAGAACTACAAAAAAATTCATACTACATTAGTAACATGCTTGGTCGAGAAAGCCCGGCTATTAAAGGTTGAAATTTTAAATGATATTTAATGTAGTTCTGTATATTTCACTTCATTCAAATGTTAATGCCATTAAGGATACATTAATGAGTACATTTTCCCTAATATTAAGACACCGGCGTATCTTGCAAAGCACTTTCATATTTTCTTTTCCTAAAAAATTATGGCTATAGTTAATTATTTTAAGCTGAGCATGTATTTATGGTTACTATATAACGTTTTATATTAAACCAGAAATGTGATGTCAAGGAATTTATACAGTATTAATTTTTATGCTGTATGGACTATTATTAAATCGAATTTAAAAAAATCAAACTGCAAGGAATTAAGTTAGCAGATCAACTAAATATTGTTTTAAACAAATTGTTTTAATTGTCTATGTCATTAAATGAAATTAAGTTATCGACTAAGAAATTTAATTCGTACATTTTCTACTCTCAGCTGTGCTGCCAAATGGAAAAGACAATACTCAATAGAACAGGGGAAGTAAGAATTGACTTCTAGTAGTCAACACCTTAAAACCATTTTTGGATTCCCTCCCATACAGGGGGTTGTCATTAGGTATTAAATAAATCGTTCATTAAATATCAGTCAATGACGTCAGTAGATTGATATAAAATAACTACTTTACTACTTTTGCAATGTAGCTATTTCTTGTTTGTTTACTATCGAAGTTTGATTGAAAAATTAAATTCATAAAACCGCTAGTATCTATTCAACATAAAATACTAATTCAAAACAATTTGCAAATGTGTTGAAAGTACTTGAATATTGTGGGAGTGGATCGGTTTGAATAGGAAACCCCTGTCCCTGACCCTGTCCAAAAAACCAGGGGCCAGGGGGTCTTGGATTTCAGCAATACGTAGTTTATACATATACTAGACCCAGTATTAATTCAGTATTCGTATCCTATTTTCCTTCTTGTGGCACATCAATTAGTAAGTTTCTATGCGTTTTTATTAATAGTCATCCATTGGAAAATGCTTCACTTGCCATAAGATGGACGGATTTGCAAATGCTTGCTTAACCTGCATATATGTGGGATGTCTCAAATACGGGCATTTGCGGAAGCACTACAAGGAGACGGGACACCCAATCGGTAGGATTTCGTATATTTCTATTTTAATGATGTAAAGTTGGTGTAGTAGAACTAAATTACCTCTTTTTGTCTTTTAGTGTGTGACATGATGTACGGCACTGTGTACTGTTTCAAGTGTTCAGATATTTTGTTCGATGACGACTTCGAGGCAGTTGCCCAGTCGAATGAACGGAAAGCACAAAGAATGATGTGGCTTCCTTGGAATTCGAAATTTTTGGGAGTGCATGTTGAAGATATGATTGTAAAGGGTAGTGGAACAAGGACTTTTTGTATTACTCCCACATCTACGTTTGGATTGAGAGGACTAGTTAATTTAGGACACACTTGTTTTATGAATTGTATTATACAAGCAATGATTCACTCCCCCTTGCTCAGAGACTTCTTCATGACAGAAAGAATTATCTGCAATGAAAAACATGACCGAGAGCAACTTAAACCGTGCATAATAACGCAGCTTTACGACCTGTACCAAATGGTAATTCTCCATTTTATATTCATTTTATATTTTTATAATAATTGTACTTTGTAATACAAAATGAATGCTGAATACAAAATCTACCGAAAAAATCAAATGTAGGACTTAATACGAGTAGTCTTTTGTGATTCTAGACCGATTTGCTTTCCGGTTTAATTATTTTGCTCAAATGCTCAGATCTGCTTAAATTCATTTTTGAACATTATATTAATTGTGTCATTTCAAAGCAACCACATTTTACAGCACTTCATATTTTGTCTATATTTAGTTTTATGACGGATCGAAGACAGCAGTGAGTCTACATTCTCTCCTTCATAAAATTTGGGGGAACGCTGCTCATTTGGCTGGTTATGAACAACAGGATGCTCATGAATTTTTCATTGCAATTTTGGATGCCCTTCATCTACATTTTACAATCCCGGGGTCGAAGAGTCCTTGTAACTGTGTTATTGATGTAATTTTCTTAGGCAAGCTTCAGTCCGCGGTGACGTGTATGGTTTGCGGGTACATTAATATAATTAACAGGCAGAGCCACCATTGAATCTTGTATTTACTATTGCTACCTTGCTGACATACGACTTTTATTTTTTAGGCATAAGTCTATAACAGTAGATCCTTTCTGGGATATATCACTGGATTTGGTTGTGAATCATTCTGACCCTAATGGCACTATTGGATTAGATGAATGTCTTCGTAGATATACACGAGTAGAACACCTGGGCTCTAGTGGAATGATTTGGTGCAGTCATTGTAAGAATAATAAAGAATCAACGAAACAATTAAAATTTCAAGTGCTACCAGTACTCCTATGCTTACACCTCAAGGTATTTTAATGCAAGTACACGGACCGACAAAATGATTGAACCCCATTCTGGAGGAGAACCAAGGGAAGTAACCGAGTATATTGTACTATATATCAATCGAAAGGGTATTTTAATGCAAATTCCGCCCTCGTTCGGTCCCAGAGGCGGTTTCAATCATTTTGATATCCAGAAATATGACGAAAACCTTCATTTCAAATATTTGAGTTAATGTGCATGTAACATGTAAAATGAATAGTTATCTTGGTTGCAACCCAAAGGAATTCGTTAATTTAAATACTTCAATATATATGGATTGTGCTTTGTGCTGTTTACAGATGTTATAGAAAAATAGAAAATGTTTAACTTTAATTCTACTTTTGATATTTCAGCGATTCGAACATTCCACAAATTATAAAAAAATAGACAACTGTGTCCGGTTCCCCAATTATCTCGATTTAGTTCCGTATACGTCCGATTATGAGGACAGGGGCAAAGTTCCTATTGATGAAATCCTGTTTAAAGAAAACAGAGAGACTGATTTTAGGTATTGCCAATATTAATTTTGTCTTTATTTCCTTATTACGTAAGAACTGTTAAGTGTAATGGTAATGGATTTTTATTTAGATACTCGCTCTACGCTGTTGTAAACCACATTGGATCTCTCGAAGGGGGGCACTACTATTCATTTATTCGACAAACACGGGATGAATGGTTCAAATGTGATGATCACATGATTACGAAAGCGACCCGAGATGAAGTACTGAAGAGTCCGGGCTATCTTTTATTCTATCATAAAGAAGCTCTATATTACGAAGAGAGTTCAAAAAACTTTCTATGACCTAAAAGGAAGTAGTTTGCATTGGCTGTCTCGCCAAATATTTTTGATTGACTTAATATCCGTTTGAAAAGGCTACGAAGTTTTCAATTATTAGAGCTTTTACGTGGAGTTAAAGGGCTCCATGGAACGTTCGGAAACCATTTTAAACCCTCTTCAAGGCCCAAAATTAAATGTACAGGATCTGAAGAACTGATTGGGCGCTAAATAAGGCCTATAGATTATATCGGTTGTAATTTAAAATTTATTTGAGCAACGAGGGCCAAATATGGCCAAAAAGATATTCCGAAGCAGAAATTACAATCCGAAGAGCTGACAATGAGTCAGTACAGTAGGTACATGTACTTAAAATACCCTGTATTGACTCGAAGGATTTCACTAATGTAACTGTAAGTATTTATGTACTAAGCTAAAATCAGACTGAGTCCTTATACTAAAAATTTATTTTATATGTAATTATAAGTTTAAAAAGATGAATTTCAAATTTCGAAACGTCTAATAATGTGACCTTAGTTTTAATATTGTGTTACTTGTTATTAATGCCTTACGAAAAGTAATTTGTCCAAAAATTATTAATACTGTTGATAGAATTTTATCTGACGCAGAATAGGATCATCTCAAAAGCAATGATACTTGGTTTTATAAATGAATGACGTAATCTCAAAAGTAATTACGCATATTTTGATGACATATTAAAAACGTGTTTCACTAGTTTCTCTTTTGAAAGCTTTTGTCTATGGAATGACTTGATGACAACTACGATACTTGAAAATGAAAAAATAGCTTTTGAATTAATCTTGTTATGAGAATTAGAAATTACTGTATTTTATACAAATAAAATGGTGAAATCTCGAACGGTACCTAAACGTTAATGGCTATGAAATGATAAATTAAAATTCTGCAGAAGAATTCTTGGCCATAGCATTTAAAATTGGATTTCGTATGTAAATTTCAATATCTGTAAATAGAATATTGGAATGCCTGTAAATCATTCAAGATTTGGCCAAAAAACAAATCTTTCTTTTGGTCTGCTTATAATGCATCAAGTATCATTACATTTGAAATAACCCTCGCACTCATTCAAATTGTGATGCATTTTAAAATAAATAAACGACTTCAACAAAATACATTTCACTACTATTTATTTTAGCAAAAATTATTACGTTGCGAGGTACATAGAAAATGACAATCAGAATCTATCCGAAGTTCGAGAAGCCATATTTCTTAATGTTCCATACACCTTTGACGGAGGAGCCCCGAGAATTAAATTACAAATGGCTCTCTTAGCAAGTTGAATGTTTTGATAGGAGCCCAAAATATGGACTTTAGTATCTGCAAGAATAATTCTTGTTTTCGTCGTGTTTTCAATGGTAAACTTGGTTCTCCCTCCCTTTCCGGCAATGCGTCCAATAGCCCTGCCAAGATGGTCTCCTTTCAATGGCTTCACATCTTGAACTTCAAAGGTGTCTATAAACAAATCCTCTAATCGAATCAGAGCAAGAGCATCATCCACTTCGAAGCCGTAGATAAAAGCTTTGACAAAATCTTCCGCTTTCTGAATATAACTAGGGTCGACATTTTTAGAGCCTTCTCTGATTTCTACTTTCCGAGATTTCAAATTGAACCTAACTTGCAGTTCCAAATGTTGCACTATTGGAGTAAATATCTTCATCCAATTTTCTTTGAGGGGTGTATAACGATGAGGTGGTACGGGTATTTGGCGTCTTTCCCGCCGGGCTATTTTAACAGATGGACCATCGATGTCCATCTTCTCAGGAGCAGTACTGTCGCTGTTCACCGATCGCTTAAGTCCCCGACGTTTCTCCTGCTGCACCTCAGAGCCATTTGCTTCTTTGGTATCCATTCTGGTTGGCAAATCTAATGCAAAATAAAAAAGTTTAAATAACTCTACACTTATTAAGTACCCAATTAGCTGACCCGTAATGTAAACTACAATGTTAAGAACCTCTGAATTGCATTAAAGAGGCTCAAGAGTTGGATTTAATTTTTTCCTGTATTTATTGACAATGATCAGTTGATCAGTATTTAAGTACAATTACCTTTTTCATTTACTAAAGTTGAGATAAATTTGGGCAAAATAAGTATAATTAAGGAAAATATTCTATGGCATCGCTATTTAACTTCTACGTGTAAAAATGTTACTGAATAGCATATTGCTAAGCCTTGTACGTAGTATGTATTTAAAAATGCTTACCGTATGAATAGATAGCTAAGGATCCGTATTTTTCAAAAGAATAGACTCTGCAATTTTGGATATTGTTGTATATCAATTTAAATAAAGCTGGAACGTAGTCTTTGGCTTTCCTGGAGCAGTTTTCGGTGAAAAGAACCGTGAATCTCAAACATTCAACTAAAATTGGTTTAATTTACACTTTCTTACGAGTGAAAACTCTGCAGGAGCCTCAGCTGTGAAATGAGTGCAATTAAACACGGTGTGGATAGTGTGGAACCCGGTGTGCATGCTTTACTTCTCCTAAGTCATAATTCCCTCTGGCTAGAAAGCGGCAAATATTTTTATATGAAGTTTCTTGTAACATGAATGGAAGCCGCATCTAAACAGATGACGACTTGAAGAGAGGTTCAAAGTGCAAACCAATAAGTTATCTTCTAACATTGATTTATGGATTACGTATTGTCATTGTCTGCATAAAGTGTGACTAAGCCAACTCGGGTTGGGTAATTGGGTAAGACTGATTATATTCCATTGTTATGTTATAAATAAATTAACTTTATGATAAACTATTTATTTGATTTGCCGTGTTCTCGTGTCTGTTTAGACTACTATCATTGCTGAAGTAGGTGAAAAACCGTTTTATCATTCATCTGTATTTTGTATTTATTCACCATTAATCAACAAGTTATGTAATATCATTATGTAATGAAATGTGCATTATATAATGGTACAACTTCATTTCTATTTGTCGTAGGAAAATCAAGGCGGAGGAAATTCTAGAAATCGAGAGACGTGAAGTTTATGAAACTACACACCAGAATTCAATAATAATTTTTCCCCTCCTTCGTTTTATATTTCACTAGTGTACAATGGTAAGTTCTTCTTAAACAGTATTTTCCTCCCAAGATATGCTTATACAAGATATGCTAGGTGATATGTGATATTTAAGTGTGGCAATGTCAAGGGTGATAAAAAATTTTATCAATTGTTTTTCTAGAATTTTCCGCCATTAAAAAATGACAACTTATTAAAAGTCGCAACTGGGCAAAGGCCATCCAGAATCCCAGTGTGGATTATGAGACAAGCTGGGAGGTATTTACCTGGTCAGTATTTCAAAGAACGTTTTCCATTTTGAAAATTAACATGAATGCTGCCAAAATCCGTAAAACATTTAATTATTTGACTATCCTTTAATGAGTACATTACTTTGATACTTACTAGAGTTTCGTGAAATCAGAAAGGACCACGATTTCTTTGAGTTAGTCAACGATCCTGAGTTAGCCTCTGAAGTAACTATTCAACCAATAAAACGATACGATTTAGATGCGGCTATTATATTTTCGGACATATTAGTTATACCATCTGCAGTTGGAATGGAAGTCAAAATGGAGCCTGGAGTGGTAAGTTAACATGTACAGGGAGGCATAGGACTATTTAACATATGATGCAATTTTGGCAAACTAGAATTTTTTTAATTTCTTGGGTGTTCTTTCACTGGCACAGCTGTGTTTATAAAAATTCGGAAATGACTTAAAGGTTTAGATTATGATCCTCAACGATTCTTGAAATTGCTTGACGGACTGTAATGATACCTTTGTTTATCTGAAATATATCACAAATTTTAATGGAATCCTGAAGCAAATTAGTAGAAAATATGCTACATAATTTTCTATTTGATGTAACAACAGTATTTCATTATTGTAATTTGCTTTTCAGGGACCTGTTCTTCCTCTTCCATTGAAAACTCCTGATGATGTCAGTAAGCTGAATTTTGACGCAGATGTTCATGAAAAAATGAAAGGAACCTTAGCAGCAATAACTCTGACCCGACAAAAGTTAGATGGCAAAGTTCCTCTTCTTGGATTCGCTGGAGCTCCGGTACAAATAATTTTACTTCGATAGTTCGACTTGTTAAGTTGGCATTGAACAACAGCACAACTTTGGATTATAAAAATTAATATCTTAAGCACCTAAAATGAAATAAAATACACAGCCTTAACTGACATATGAAACATACTTAACTTATTTAACAGTGGACATTGATGAGTTATATGATTGAAGGGGGCGGAAGCCGAACTCTGACAAAATCAAAAGCTTGGTTGTATAAATACCCACAGGAATCCACACAGCTACTCAACCAGATAACCGAAGTAGTAATCCGTTACTTGGTGGCTCAAGTTGCTGCTGGGGCCCAGGTATTTAGCTTTTTAAAATTTAAAATAAATATGGACATACAATTTCACACATATTATATTCATTTGCGTTTGCATAGCCAAAATAATTTTGTGCCTTTGGTTATATCCATCTTAATGCATGTACAATGAATAATGTGTAATAAATACGTTGCATCTTGTTACGTACGTTGCGATATTGTGTACGCAATTTAAAATATATTTCTTGTTTCATTGTTAATTAGATGCTCCAAGTATTTGAATCACATGCTGATCTTTTGGGACCAGAACTTTTCGCACAATTCTGCATTCCAACTCTGATTCAAATTAGAAAAGAAGTTACCACTAGATTACAAGCCAAAAATATTGAGCCAGTACCCATGGTAAGAAAAATATTTGCAAATAATTCAAGCCTATAGCCTATTAAGATTAATTGAAAGTAACCAATAGTACCAATGGGATACCAATAGTAAATGGTACTTTACTATTGGTATGGGATACCAATAGTAAATGTGCGTGTACTATACTTAATAGCTTTACGTCCTTTTATAATTTTTGTAGACCATTTTTGCTAAAGGTGCTCATTACGCTTTAAAAGCGATCAGCGAAATGGGTTACAATGTTGTTGGTCTTGACTGGACGGTGGATCCAACAGTCGGGCGTCAATTGGTTTCTGAAGGCACTGTTTTACAGGGCAACTTAGACCCTTGTGCTTTATTTGGAGATAAAGTAAGAAAATTAACCTTTCAATATCGATTTTTGTAGTATATTCAGTTTCCTATGTTTAAATACTTATTTTATACTTACAGGAATCAATTAAAAAAGACACGAAACGAATGATTGATGCGTTCGGTGTGACCAATTACATTTGTAACTTGGGACATGGAATATATCCTGAAACTCCCACCGAGAGCGTACAGAATTTTATTGACACCGTGCATTCATACAAAATTTGAGAACGTCCGTATAGTCTTTGTTTAAAATTTAAAAACAGAAGTATATAACTAGTACGGTAAATAAATTTTTAAATCAAACAGTCGGTTACAATCTAAAATTTAATATCTTTTCACATTTCTTTCATGGTTTAATGTCTACCTTATTTCTGATAAATTACCTCAATGTAAATATTAGTTGTCTTTGTCCTGTGTATAACACAAATATATTCAATATTAAAAGTGCTATAAACAGAGGTACTATTTTCCAAAATCAAAGGATTATATTTTCATATAAGCAGCCGAAAGTATCCAAGTTAATATATAACTCTTTTAATCAATCAATCCTGGTTGGTGTGATGTTTAAAGTATTCCAATTTGGTATTCTTAATGTGTGTTTACATTTACAATAAATAAAGGTATTATCTACGGAAAATTTTAAATGTAGTTTAATAATGTTTTCATTTCATTATTAGCTTAATGATGTCACTTTATGTTTGTGAATATTCATTTGGTTGTGATTAGTATTCCCTAGACTGAATTTATCTTATTTCCTTTGAGAGACATTTACTTTTGTGCGCTTGTCCATAAAAATGTGAACTATTGAAAATATCCCCATTTATATATTTAAAATCGTTTCTTTAAATGTACAACCAACATGTAAAACTAATTCCTCAACCTAAAGTAAATCAACCATGCCTGCATTATGTAAAGAATGTTTAATTAGGCATTGTGTACTTGTGTGTGTCGGCTGGTCACGTCAAAGCAATGTCCGTGGCCACAAAAAAAGACATTCTTAGAGTATACATTAATTATGCTAATACAAAAATGATGGTGAAAAGGTGATAAAGGTGATGTAGCTGTTGAACTCTGACATACATTAGTATGGGAAGGTAGGAGCGGAGGATTAGACTAGACACCTTGTTGGAAGTTGGAATGTTTAAATTTCCAATATTCAATTTAGAATGCAATGTGAAATGAACTACTATAATTGGGAATCTTGAGATATTGATCTCGTTTTAGTTTAGGCATAGTTGGGCAAAATACTTGTATTTTAAAAATACATTTAATTAAAACACTGTATTTCGTGTTTTGTGAATTTCAAGCAAAGTATTCTGTACTTTGAGAATTTCAAAAAAGGTTTTTTGTACTTTGAGGATTTCAAAAAAAGTATTTTATATTCTGAGAATTTCAAAAATAGTATTTTGTATTCTGAGAATTTCGAGAAAAGTATTTTATATTCAGAGAATTTCAAAAACACTATTTTGTATTCTGAGAATTTCGAAAAATGTATATATTCTGAGAATTTCATAAAAAGTATTTTATATTATAAGAATTTCATAAAAAGTATTTTATATTCAGAGAATTTCATAAAAAGTATTTTATATTCTGAGAATTTCATAAAAAGTATTTTATATTCTGAGAATTTCATAAAAAGTATTTTATATTCTGAGAATTTCATAAAAAGTATTTTATATTCTGAGAATTTCATAAAAAGTATTTTATATTCTGAGAATTTCATAAAAAGTATTTTATATTCTGAGAATTTCATAAAAAGTATTTTATATTCCTAGAATTTCATAAAAAGTATTTTACATTCTGAGAATTTCAAAAAAGTATTTTATATTCTGAGAATTTCATAAAAAGTATTTTATATTCTGGAAATTTCATAAAAAGTATTTTATATTCTGAGAATTTCATAAAAAGTATTTTATATTCTGAGAATTGCATAAAAAGTATTTTATATTCTGAGAATTGCATAAAAAGTATTTTATATTCTGAGAATTGCATAAAAAGTATTTTATATTCTGAGAATTTCATAAAAAGTATTTTATATTCTGAGAATTGCATAAAAAGTATTTTATATTCTGAGAATTGCATAAAAAGTTTTTATATTCTGAGAATTGCATAAAAAGTATTTTATATTATGAGAATTGCATAAAAAGTATTTTATATTCTGAGAATTTTAGAAAAAGTATTTTATATTCTGAGAATTTCAAAAAAAGGAAACAAATATGATTTTGAAAGGAGTCTACATATACCTGGGCTTCCGACCAGGCACGTATCCAGAAAAATCATCATGGTGGGGCTTAACAAAAAATATGTTCCAAAAACTGCTAATTCGCGCGAAGCGCGAAAAATTTTTGGTATTTCAATGAAAAATTTCCTTTTTTTCAAGAATTAGGGTGGGGCTTCAGCCCCGAAGCCACCCCCCTGGATACGTGCCTGCTTCCGACCTCCCCCACCTCTGCCTTTTACTTCCACCGTTTGATTTATATTGCGTTTATACTGTGTATTGGTTAGTAAGTGCAACGGAGCTACATACTGGGAATTCTAATTTCCGAACTTCGTCACAAATAATAGGCTCCTCCCTTATTTACACTTATCAGAAGGAATAGAAGAGCCTACTTGTATAATACACAGGATCTAGGGCTTTGCCATATTATCCTGCCTTTTTGCCTGTGTTAGTGCTTTGCTTTGCTTACTTATTGTTAGTATGGGATGGGATGGGGCAGATATCCCATTTCTATGCCATACTCTCACGAAGCCGAACATAACAAGAGGAAAGCTTAAGGTTATTGCATGGAACACAAGCTTTTCGGACATAAAATCATAATAATATTTATAATCTATGAGATGTCATCGGATGAAACGCAGCAACTTACTAAGGAATTCTTGTAACATATTTGTTTATGTAAGTAATAAAATCATTTATGCAATCTGTACAGAAGACTCGTGAGTTTCCAATAAATAATTACTTGCCTAGAGTATTCTTAATATAGTTTGGGAAATTCATGTGGTGGAAATAACAATATGGTTCGAAAGATGCGTTTGGTGAGCCAAGTGAATACCATATAAACACTATACTATGAAGCTTGAGCTTGTGCATAATATAACAGAGGTAGGCAAAGGCATACCGCATACATAAAGTGAAGAGTCAGCCGTCAGAGTCCTGAAAAAAACACCTTTCGTAAAACTTTAAGATTGTCATTATTCATTGTGTAGTTCTGCTAGAAGCATTTGAGATAAATGCATTGAGAGCATACATAATTTTAGCTCTACCTTCATTACATTAAAATTCCTATTCTATAAAAATTCTTTCAAGGATTTTCAGATCTGCTGTTCATCTAACTAACGCAGCAGTCAGCTTTTAGCTGGTAGCTAACTTTAACTTCAAATTAATTTTCGTCAAATAATTCAGGTGAGTGACATTCAAAGTTTCTCAAGCCCTTTATCAGTATCATCTAATTCAGTTCTCACCTTCACCAGTAAAAATACACAACTCTTATAATCTTTATATGTATTGGTTTGTGTTCTGTTGCACTATGTGAATGTAAATTTAATATTTAGCTACTGTTTCGAAAGTTTTTAAGTTTTTAAAAGCTGGCAGTTTAGAATGCAAAACAAAGGTCTGTGAATTGACATATTTATGAAGCTCATTACAAGTATAGTCTTCAAAAGGGACTGATGGTGAGAGTATGCCAAAATTTGTAATTCAATTTGACTTGAATTTGAGTGAACGAAGCAAACTTTCTAGTTCTCTCTCTCAGTCCTTGAGACAAATTTGTAATGATTGCGTAATATTCAGGATGTTAATGAATCTCACATCAAGTATACTAATGATGAGCAGTACTAAGTATTCAATTTAAGTTGATTGACGGTTTTAATTCATTTAGCACAACTGGCATTGCACACCGCATTGTCCCAGGGTCTCCCTGGACCCTCAGACGACACCATGGAAAGGAGGATTAAGTTAAAAACTTTAAATCCTTACATAACATGTAAAATCTGCAGGGGATACTTAATAGATGCAACAACTGTTACAGAATGTCTTCACACATGTAAGTACAATCAATATTTAATTCAAAAGTGAGATTATTAGTGACTGATTTAAAGTGCAATACTTTTCATTGTATACCATTCCTTTGCAATTTTTATCATTCAGACGTGTTATTTTTCTTTCCAATGTGCTTTTCTTAGCCTGTGCAAATACAATAGAATACATTTTATTTATGAGTCGTAAAATGTTGATACAATTGCACATAAAACTTTGAAGCAAAGATATTCCTTTAGTTTAACACAGCTTTTCCATTTAAGCCTTTCGTTTTCGCTTCTCCTTTACGTTCTATAGGTATCTCCTTTGTAATTATTGCAAATGGTTTGGAAATTATGAATTGTATATTGAGGGTTACTAATTATTCCTTTTATTAATACGGGAAATGCTATGTTAAAATTCTGAATTTTGTATTCAATTGCTGTGAAAGATATTTGCTTTAAAGCATACTTTATTTTATTGGTAGTGCCAGACAGGTTTGTGAATTTCGTAACACTAATAATAAGAGTATTTCATGACTTCTAATTTCTACTTTCGAGGGAGCAAATGACAACTTTCGAGGGAGCAAAATTCTAATTTTTGTGTCGGGCATGCGTTTGAAAGCAGTATTCTTTTAAAATTTGAACTGCCTTATTGAAACACAATTGATATACAAAATTTGTTGATTACAGTCTGCAAAAGTTGTTTGGTGAAACATTTAGAGGAGAACAATACCTGTCCAGCTTGCGATATTGTAATTCATCAATCACACCCTCTACAGTATATCAGTTTCGACCGTACAATGCAAGATATCGTGTACAAGCTAGTGCCTAACCTACAAGAAAGTAAGAAAATAAGAAAATTTGTCATTTTCAGTATTCCTTATGTATATCAAAGTTACAGTAACAATTTATAAATTTTTTACCAGGTGAAGTTAAAAGGGAAAGAGAATTTTATCGCTCCAGAGGATTGTCTTGTCCAAAGGATTTACCTGTTAATATGTCCGAAGCTGATGCTGCTGTTAATGAGGAGACTAAACATACAGAGTCTGATTATCACCGACTTGACGAACAGGTAATTTACTATCAAATGTTAATACCGTAAAGTGTTTTTAGTTTCCTTTCGTAAAAGGACTCATACTTTATAAATGCAATCTACGTTGTAGAAGTTTTCTATGATCTTATCGTAATTGTTTCTTTCAATCCTTGAGGTAATATAGGAAAATAGATAAACCCTGTTGTGGTCATATTTGTTGCTCCAGTTTTACTTTCTATTTCATATCCTACTTGATAGTTTTGCTTTTCAAAACTTATTAATAGGGCTGGCTCCATAAATTGCCATTGTTTTAATGTATTGATATCAGACGATATTTAGTTTCTCTACTATGACTTTTAATGACTTGTAATATAATATAATTACTACAGTGTTGCAATTTCGTAGTCATATCCTACACGAAATAGTCGTACGTCAGTTTTAAGTAATAATGCGTTAAACACTTTGTTAATTGTATTAAAACAGATAAATAAAGAAAGCTGAGTAGTGTTAATAATAGTGAACAATAGGACAATGAGATTTTACTTTGGTGTCTTTCCACATACATTGAAAGTATTTAATATATAATAATTTAATGTTACAGGTGAATGTCTGTTTGGAGTGTAAAACTGGTTCAATGAAAACTCTTAAGCGAAAATTCATAAGATGTTCAGCACTGGCTACCATAACGCATCTCAAGAAATATATAGCCAAGAGAACATTAAACTCTATTGAAAAGTACAAAGATGTAAGTAACAAGTGAGGTTTGCTTCATTTCAGGTTCAGCTTCGAAATGTAAGTTATGTATTGTTTAATTGTTGAAATTTTGAAACGCAGATTGATGTTCTATGCAACGATGAATTGTTGGGAAAGGACCACACACTTAAGTTTGTGTACGTTACAAGATGGAGATTTCGCGACCCACCTTTAAAACTCCAATATCAGCCGAAAGTAGTATTATAAATGGTAGAAAGAGAGAGGGTATACGTAATTTGTAATGTCGTCGCTAACATTTGACAGATCATCAATTCCAGTTACAACTTAACGCATCACACGCCACTAGTATTTATTTATTTTATATTTAGGTATTGTTACTACACGTCAACCTGTTAATAAGTGTTTATAGTTATTTCAAAATATGTTTTGTGGGTAGCAAGCGATCAATGTTTTCTTTTATTGAAAATAAAATACCTTAATATTAAGAAGTGCAATTAGCACACACCTTCCCCATTTAAAACGTCCTTTTTATAACAAGTGGTTAAAACTAACTAGTATTAAATTTGTTTTTGTTATTCCAATAAGAATATTGTTATTATAGTAATAATGGCTAAGTTTTATTTAATTGTCACACAATTAACTTACAAATTATAACTGAGTTTCCAGATCTTTCGATTCTATATTTTTGCGTCCAATCTACTGAATTCATCACTTCTGTTGAGTATAGTTCAATAAATGGCATTTTTATGACTTGGGTGTAAAGTATGTTTCTGTATGTGCTACCTTCCACCTAGTAGATTTTTCTGGTCAATATTGAATTGGGCATCAGAGCATTTGTATGTATTGTGTAGTTGTCCTGTACCTTATTGTATTTATATAAATGTAGCTTAAGGATTGTCAAATAGATGGAAAGCGATAGTTATTTAATGGTGTCACTGTTTCCGAAAAATGAGATCTACTAATAAATACCCGGATGCCATCTTCTATGTAAAATACTTAAGTTTGTATTGTACGATGTATGTAGCACTTAGCAAAGACCTCATAATCATACTTTTTACGTATTACTGATTATATATGCATATTCACAGGTAGGCTCAATGAGGTTATTAAATTTTATTGGTTAATTAAAGTTATTACGACTCTTATATATCACAATTGTTCTGTTGGCCGTACACATGTTGTTTTGTACCTAATATGTTATGACAGACCAAAACGTTTTGGTACCTCTACCTCTTATATATTTTAAATTTATTTATGTACTTGTTTGTAAGTGGAGTATTGGAATATATTGTTAATTGTCTGTTGGGAATCCGAAGTATATTATTCAACTCGAGTCACTCTTCAGCTGCTTTAAAGTGCAAACGTAAAGATCTGGATCCGCTAAGTAAAAATATAGCTGGGGCCAAAAGCTTCCATCCGTAAATCGCAACAAAGTGCAGACTGGGGAAATTTCATGCACCGGTTTGGGCAAATCAGCCATAATACCCGAATCTGCTTCAATGCCTTTTTCGCAACCCAATTCTGATCCCATCGATCAGCAAACTATTATTGAATTAATCGAAAGAAATTCACCTTTCATATCAAGATGGAATGCAGATGCCCTCAAGTCCGCAGGGATAGATACAACTGCGTTTAATCATGTTTCAATTAAAATGTCAGATCAGGTGTCAAGTATCTCATTATGAGAACAATGATAATCAGATGATGATATTTATTTGTTCACATCGAGAATACTGGCGGACTATAGCAGGCTGAACGGGCACACCAAACTTTGCAAAGTCATACATAACCTAGTGAGGTATATAGCGAGGTGCACAACTATGGGACGTCTTTTAGAGGATCCATATATTTACGTTTACACTTTAAAGCAGCTGCAGAGTGACACTCGCGTTGAGTAGAATCCTTGCGTGGCTTCAGTAATATACTTCGGATTCCCTAAAGCATTTAGGACTTAACATCAGGCTCTTCTAGCCCTTGTCAAATCCTGAATTATTGACATGTACTTACTTAGCATTTACTAATTACTAACTTTATTATCTAGACATAATATTGGTATTTAATAGTGTATATGTTTTTTTCATTATGATTGTTAATTAAGGTTAACTCAGTCATAAAATAATTTACAGTCTGCACAGTACCGATATACCATAACGCATTCTAACTGTGGTTTTGTGTTCATTACAATTATATAATTTAACATCACAATACAGGGATTAAAATTGGACTTAAAGCAACATTGTGTCACAATCTTTTATTGAACATTTTAAGAGTATATTTTAGCCTTTAAGGGACCTTTAAGGGAATTTTCAATTTCTTTTTCTTTTCTCCTTTTTGCATTATATAGTGGTAAGGGGCAATTAGGAGAATATGCGTTCTCGAAGGTAGTAAAAAGCTTCCATATTTTCTACAGAAACGGAAGAAAGTCATGCATTATTGATTTCAGCGACTTTAAAAGCGGTTTCATGCAATTGCTATTGCAATTCAACAATGGTAGAATTGGAACTTAATTTCAAGCTCAATTGCACGATACAAACCATTTAATTTGCCGGTTTTTTAAATAGGTCATCATAATTACTTTCTTAGTCTTAATACAGGATATCTATCACGCTATTAGTCTCTTTAGTCTGCAGCAAGATCTTATATGCGGAAACCGAAACATATACTGTTAACTTATTCACCTAACTAACTTTACTCTTTATCTATTTTGAAATCAATTATTTTAATTAGATATCGGGAACTAATCAATTATTAGGAGTTTAATTAGTTCGGTAAATTGAGTAAGTTCGAGAGAATCGATGACTAGTAAAGGTCAAATAGTGAAGATTAGCATTGAAATCATTGAATTCTTTAGGGAAATCATGAAACATAAATGGAATATGCGCGCGGAGTGCGAAGAATTTTTGATATCGAGCAAAGGAAAACCCTCTCTTGATGAATTTTCAGAGGGAACATGTCCCCCCACCTGTTTTCTACGGTGGGCATTGGGCAATGTTCCCCTGTCTCCCCGGTTGTGACACCTATGCACTGTATGCCAAAAAGT
This sequence comes from Yoshiicerus persimilis, assembly GCA_020352615.2. Classification (NCBI taxonomy): domain Eukaryota; kingdom Metazoa; phylum Arthropoda; class Collembola; order Entomobryomorpha; family Tomoceridae; genus Yoshiicerus; species Yoshiicerus persimilis. Next base: position 37,365,584 of record CM060170.1, on the reverse strand, counting down.
AGCCACCGCATACCGCACTTATGCGTGAATACTATAATTCACACATCTTGGGACTACGTAGGAGACAGTCAAATACTACGTCGTTGCAGAACTTCCAAAACAACTGCTCGATGTGTCCTGAAAACTATATATTTAAGACGATTGAAATGTGTGAAGAAAAGTTCAAACCCGGGAAAATTTCTGGAGCTAAAGTTTTCGTTCGAATATTATTAATACAAATGCAAAAGAATTCCAACAATTAACTTTTATTGATTTCATGACAAAAATCTGTCGATTATAAGCCAAAAGGCTTTATAACCATCAGTCCCCAAATAGCCATTTTACTAAAATCTTCAATGCCAGTAGAGTCGATAACCACAGCAGCGAAATCCACTATGCTTGAAAATTGGTTTGCCAACCCTGCGACTTTAAGGAAACATAAAAGAGTAGTGCACGGGGAGGAAATCTACAAGTGTCATATTTGTGGACGGGAATATAAATCAAAATATGAATTTGGTGTATACATTAAAAAGCACGGAAACTGTGAGTTCTCTTGCCCCTCTTGCAAATCCATATTTAACAAAGAAAAAACTTTCAAACGTCATCGATGCACAAACGGTGATTCAGAATATATTCCAAAGTCTTCAAAAAGAAGAAAACTTGAAAACTAATTCTTTCCTTTAAGACAAGTCAAGATGAAAGGACTAAAATCCCTAATGTGCAAATTGCAACCATTTTGCTTTTGGAAATTAGTCATGTAACGTATTTGTGATATATTAATACACGATTGACGTAAATGTGTAATATATCAAATCGGAAACTACAATTTTGCCAAACAATTATGGACTACTATTATAAAGTATTTTTTATTGAATAATCATATTGATGAAAAATTAATTAATTATTTGTAGTACTACCGAATTTAAGTTACCTAACCATTAATCTCAAAAGTGAATGTATGTACGGTAAAATAGTATTAATAGTAATTATTAAAGGTATTAATATTAATAACCGCACTACTGAAATGTTAAATGTGAATGTATAATTCAACGACAGCTATATATCTGAAAACTAAAACCTAACGATTTCATTCCTAGTAGTAAGACTGAACAGGGACCTAGGACCTTACTTTAAACTGATTCTAATTAAGTGCAGCAATTTAGATTAATTTACCAATTTTGTACACTTTTTGTTAATTTCAGTTAAATGAATAGTTACGTAAAATTATGTGATAAGTAGTACTATTTTTGAAATCATTGTAAATGGAATTTTCTGGTTTTCTGCTACATATTTACTAATTAACTATGCAATTTGAATAAATTTGCGACTTAAAATTTTGTTTGCAACTTAAAACTCAAAATCTTCTACTTTAAACTCAATTTATCGCCTCTCCTGAGTTTTCAAACTGGCTAGCAGATTTTAATTAAGTAGGCAAGACGCATTTCTTAAGAGAAGTTCTTAATTGGAGTAGACAATTAAGTTTTATCAATTTTTGTATCTGAACGAAGCAGTAACAGTGTACGTAAATGCATGCAGCACTAAATTACGCTGCATTGGGGTTTTATATAGGTCTAGGTAGTATTTAATTGTTCTTTAGTGGAAGTTAATTATGTCTTCAGTTTCTTTAGTCTGTAATTGTACATTTCTTCCACAAAGTAAATAAGTACTTTATATAACTTTTCCTACTTAGGTACAACCATTTAATTTCCTTTAGAATTAAATAAATACTCGAACTTAGAAATTGGCAGTTTTTCGCAGTTCGATGATAAAGGAAAACTGCGCTCTTAGTTTTCTAAAAACATTCGATTTTATTTTCTATTTCATTTGGAGGCTATTCACAATAATACATTGAAAAACTGAGGGAAAGCGAAGGAAACTTGAAAATAATAATACAAAGTCAAAATTATGTTATCAAAAAGCACAATAAAATATATTGGAGTTTGCGTAAACATTCTAGAATATTTTAGGCTCCTTCCTTTCAAATGGGACACAAAAGAGTTAACATTTGTTGTGTCAAATTCTGCAAAGCAATTAAGATATTGGAAAATTATCGGATGGCACCATTTGGCTTACTCCCTGTGTCTTTTATATCGTCTACCGCATGAAGTCAAGAAAGTCGAAAAGAATTATCCAGAATTACTGATGACTTTCATTTTCGGATTGGCTTACTTCTGGGCCTGGACTGTTTTCATTAACATCTCTATCAAAAAATACGAATTGTCGTATTTCTTTCGCCAATTGGTATCCGTTAGCAGGGATTTGGAATGTAAGTTCATTTTTATGCATTTCCTTGAATTATTTTAAACAATTTTTGTTTTCAAATCTAACTGTCTTATCGTATGCGTTTATGGCAAATGAAAAATATCTCTCTACAATATTGCTATAACTTGAAAACTACTTGAGTGTTTTCAAGGCTTTTAAAATCATTTGTAATGGTTTTAACTCTTTTGACTGCTTACATGACGCTTTTACTATTATTAACGATCATTTAACTACTTCAGTGATATTTACGCTATAAAATTATTAATTCCCTTGTTACTACCACTTTTGTACTCCAGAGTTCAACTATGTCATTGAATATACAGCTATTTTAATTGCTAAATATTTCGTTTTTGACAGTTGTGACTTACTTAAGGAATACGTAACAAAGGACATAAAGTTAGTGCTACCTGGAGACATGAAGTGGTCTGATTTCAATTATTTGTCCGTGTTTTGTCTGAGATTTAATCACAATTTCGGATCAGTTGGCATCCCAAGAAATATGCACTTGCCGAACGGGGTACTTTACTCTAAACATGAAAATTTAATATTTTAGCATATGAATTTGCATACCTTTTGTTTCTTGTATTAATTTGTGTGTATTTGTGTCTCCAGACTGGAAAAGGAACAAACCTAGAAGAATGTAAGTAAAATACAGTACGTATAATAATAATTCTGTGGACGTGTTTTTCAAGGAAATAACAGAAAAATTAATAATGGATTTCAATCTACAGGTCCACAAGATCCAGAGGAGGCCATAGACCCAGACGCAGGAGGTCCACGGAGACCCCGACCTAGTCCAAATGGAGGTGGACGCCCCTCAGGTGGACCCTCCGGTGGAGATGGAAGTGGGGGCGGTGGAGGCATTCTTGGCGGACTTATTAATATCCTTGGCTGAGAAAAAGTTTATGTACAGCATTTCTCACACTTATTACTCATCTATGTTAACTAATTAATATAGTTCTGTAACTTTTGTTTAACTACTGCAATGAAATTTGTAAGTAGTTACCGTTTCTAACCCTATTTTAAATATCCAATCAATTTTTCATGTAATGATTTCATTTCATGATAAACATTTCAGAAAATATTGTTTCCTAAAGTACATTTATGTCAATTTTGAATTTTGTTACCGTTTTCGACTTTAAGTTCACCACGAATAAAGAATGAAAAATTCTAACTAGTGTGCCCACCTGTTTGTGCAACTTATTAACAAGCATATTTTCAATGGTCAATAAAATAAAAATTTCCAATAATAATGTAGTTATTGTAACGCGATGAATTTATTAAATTGCGCACAAATCATAACTGTTTTGCAATTTTTCTTTTAATATTAAGCTTTATAAAAATATCATGATTTCTGCACATATTTTAACAAGGCACGATTCGACATTTGATTGACTGAGTTAGAACAGTAGATATACATGTACACTAATTATGCGTAACCTAAATTAAATTAAGTAAACTTACACATTTACAAATATGGAAACAGATAAATAGCTACATTAGAGGAATGGGACACATAGCTTTGAATCCTGGGTCGTCTTTAGAAACTGTTAACCAAGCAGTAGTGAACTCGGGAAGTATCCACAGCTCGTGAATGTTCTTCAGACTTTCCAAGACCTTCTTCAGTTGAGACATGTCGTTCGCATTTATGAATCCTTTGAGGATCCTGGACCACGAATCCGAATTCTTGAAACTGAACACAAGAGCCACTCGGGATGCCAAGTCATGTTCCTTTAATTCAATCAATTTATCCAGTAATTTCTTTTTACCGCGCTGACGAAGAGCGTAGCCATTCAGATTTATTCCTACGGATTCCAAATCCTTAAGCAACCCGGAAATAACTCTGCAATTATAATAAAATAAAATAAATTAGTGTTCATCATGATATTTCTTTATATTAAGTAACTACATATTTGTAAAATGAGTAAATGTTCTTACGGATTAGTTTCCTTCTCCTCCAATTGATCCAGACTCCTGAACAGTTCGTCTTGCAATTGTTTAGTAGCTTCAACTGCATTTAAGAATGCCTCTTTCATGTCTTCTTGAGTGGAATCTAGTATCATCTCCTGCTCCAGGTACTCTTTCTCGATGTTACAAAAAATTGAATGGAAAAGATCAATTTCTCCGAATTTTAGTAGAACTGTGCAGAATTCTCGAAGTTTTGCCATATAATCGTCGAAATCGTCAACACCTTCCACTGAATAACCTAAGAAATAGAAATTAAATAACAATTAGCAAATCACTAATCACATTTTTTACCAACTTTTACAAAGCTTTCTAATTTTAAAACAACCAAATTTTCAAATTATACGCTTAAATTGAAATTTTAGAAATATTCGTACATATCTATTTTGGATAATTGAAAAAAACCTTACAGTTGTAAATATAAAGAAATTCTTTCTCCTGTGGGATTTCCTGCTCTCTAAGGGTGGAGAAGATGCGATGAATATTGAAGAGTTTAGCAGCTGGCAAAAGTAATTTATCCGAAGATTCGCAGATGAGAACCAAAAAGGAATGAATGGTATTCATTTGTTGATCAGTGGCGAAAGGACATTGCTGAATGAGTAAATGTGCGATATTCATGGCTGCGTTTTCAGCGACGGAGCTCTTAGTGAATAAATCCGGAGTTTTGACTATAGTGCTAATAATGTCCCACCATTTCTCGTTGGAGCAATTTTTCCCCGATTGGAAGTACATAGCTGCTGCTGCGAGGATGTCAGTTGTGTGATGAAAAGTGATGTCACCGATAACTGCACAATCTGAAATAATTTCTTTGGAGGATTTGCTTGCTGCCTCTGGGAGATGGTGAGTAAGAACGGAAAAAGGGTAATCTCGATCGCATGCCTGGTCCACATCCCACAAATCCTTGACGAATTTTCTTAAGTGAAGGAATTCCAATGTTGGATTGTGATTTAATTTGTTAGCGACAATTTTCGTAGCCAAGGAAATAGATTCCCATTCTTCAGGGGTCAAATAACGATGCGAAGGGAATCCAGTTACGCCTGTAGGATCTATACAACGAAATTGCTGTTGTAATCTGTACAGAATTTGTTTCAGCATTGAGTCACTGCCAGAAGGAATGTTGTCTTCTACACGACCTTCGTTATTTTCAAGGGTCAGCATAAACTGCATTACTAATACATCCTCTGCAGTAAATATGTCCGAATGTCTAATTAGTTCAAGACAGTCTTCCATATAATTCGCTTTTTTATGCTTCAATATTCGCCTCAGAGCCATCTGTACAAACAAAAATTATAAATTTCTACTTCAAAACTTAAAATCACACTTAAAATTCAAGAAAACAATCAATTTAAACGAATTTTTAAACAGCATTAGCTCACGAGGCCAACAATTGTGATTAATAGCATTAATTACTAGAAATTAGATTTAAATACAATAACTCACGTGAAGTCCATCCGATTTACGAACTTTACTTGCGGTTAACCGATGTTTTATTACTAAGCATCGAAAAGGAACTTGGTCCTTCAAAAGATCTATCCGTTTTATTTTTTCTTTCAGCATAGCATCCTCCGTTTTCATTTGTAATATCTTCGTCACCATATTGTCAATAATAGAAGACCACGGCACTGGCCATTCGTTGGCAATTAAAAGAATGCAATCCAATTGAATAGAAACGCAAGAAATATACGAAATTAAAGTAACGATTCGCTCCTGGCATGGAATATCCATGGTATTCACAAAGAAAGGCAATTCCAACATCACAGCCTAATGCAAAATAGAAGGATAGCAAATTATCATAAAATAATGTGACATAATGTTAACTATTATAAATTAATTAGTAATAATTATATTTTATTATTAAATAACAAATTAAAAAACGCTCACATTGACATGGCATTGGAAAAGATCATCCAGACTGAGATCATAACGATTTGCAAAGGGAGTGAGGAATTTAGAAATGAATCGATCGATTTCTTCTTGGATGAACAGTTCATTTAACATAGAATTGACGACAGCATGGAGACTTTAATCAGTGTATTTAGTGAATGGGATTATAATTGAATGCGACGCTTTTAATTCGGTTAATTCATTTAATACTTGAAGCAATCTCTTCAGTTCAGTGAGAATTGCACCACAAATCGATCTCTTTCTCGGCAGCTTCGCATCGGTATTCACAGAAGCAGTTTCGTAATTCTTCGATGTTTCCGTCACAGTCGTAATTAGATTGTTAATGAAGAATAATGCTCCTTGGGGCCAATCCTTTTCTCTTTCCAAGGACAAAATCTGCTTAACCACAAGTTTGATCATCCCATTTAATCCCATATTCGTGTCTCCCCCGTTTTGCTCTCCGTTTTCGTTTGTATTTCTTAATTCCTCTTCAGCACCAATTCCAGTAACTTCTCCTTCTTCGCTTATACATTTTTCAATTGCGTCAATAAAAATTACACGGAAGAGGGAAACGGATTCCTTGGACGAGAGCTTTTTCGTGAATAACGACGAAAAGAAAGGAACAAATTCAATCAAGCTTATTGACCCGGTAAATTCATCGTAATGGCGTCTCCAAACTACCTCACACTTTTGAAACTCAAACTGCAAATCAGAAAATTAATCATAATATTAACAAAAGATACATTTTACAAACAAAACTAAAATGAACAATTACCATTGTAAAATATACAATTTCTAACAGTAAATTTAATACATATTTTTGTAATTTCTTACATTTTCCAGAAACCACAAACAGCGTTGATACATCGTATTTTCATCTTTATTAAAATTTTCCCATTCTTCTATGGTTTCCGTTGACATGATCTGCTCAAAAGTGTAAAACTTCTTTCTGGTGAGCAAAAGTTTTCTTGCTGCTTCCGTTTCATTGCAATCGGAGACTCGCTTCATTCCGGTGTTCAAAATGTCCCTAAACCAATTAACCCTTGGCAAATGATGTTCCAAGCAAAATGAGCAAACAAACTCTGCATCTCGAATCTCCATCAGGGTCGACAACACTTCCTCAAACATAGCATCTGTAAATAGTAAAACAAAATCATAACATTTGCAGACATAAAATATGTAAAAATATTGCAAATAGCTGAAAATAAATTTTAAAGGTGTACCTAATTTTTGATTGCTTCCTGTTCCTTGGTAGGCAAAAATTTCAGACACGCGAGCTCTGACTTTTGCTTTGTAGACGATGTCCATGTCTTTTGCAAACTGCCTACCCAATTCTTCCGCCTCTTGAAAGCGCCCTTTTGAGAGGAGTTTTTGCAAGGTTGCATCTGTACTAGTTTCTGCCATTTTGTATACCCTGCAATGGTTGGCATATATTTCAAAGAATGCAAAAGGCTCCTCCAAAGTTGACCCGGAAGAGGGGAATAAATAAGACCGAGGACAATTCGTCTCCACGACTCCTTCCTCGTGAAATGTAACAATCTTTAAAGAGAACTCCAAATTAAAGGACGGTCCGGCAAAAATTCCTACGAAAGTTTCATCTGATGACCCCCCAGGAAGACCGTAAATCGTCCAAAGTTTGAAACCCATTCTTGAACTAAACACCGCAAAATCATGGACTATGTAAGAAGGTGATGGAAGTTTAAGGCTCCTTGCATAGCACAGCTGCTCGTCGAATAGGAAAATTAATTTTCCATTTGACAGAAGAACGAAGAGATATCTACAAAATATTAAAATTTTGTCTTCATTAACCTTGCAGTACAAAATTGTTTATAATTTGAATAAAAATAACTAGTAATTAGTTGTAATACTTAGCAAATTATATTTTAAAAGTAGCATTACCCTTCGCTGTCCTTCATTCTCGTTACTTTAACATTTCTATCGCCATCACCATGTTCCTCCAATATATCTGTGACACAATTGACAAAATAAGGACTGTCTTCGTTGTAACTCTTCTCCATTTGGAACAAACAAATTTTTCCTGCTTCATCGGAAGTAAACATCATTTCACGATTTGGAGATTCGGCATAATTAATCTAAATCAAATCAGTTTTGCATTTTTTAACATCGCTTTTAAAAATGCATCACAACTGAAATTACCTTCAGTTTAAAAATAAGAAAAACTTACAGGGGATTTGTACTCATCTTCCAAAAACCGTTTTGAGACGATTCCTTGTAATCTTCCGAAATCGATATCCAAAGACATATTCGGATTCACAGTTGAATCCAAAGACCCAACAGATAATGGAACGTTGTCAAATGAGTACAGCCGACCGTTCACCCCAACAGCCACCATGTCAATGCATTTCGGATCCTCACTCAAGTGTATAAATGCATTGACGAAAAACGCCCTTGTCGGCGAATCGCCTACATTAGGATTCACTCGACTGTGTTAAAAAAAATCAAAAAATTAAACTTTTTAACAGAATTATTAAATTATTAAAAATGATAATACAAAAAATACATAATATAGAAATAAAAAGTTAATTTCTTACACGCTCTCTTTCACAGTAAAGTTTGTTGGACACAGGAGTATAATTTCAGAAGTAGAAGTCCCCACTAAGAGCAACGAACGTCTCCAAACCACAAAATCAATAGAACTACTGAAAGGTACGGTTTGAATTGGACTTTTCAAATTTTTGTCATAGATGAGCAACTTGTTTTCATTAATGACAGCCAAGCCAACTTCAGATGCAGTGCTTTTAATGTACTTAGCGCCCTAATAATTAAATTAATTACTGTAAAGATTAAGGGAATATTTCAAAAGCCAAAAATATAATAACCTCAACTTTAGAAAAACTTTTACCTTCGAAATTGAGCGATCGTCCTTTTCCTCCAGAACAATTAAGTGCATCGGACTTACTTCAAAAAGCGAATCCGAATTGTCTTTCCTTGGACAAACCGTAGTTTCCAAAAATGTTCTTCCTCCGAATAGACTTTCCATTGTAGTACCGTTTCTCTACGAATTTAAAATAGAAATTTATGTCCAGAAATACTAATGAGCAGTAGAGCTGATACAACCAAGAGCAATGGTTAAATCAAGAATGATCATTAATCTTGGCAAACGCCAAATTTATAACTTCAGCCAGTGAGTCTTTGGCGTCAGGCGTCCTTTCCCCTGATTATTATTCAAAAAAGGACGCCGTACCATGCCGTACAAAGAACAGAGAAATGTACAAATTGAGGTATTCAAAAATTGATTTTACGACTGCTTTGTTATACCTTGCAACTGCCTTGCAAATCCCCTAGGAAGAAATATAAATAATATTCATTATTATTATAATAGATTTTAATATTTCTTACCTTACGTTGTTCTTTGTGTGGTTGTGATCATTGGTATTGGTAAAGTCCATTGTTTTGTGCTCATTTATTCCCATCCATCCTTACTTGACTTATTATTCATTTATTTTCATAGAAAGGGAGCGATAACGTCGAATAATTAATGCGGAATTCAGATTTCAGGTACCCTACGTAAAACGGACATAAAATATATACTCAGTACAGATAGGTGAATTACTATTATGAAAATCTACATAAAATGTAAATTAACTTGAACTTACCTTGAATACTCAGAAATTCCAATGCAAAAGTTTTATCACTCGTCCGTTGTTATTCTGCTTGCATTGCACATAATATTTTATGAGAAGAACCTAAAAGAATAGGCTGCATAGTAGAATGTCAATGGCGCCATAAACAATGAAACTCACCCACACCGCAATCCTTACAGCTTTTCCAGAAATATCACTTATCCCCGATATTCCATACACACAATTCTTTGTCTTCCACTGTACCTATATTGTTCGATACAATCTAATTCTATGCTATGCTAATAAATGACTATGACTAATTACTAATATATTATCAGCTCAATTTTCCATAATTAACTCCTGATCCTGACTATATTCTGATTTATTATAGAATGGGTACATTTTCCAGGCCAAAAGTAATTTCAACAAAGAAATAAAGCCTTGTCGCCAATGTGTCGCTTTCTAAGATGAATACTAATTAATTAGACGAAAACCCAAGAATGACCGCGAATGAAATGATAAAACTTCAAAGTAATGCAAAGGCGATGCATAGAATGTAAGAATTTTGGAGACACTCATTATGTAATGCAAAAGTGAACATACCCTGGAAGTGTAAATCGAAAAGCGAAGAAAAACTCGGTTTCCCTTTGACCCAACTGAATACCAATAAATGCCAATAAATAGGTATCTACAGATTAGCATTAAAATAGGTATTATTTATTGTGTCCACTTAAATTTCTACAATTAAAATATGTATAAGTCGCTGCTTCAGCAACACAGGTGAATTTTCGAAAAATTAGAAGCAATAATTAAAAGCGCATTGAAAGCATTGCTTTAAGTGAAAAAAATACAAATAATTATTTCAAAATTTTGAAATATTTAATTGGTTAATGTTAATTGCACTGAGAGTTAACAGAGGTGTAAAAATATAAAACAAGATATAAATTATTAACCATGATTGTGATACAGATACAGTAGATTAAAATATTTTACAACTTAAACATAAATAAAACCCATTATTGCATTGTGTGTGCAAACTTGTTTTAATTAACAATACCACATTAAAATACTATATAGATTTCCACAGTTGGGCTTACATAGCCAATAACAATAACGATATTTACAACATACATCATTTAATATTTCATTGTAACAAAATAACAAAGTAATAAATTATGAGTAATACAGGATGAGTACATAATAAGAGTTTGGGCAACATTTTTGGCCATTACATTAATATTTGTTACTAAAATGAACTATATCATGGGTCCATTTTCTCAGCTTCATTTGCAAACGCTTGCTCTGAAGTAATTAGATGTAACTCCTGGTCCAGGTTTACACTCAACCCCGACTGTGGTTTCGGAGGCAAAGGAATCAATCGAGGCTTTATTCTACTGTAGTTAAGGTCATTATAATCTTCAACTTCGGTTCAGGATCTTTAGGACGGCTTGTTGGCTGCATGGATTTCATTTCTTCTAGCAATTTGCTTTCTATTTTTGAAATATGCGACTGATTCGGTTGCACTGGCAGTAAATTACTATAAACTTGTCTTGACGGATGGATATTTAACGGGTGGTATTTAATCGTTCGTCTTAACATTTGAAATTTTCGTCTTTTTCCGTTGAATATTTCGTCATTTGAATTTTTCGTCTAACCATTTAATGTGTCGTCTTCCACGTAATTTATGAAGTTTATGACAACTCAACATTGTAGGGTGTATTGTAGCTCCGTGTGCATGTACACGGAACGTGCACATGCACAGAGAACCTGATATAGGAGATTACTGTATCATATGATAAGTTTGGAAATTGTGTATCTAACAGCCAAGCAGTGAGGAAAATTCCAATTGGCGAGAAGCGGAAACGGGAGAGACCTAAGCTGGCCACAAAAGCTTTACTTTACTGAACATCTATGCCAACTAAAACACTAAAAACAATGTATATAAATGTAAATACAATGTAAATGCAAGACGACACATTAAATGGTTAGACGAAAAATTCAAATGACGAAATATTCAACGGAAAAAGACGAAAATTTCAAATGTTAAGACGAACGATTAATTATAAGTCATATTTAACTGCTTCGTTGCCTTCAATTAAAATAATACATATATTTAGCACTATTTTTACATTAGATAAAGATTTTTAATATGCGATATTATTGCACCACAAAAAAAATCAGTTTTCCAACAATGAAGGTTGTCATCTTCCCGTAACCCTAATCATTTTTACCACAGCAGTACTATTTTGTAACATTAATAGTCCCTCCTTACAAAATTATTCACTTTTCACCATCAGCTTAACTTTTCCATTGAGTAAACTTTAAGGAGGGGCAAGGGGTTTTAAAATCCCTGATTGGGGGAGAATGGCTAAACGGAGAGTTTTGGGGTAGACAATTTTGGAATCGCCCCATATTTTTCTAGCGGCTATGAGGGCTTGATTTTCAAAAATGTTTTTTAAGGGGGAAATATTTGGGGTTCTTTGGAGTGGGGGAAATACATTGAAAACGTGTATTTCTATTTTTCTTACATAGTTGCAAACTGAAATTCAAAAAAAGCGGCCTCATAACCGCTGCTAAATTTTTTTCTCTTTTTTAACATTTTTTTGAAACGCGTACGTTGCTTCAAAATCCCAAAATCATATCTTTCCGAAAACGTCGGCAAATTTCATGTGAAGGAGCTTGTCATAGAGTAAAATATATGGCAATGTGATAAAACCTTCAACGGAGTAAATATGTACAGAATCGAGTGGAGTTTTACATAGAAGATAATACTCTATGGTTGAGGGAAGCGCGTGCAGGAGTGAGTCTCAAATGGGAAAACAGAGGCAAACTGCATTTCAGAGCTCCTTGTGGGTCTATTCCCCTACTTTTTGAAATACACCATTTCCCCCTTGCACTGACATCATCAAAATTCAAGTGTAAACACCTCCTTAACATGTTGTAAAATAATGGTAGAAAATTGTGTTGAAGTAATATATGGAAACTCCCAAGACGAGAAAGGAAGGAATAAGCCTCAACAGCAGAGTCAGCATGTGTGCATAAATCGCTTAATCCAATACTCTAGTCTATTGTAATAAAAGCAGTTCTAGAATCATACCTGCCTTTTCCTAATCCAAATCCAACGTAATCAAAAACACGTATTTGCCGATTACCTCAGCCAATACTTTGACAGTCAGTGTTGTGTTATCAATTTACCTTTAGCTGAGTTCGTCAGCAAATCCAATAACTGATAACTAGGTCAATGTTTGATTAGCATGACCGATATTTGAGGCCATGTGCAATAAATAATTATTTTGCTGATGGTGTTTTGACAGACGTAATAGGTTGAAAATATTTGACTTGTAGTTCGATTTCTCTGAATGTGAAAAAGTTGTACTTCGATTCAAAAGTGGAATCCGTATAATGACAAACAAACTATAAATAATAAATATTTTATTACTTCTTTGGTGTAGTCAACAGTATTTTTCGCTCGCAGCTGTAGATCTATAGTTAATATGGATAGTAAAGTAGGGGCCGGGCCTTCCTCAAGTGGCCATAGTGGAATAGGCAGCAGTGTTGTTTATCCTTCGGAAAATAAAAGACAATTTATTAAATTCTCCACTGAAGACGAAGGAAATAATCCATACGACATTAATGGAACTCATTTTAATCCCGATATGTTTATTCAAAAAATCATCAAGGTAACTTAAATTTAAGAATGAGAGTTGAATTGCAATTAACTGTTATTGTTACTTTGACGTGTATTATGATTGATCCTTTAATAATATTAATCTTGCTTTTCAATGAACATAACATAATTAGCTTTCGTGTGCTTACTTTTCAGGAGTATTCTCTTAGCAAACTGATGGAAACTGAATCAAATTTAATTCGGCAAATTCAGGATTTGGATTCAGATATGCAAACTTTAGTTTACGAAAATTATAATAAATTTATTCTTGCTACTGATACAATAAGAAAAATGAAAGCAGATTTTAGAGAAATGGAAGACAAAATGGGATTGTTGTCAAATAACATTGGTCTGATCACTGAAAATTCTGCAAAAGTCTCCAATAGCCTCAAAGTAAGTACTACCAATTGAATTGGGTTAGAATATTTTATCTCTTGGACTACAGCTTTTCATTCGACTTATTATGATATGCCATTAGGTTTTAAATCAAAGATAAGTGTATTATTTTTCGACATTAAATAAGTTGTTTAATTTGTATTGCTAGCAGTAGTAAGTAATTAATGAAGCAATAAACGTAACCCAATAAAATTTTGAACCACTTAAAGTTCAAGTAATTCGAGTTAAACTGCGGTTTGGGTTGAGTTAAATAACCTACACTGGATTGGCTGTATTTCCAAATACGGTATCAATTTTTGGATGTTGTATATGTTTGTTTGGTTCCCTATCTAAGGAGGCATACCTCATCCAGACAGAAAGTCATCCCCTTCAGGGTAAAAAACTAGACCTCGGCTAATCAGAGGCAAAAGAAGTTGTGAATTGATAACAACGACAAATTCAATACTTAAATGGAGAGAGATATTTACAGTCTATTAAAATATTGTGATGGATTTCAATGTTATATTTTCAAACATGGTGGGTAGAAATTTAAGGATGGATTTTAAGTTAAAAATCTATATAGAGATTTCGGGCTTAGTTTACTTACTGCTACTAATGCCAGTTATAAAGTAATATCTTAAGTTTACATGTTTATGTAGTAGGAGTTATCATTTTTAGGTAATTAATTATTCTGAAAACTTATTTATTCTCTTTAGGAGAAACGTGACAGGGTGAGCCGGTTGTCTGGCATCCATGATTTGCTGAAGAAACTGAAATTCTTATTCGAATTACCAAATAAATTAAAACTCTTAAGTAAAGAAAACAACTATGAAGAGGTATGACGTCGAATAGCAAGACTCTACAGCTGGTTGCGAAGAAACATTTATAATTGTGTTTTATTTTTTCAGGCTGTGCGCTGCTATTTAGATGGAGTACAATTTGTAAACGAATTTAAGCGATTTCCCAGTTTAGAAGCAATTAAACTTGATTGTCAGGATATAGTTATTAAAATACAAACCGATTTGTACGAAGATTTTGACGACCAAGAGGTACGTTTTCTTTTAAAATGTCTTTAGTTGTATTTCTGTCAGTGACATAGGTTCAAATAATAATTCTAATGCATTTTTAATTAAATAGAAGTCATCCCAAGACTTAACCAGGAACGTGTCATTACTTTTAAACCTTGGAGAATCTCCTGACGTGCTAGAGCAACGATTTTTGGAGAACGCACTCCCAAAATTGACTCAAAATTTGGATTCAATTAGATTTGCCAATACACCAAATGTATTACAGTATACTCTATAATGTACTGTGTACATCAAAAGAAAAACAAATTAGCCTATAGTAGACAACACTAACTTTTTTTGAATTCCCTCTATCAGGTATCTCTGGACGAATTTATGGAACTAGGATGTGGAATTTTCCTTAGTAATTTAAGCCTTGTTATAGCTTCCTTTTCCCAAGTATTTATACAAACCACAGAGTAAGATTTGGTTATTCAAGATTTTTATAAATTGAGTACACACCTCAGGAGTTGTAATTTTTAATGAATGTGATTTAAATGTTGTGAACAGATTAGATGAAGCAATTAGACTGGACTCCCAAAAGACATTAAAAACATACACACAGTCTTTAATGGATGACTTTTTATCATTAATGGAACTCAGGTTGACCAGAGAAGCTCAAGAAAAAAGTAAAGAGACTGAACAAAGAGAGGAACTCATAAAGGCAATGGACCGTTTGTACAGACGTTTAATGGCAATGGGAACTCTAATGCCTAATACCGATTTTGCACCGTAAGATCTCCCCTGATTCTATTCATCAATTTTTAAAGTATTGCCTAATCACCTGGTTAGTTCTTTAATTACCTGTGTTATGTTCCTAGGAGTGGCTTAGAATTAATTTACAAAGTCACGAAACTCGATGCCGATTTAAGTCTAGAGCGCATCAAGATCTCATTTGAAAAGGCTGTAAAAGAATCCAGTTCAGAACTTCGCTCCCATCCTGGGTCTTCACAAGAAATTTTGGGATCAATATTAGCAACTCTTGTTCTACAAATGAAATCTAGTTTAAATAAGCTTCAAGATTTCTGCCGACCAGACTTACAATTCTCGCAGAGTAGTTTATTTCGTCAAAAAATGGCAGTTGTTACTGTCCGCGAAGGCCTTGTCATTGAATCTTTCAAATACCTTGTAACTTTCGGTAAACACTTAGTCTCTAACGACCAATACGACAACCTCACGTGGCTTCTACTTGCAAAATTATATTTGGACATAGAAATCGGAACAGTAGAATACATGGTAACGAACTTTACACCGCTTCCATTTAATAAAACGTTAATTAAGCTGTTTGTCATTTAATATAACCTAATTATTTGTTAAAGCTACGTCATTGCTTGTAAGCAATCTTCATAATCTGAAATTCCGTACAATATGAAAAGTTTTATTCAATGCTGTATTACATTTTACATCTTCAGGTAAACTCAGTGGAGTCCGATTTTGACGTCCGGCGAGATAAAAGACACTTACAGTGGGAGTTAACAAATGTTTCTGATCTTACTACTGCATTGAACAGTACGGCAAAAATGTTGGTTAGAGAATTTGTTTCTGTTCAAGGAAACCAAATAGCAGAGGTTTGTTTTTTCTTAAAGATAGAACGATAAAAAGTTGAAAAGCAACCTTAATCTTGTCTTAATGCATTTTTCAGTTAATGAAGTCTGGAATTTTAGAGAAGAACTTGATATCAATTTCAATCGACCCCGAAGGACCTCAAATGCAAATGAAGAGATGCATTGAAATGCTTTCTAAGCTAGAAAAGCAAGTTGATTCAATTTTTCCAGATATCGATTCAAGTTCATATATGCGAAGTGAAAGGTCCTCCGATTCCTCCAAACGGTCGATAAGGTAGGAGAGCAAACATATATGATCCTCAAACTATGACTTTATAGATAGAAACAATACCTTTACATTTTCAGATATTAAAACAAAAATTCTCAGATCCTAATTAATAAAATTTTGACTTTTAGTACAATGCCTGGTTCCAAAGGTCAGAATAGACAGTCTGTGTGGTCAAGTCTAGATCCAAATATGGCAACTAATATCCAAAAACTATTCTCTGAAAAGGTTGAAATATTTGGTCGGGTAGAGCTACACAAAAGTGAAATACTAATGGCCATAGTTAAAATTGGATTACGAGTAAGGCAGTTTATATTATTCAGCTTTTAGAAATGTAATGCAATCCTTGAATATATTGTTGGATAATTGGATATATTAAAAATTATCCAGGCGCTATTGGAATTCGTGAGACTGAAAACATTGGGAAAGCATGGCCTTCATCAAATCCAGATTGATGTTCATTATTTGCAACTGTATTTATGGCGTTTTGTAAATAATGAAAGGTAAATCCCAACAAAATTCATTTTTATGTGCACTAATACTAGATATCATATTAAACTTTTAAAATTTTATTGAAATTTTCAGTTTCCTATACTCATTGTTGGATGAAATTCTCGCTAGCTCTATTCAAAGATGTGTAAACCCTACTCTTTTGGATTCTACCATTGTAGAAATGTTGGCGGAAAAATAATAAAGCCCAATGTAATATTGAAACACCAAATGTGTAATAATTATTACAAACAATCAAATTGTATAATAACTAATACGCAATCGATATGTATAGTAATTTAGTTAATTAGGTAATGCGCTAAAGATTATTTTGCATCGCATGTCCTTCTAGAGTGCAGAAAAAGTTTGTGTACTAAAAAAGGCAATTATATTATATCATTGCATATTGCATGGCACTTTCCAATATAACGTGTTCAATAAACATTCATGCTGAAAACCATTTTTATATCATTTGTTATATTTGTTCTCGTCATCCTATCATATTTAATATAAGATTTTTTTCAGTTATTTACATAACCGTAGTAAGACTTACGCAAAGGTTACTATCGTAATTTTTAGTCTTCATATTCATTTGACAGAAGCTAGAAAATTTTTTATGGAAAGTTACAATTATTCAGCTTTTTGTAGCTCTTCATATCCGTGGTCATTTAGACATGTACATGAAGGTTTATATTCAAATTTATGCGGGAAAATTCTTAAAGAAACAAAGACTTTACACTGTTTGGCATGAAGTCATGTAGTACACAGTATATTTGAATTTATATATTTAGATTCGCTACATATATTTGCAATTATTGCAATACCCCCTTTCTCGTCCCGATACGTAAACGATAATGTTTTAATTCTAAAACTTCTTTTAGCAAATAATAATATGACAGTAGGTGTTTAAAGGGGTCAAACTAGTATAAAGTATGTCGAAAACATTCAACATATTTAAAATAAGTTCAAAATAATTCGAATAAGCGAAATCTGTAAGTGAAAAAGGAAAAGATAATAGTAATATTATGTCCAACTATCCGCTTTTCACTATGTATTGGTTTACAATGATTAATTCAAAATCAAGGGATAAGTAATATATTTCATATATGGAATAACCGAAATTTTGCAAGCCTTTTTAAACTCTGTGTTGAGCAGAAAAGGAAAAACAATTTAAATAAAAGTGTAAATGATTCATCACCTACAGAATAACATTTCAGTTTGTAATGCTAAGCAAAAAATTACGGTTTGACAATCAAATTCTTTTCTTTCATAGGCAATGAAATGTCTCACGTAGTGTGATGATTAAATTAAAATTAATGAGCAATAAAATGAATGGCTAGCTGAAATTGACAGTTTTTGATGCAGTAATACTAATCGTTGAGTTTGCAGTTTTGTATTGCATATTGTGTTACTGTATATGCAATGCATGACTGCTTTATACACTACTGTACATTTTGTCGTTAATACCTCTCTTCAGTGTATGAGCATCTCATAGTCAGTCAAGATATTTTATGGAGATATACAAAGGACAATGCAAAAGTTTAAGATTGCTCATTGCCACTATGTTTATCTAAATATGCATTGCCAAAAGGGCCTGTAGTATTGTGATAATAGTGGTCTGCTATTAAATACTTGCATTGACACATGATCTCCATTTCATATAAATAAACTGAACATTGAATGAATTTTAAAAACTGAATTTGATTACTCGAGGGCACATTCTGTTTAGAATCATGTAACTACCATACAGCGTTTTGCCAAACTCTTTAACTAACTAGCAATTCTCCAGCGTATGATCTTTCCATCTAATTCTTCTCATAAGAATCACTTGTGTGGAATGAAAATATAGTGTGTAGTTCTAATAAAGAATTAAAATAAAAGTCAGTTTCAGATTAAACCCACACAAATCGCAGTTAGGGAAAATATATGAAATTTTATAGGAAATTTAAATTTTTATAGTGAAGAAAGGAAATGTGCTCAGTAAAGAAGTATAGCTGAAATCTACAATTTGGATTCTTATAGTTAACTAGCAGTCTCGTATTGATTTAATTGCCATTGGAGAAATTATAGTAGTTAGTTAATTCTGAGATACTAACATATATTGGAAAAACATCATGCAGTGACTTTTGCCATACCTTTTGCCTTTTACACAGGAATTATAGACGTTGGAAATTAATCCTAATACATAATGAAAATTTTGGATTGGTCTTATATCTGAATATTAAGTGAAATAAAGAACAGTGCATTGAATGAATGGAATATGACAAGGGATAGGAATAGCTAGACGATGTATGAGTATAGTTGTTATGTGTCTGTGCTTGTCAATTCTGCAGGTTGCACTATTCATATTCTCTGCTCTGGGTACTCTGACATGAATTCTGTGAGTACATTATGGTTTTTAGACTGTTACTTGAGTTCAACCAGTGCTCTTAAAATCTATGCTAAACATGACTACATAGTATTACAAAGAAATAGATAAATAATGGAACATTTGGTATTTGTAATGGGATTGGAACTCTTTATTGTTGGTAACTGTACAGAAATTGAATCTATTGGAGCCTAGAATACAATAAAAGCTGTGTATTTTAAAGTGCGAAGAGAGTACATGTGAGTAGAGTACATGGATGAAAATTGTAAACTAGTTGTACCGAAAGTACTGTATTGTACAATAGAAAAGTAGTTTATGGTGTTGTATTTAGTTATGTATTTAACATATGAAACCATATGATTTGATTTAGAATTCATATCGGCCATGCATCCGAGAATCTAACATAACACGGTTGTTAGTTAGCTGGTTTGGTTTAGCTTTGGCGTTGGCCCGTCTGCCTGGTG
The DNA here is from genome assembly GCA_020352615.2 of Yoshiicerus persimilis. NCBI lineage: Eukaryota > Metazoa > Arthropoda > Collembola > Entomobryomorpha > Tomoceridae > Yoshiicerus > Yoshiicerus persimilis. The sequence goes on along the minus strand of CM060170.1, from coordinate 37,345,653 downwards.
TCGATTGTCGAGTGTAACAAACAGACGTAGGAAGCTCATAACAATTACTATAGCTATAAGTACTTTGTAATACTTAACATTATATAATATTAAATATGTAAAACGGAATGAAAATAGACTGCGATAGTTGAGTCGTTAGTTGAACGGAGAAAGAACAGTCTCATGTTAATATTTGTACATTATTGTATTAGTATTACATGCCTTGATACATAGGAGCAGCAGCCAAAGCAAAGCGAAGGTACATTCCCACTTGGAAATAGAAGGAACGCACAGACACTAACACAAGAGCGACTGTTAGGAATAGAAAAGTGCTACAATTTGGTATAGTAGTAGAGAAATGGCATAGATTACATAATAACAAGACATAGAAGTAATTCTAATTACCGCAGTAGGTACAATGGACGTATAAATAATATAATAGAGGCCCAATATGCCTGCGAGTAAATTGCGGGCTAGTGCATGGTTATGTATAATATGTTCCAATATATTGAGAGGCGAGGACTGGTGTCTGTGGGCTAAAAACGTAAGAGAGAAGTTGAAAATGCAGGGAACATAAGTAAAAGTATTATTAAATAAATAGAGTGATGTACATGACATGGTTCATATTTATGTATATGATTATATCGTGTCTGTCTTGTCTGCTGCTTGTTGTTCTGTTCTGTTAGTACCTAAATGTATGAATGATGAATATTCAATCAACGAAACACCTGTGCCATATGGACCGAAAAGAAGAGCACGGCTGGAACATTTTTATTTCTGCTTCATTGCGGTTTCCATACTCGTTCTTCTCAAATTGTTTCATCAAAGCAACCAACGCAGACATACTGGTGGTCTCTCTGTGGCTTCACTTTACCTTCGTTTGTTCAAGTCCGTTTCTTCCATCTGAACCCAACACCGTCAAATCCATCTCGCTAAATAATCAGCCAACTCAAGCAAAACACAATCTCTCGACTCCTCAAATAAACCAAATAGTCAAGGTTCGTAAATACAATTATTTCGTTTCTCTCACTAGTTATGTCACTTAACTTTGGATGCATTTCTTGCATACCTCTATCCGCTTCATTATTCTCTCTTCACATTACTCCATTAGGGAGGCTACTTACTATCTGTAGAATATCCACTTTCTCTTGCTAATTGCACACTAACCTCTAGCAGGAGTACAAACACCTCCCAGTCCAACAGAACACCAAAACCAAGGAAAATCAAATCTCTAGGGATTCGCCATCCTTTCTTTCCTCTCTTGTAGCTTGTCATTCACAAACTCAATTATTTACTCTGCCTATCCATACTTTTTCAACTGTCATATATGGTTACCATTGTCAATCATTTCCCCACTTTGTACTAGTTTTACCATAATTACCACTTTAATGTTCAAAGTAAGCCTCGTACACCCAATACATCCAATTCAATCAAATCAGCATATTTGCATTTCCTTTCGGTGTCGTATATCCTGCAGGGGTATTACTGTTACCTCTAAGAAAAAGTACAATACGCCTCTGCACACGATATACAGGGTTTGTAATTGTAATTAATTGGTATGAAATGAAGCATCGCTTCCGAGAGTGACACTGACACCGCATTCTTCCATTGGCCACTTTCCAACGCCACTCTCACATGAACCAATAGTTGTCTTACGTGTCTCACAATCAGAACACGTACGCAACTCAATAATTTGCAATTGCAACACTCCGCCATTCTTATGAGCCAAGTCGAACTGCTTACCTGATGTGTTGACGTGTCTTCCTTCTCTTGACATCCAACCTCCATTGTATTTATCCAGGAAACCCAAGAGTCCCATTCCAGTTCGGCTCAACCCCAGTTAATCCCACATTAAGTAGGTACCTTTTTACATGGCTACAACTTCTGTTATTACCACAGCTCCCCTCCTGCCTTCCGTAAATCTAGTTTACACTCCTCGTCTCTCTTTTTATCAACCTAACATCAATTTAATCGAAATATTATGTTCACATTGCATCTGTACGCTTGTTTCACAGTAGATTTGATGACTCAGTCGTTGACTCCATGATGGAGAATCTGTGAAGCATGCCACGCCACGCCATGCCACACCAGGCTGGAGGCACTCTGGTTTTTCACATCGATAACTAACATCGAGTAAACGATAACTCATCTTGCGTGTCTCCAAATTCTGGAAATACTCATTTCCTTTGATAACAAGTTCTGATTCAAGAAGTTCTTTGTTCACACCTGAACCGCCATCCTCTGCTCTGACTTTTACTCAAGATTTCTCTTTTCTTTCTGTAAATGGTAAGAAATGTTTGTTCTTTGCATTTTTGCATCCATTGGTGAATGTAGAATGCGTGGCAGCCATATTATTCTATTCGTGTACTTGTACCAACTACAATACTAGTTACTTATGTTATACGCAGTATAGTAAAGTAAATGCATCTGACAATTTTAAATTGCAAACGATCTAATAGGGGATTAACCTCTATTTAGACGAAATCCACTAGATCACTAGTGCATATTATGTTGTCCCAATTTAAAAGCGTTTCGGTTTTTGTTTGGCTTTGGATTTGGCATTTGACTCTGACTGACATGGTTGTGTAATGTAATGAGAAGTTGACTATTCCATCTGATGCAATATTATTCCTAGTTTTTATCCTACCTTTTTCTGTATTTGCAAGTGTTAAGAATGGTGAGATATGTTCTTTGTTTTATGTTCTGCTATCTTTCGGTGGTTCTCAACTCACTCTCATTTCATTACTTATCTAATGTATGTTATCTTATTGCATTTGAACTGACATTGCACTTGTACGCAGCAGATGTACTGAATTACGAAGAATAAGAGGATAGTGCTAGTGCTATAGTTAATTAGTTTAGAATGATTGCCTGGATAGAGATAGGATATGGCGTCCTGCAGCAATAAACGTTAGAAAGCATGTCCAAAGGGCAAAATGACAGTTTATCTAAATGTGTTCCAGACAAAGGAGCGAGAAGAATTGACGTGTTGGCCAGCCTAATTGATTTCATGCAGATATCCTGTGGTTTGTGACCGTTCTAATGGGCATTAATTTAACTGTGCTCGTGAGATCGTTCACATATCGTAATATCTGTAATGCCTCTTAATTCATCTGTCAACTCCTGATTCATCCTCTGCTCAACATCCGGAAAACTATCTTCACCCACGACTTACACCAAACCAACGCTCTCTCCGCCAATAACAACACCAACAGACTTACCAAGATCTTTCAACTGCCGCATTACATTTGTCGATCGTGAACTCTAAAAAACTACCGAACCAATTCGGACACAAATAAATCCTAGTTCACAATTACTCGGCAATTGGTTTGACATTTTTCAAAGATCAAGGTCGATTTCATTAACACTACCGCAAATTTCATGATGACCTACGACCTATGCAATTCATTTTTACTAATGTGAATTAAAACTCTTTCTTAATATTCCTAATACAATTTATTCCACTACGGACTCAACTACATTTTTAAATTGAGTTTCCATTTCCTGTTGGTTCATCCTTGTACAGATATGTCAATTCAAATACAAACAGAAACCGGAGTCACTCAAGTAACCACGTACTAATATTGTATACGTTAATTGGTGACAATGACAATTGCTTATTATTAATAATAATAACGCCAAGCCTTCGTTTCCATGTTCATGTCTCACAGCACCCCAAACAGATATTAACGTTTTAAACCCCAATATTCTATTATCACCTGTTTGCCAACTATTTGCTCATTTACAGTTTATATTTTTAATGCTTCGAATTTGTTTACTTCGAGACTGTAATATATAAAGTGGAGAAATGACAATTTATTGGATCGCCATACTTACAAGTAATATTGTCACTAAGCTTCGCTTGTGTATTGTATTATTTATTAATGTATGAAACTGACTTCATACATCTTTTATTTGTGGTGTACATCCCATGTATTAATTACAATATTTGTAGTTGACATTGTTAGACACCTTATATTTTATGGCATTGGGAAAGCGGTATGAGTAGTCTGAGTAGCGAAAGACTTAAGTATGTGGTTGCAATAAAGACGGCATTAAAATGAGTCAATCAAATTAAACTTTGACTGCGTACATTACATACATTATTTTGCGCTGTCTTAAAATTGTCTCAAGATTCTTTGCATATGCAGCACTCTCTGCCAAACTTTAATGGATGGATATTATGGAGTATTGTATCGCTGACTACTAACAAAAATTGAATTGTTCAATTGTTTAATAATATGAAGCTAGGGTTTACTTTCCGTCAGTTGCGATCGACGACTCAGTATTTATGATATACTCGCGTTTGATAAATTAGAATTCCTATCTCATATTTATATATACAGTTAAATCACGCTTATAAGTAATAAATCTGATTCTAAAATTCGTTGTATCGCGTCAGTCAAGCCAAACACCTAACTCCGTAGTCAAAATGTAACCTTAAACCTTCAAAGTTCTTATGTAGAACTGAAACTGTATGCTAAACTGATTTCCTAACAATAACACGTAATCTGGGAAGTGTTTCAAGTAATTGCAATTAGTATCTATTTTCTTTTTCCTTTTTTGTTCATTTAGTAATTTCAAAACGTAAAAATTCAAGTGCGATAATTTGTAGGCTATACCTAGTTCTCTATTCGTACAACTGTTGCCGAATGAATTAGTTTGACGGAGCATACCGTACAAAAACAATTTCAAACAATGAGACAAAAGTAATATTATTAGATGTGAAAATAAGTCTTCTGGCATTTCTGAACACTGTATGAAATTTTAGTTTCAGTGAGTCCTTTACTGGGGCTATTAACGTTTGAACGCAGTAATGGTTTTTGCTAATGAGGACCTTTTTGTAGAAAGGTAAGATTTTACGAACGATTTATTTATACCAATGAGAAGATTGCACAAGGATTGCAGGCAGATCTAGTTTTAATAACAGAATATTAATAATGTCTAGCTACTGTATATTCCCATTATACTTTAGTGGTTCGTCAATTAAATAGAAAACAAGCTACTCTATGTAGTGTTGTGTGTCTAAAAGATTACATCTATAGCTATGAAGAAGTTTAGGATACGTATTACTTGGCTGAAGTTCAGTTGAGATGAGTAAATCTGTTCATGTTCATTTCATATTACTAGTTGAGGATATAGAGAGTAGATGAGAAGTGAGAATTGATGACCTTTCTACTACTAATGTGTCCTTTTCTCAAATGGTCATTTGATCTCTATTAAGATAAAGACTTTTGACGGTTGTGCGTGTTAGATAGCAATGACTCAGGAATAACAGTCTTAAATGCATCATATTCCAGTAACTGCTGTACAATACGCAGTCTCGTCGTAAAAGTATGCTTAAGTGTAACCTGACAATGCACTGGAAATATTTGTAAGATTGATAATTGCACTGCACTGTAGGAGGAAATTAGACGAAATAGAATTGCCAAAAGCTGGGATAGAATAGCATCTGTATGTCATGTCACAATGTGTAATGTAACATTATGCATAAGAGTAAGGCTTTAAAATATTAATACCACGAGTAATATCTGGATTATATTGATTATAATATCCGGAGCCCGTGCACACATATTTAGACACTGAAACTATAAATAAAAGCATAGGGTTAGATTGTTGTAGGTGGGTACATGCAATTACGATTACAACTTGAATTGGTTGTTCTCCTGTTTCATTTTAGTCCCATATTTTGTGAGACAGACACTTTACACATTAGTAGAAATAGAAACTTATTTATTGCCATTATTAGTGAAGTCATTATGGGTTTCCTCCTAATGGCTCTTTGCTAACTGTAGACGGTCCCTATATCAAATGCGTTACAATTATTATAAGATTACCACAGGTTGGATTCAGGTTCAGAGGAGCGTTTATTTTATCATTAACGACGCTTACTATTTGGTTTATTATTATTGTTACAATTCCAATTGAATAATTATGGGCAATTTTTATTGAGAAATTATTTTCCAAATAGTACCAAAATTTGTCGATATTTTAATTTTCCAATTGAATGATCTTTGCTGTACAACAAGCATAATGTAGTCTCGATGATGCTCGAATTCACTTTTGAAAAGTGAATGAATTTTATGTAAAAATTGTTATAGTATTCATTATCAATGAAGTACTCATTTAGGTTGGCATTTGGAGATTACTTGCATCGTTAATGCTGCTGATAACAAAATGGAATTTCGAACATTTGAGTATGATTGTTGATTGACAAATTCAAATTTTGTAAATACAATTGAAGTATGCGTAAATGTATGAGCAGTGGAAATGTATAAACATTCCAAGTATCGTACAACAGCTTTACTCAACTATTATTTACAATACATCGAAATCGGAGACTTGGCAATTCTCCAAATGAAAAAAAAACATGTCCGCCTGTTTAATTCACACATATTTTTAATAGTGGACTTAGTTACATGGTTTTTGTGATCTACTTACGAATACCCTAATAATATGTAGTCATTATGGTAGTTTGAGTACAATTAGCCACAATTTTTCCATTACTTAATAGCTTCTACAAACCATATTCCATGGTTAGCCGCAATTATATGTACCAACGTACCCTTAGATACAGTAATGGTGAGGAATTCGTATTGATTGTGTTGTACTTACTGCATGGTTTCTTAATATTGTGTTAATACTTAAATGAATGAAAACGCGAACGGTAGCTGATGTGCATATCTTAGGAATCGTAATGCTTGGGAATGATGTAAATACGAAGAGGTGAAATATTTGAAGCATACATAGACAAATCTGAGGAAAATGTGGTTTGGGGGTCTGGGTACTCGATACCATTAATATTGTGAAGCACGAATCCAAATGGCCTTTCTGCTATAACAATATCTGTACAAGTAACCTTCTGCTAAGGTTTGACAAAAATACTTGAGTATTTCTAATTGGTTGGAATCTACCTAATTGATAGTGTCATTTAGTTTACTCAGTTGCTCTATTGTGAACCTCATTGCCACACCAGGTAAATTATTTGTCAGTTTTCATGTTTCATTTGAACAATTCTTCCAGTCAGTAGTCCTCAGATTTCATTGGCAGAACCATCAAACATATTGTTTCGTCTCATTGTACTTTGTCTTATTGTTTTTCAAAATTCAAACTGTTGCACTCACGTACGCATTTCACTCAGGGCCACATCTCCATTTATTCCAAAATTATAACGCTATTGTAAATCTGTTAAAGTTTCAAGAAGTATTAGTAGTTGCATTTTACTGAGAAATATTAGTCATTTCCCACAGTCTTTCCAGGAAAAACTCGATAATCTCGTTGTAGCTATTAAATAATTCAGGGTAAGTTAAAATCTTCCACATTCCTTTCAATGGAAGCATAACGAGAAGTGACGTGTCAGTCATTTTAAGTCAAACCCTCAAATATTTGGTAAGTTTCTTATTTTACAAATTATTATATGTTGGTGGACTGTATTCACCATTCAAAGAAATGTATTTACGATTGTAATTATGTATACAGGAGTTTATATAGTTTGTATGCAAAAACAGGAACAGTAGTCTCCTACGTGAAAATGTAGCAATATAATATATCGAGTTTGTAGGAAAATGCATTGAGGAGACTGTGATGATTTATTGAAAGATATTCAACGAACATCCCTCGCAATCGACATTTTTAAAGAAAGAACTCAGTGAGAGAAATAGTTTGATTGACAAAATACTTAAGCTCCTCTCTGATTTTGATATGCCAGTTGCGTCTCCGCATATTCGTTGCTAATTTAATATGGATTTAGAAAATTTGTCCGTGACCTAAATGGACGTAAATCATCTTACTCAAGCGAACTCTGTGCAATTGTATCGACATAACAAAATGTAAAGTCATACCAAAAGGTGCAGCTGTCTTTATAGTAATGTTGATTGACAATTGATAGCTAAGGTCTGCAAACCGTTTTGTTTTAATACCGAGACAAGTAATTGAATTTTTCCTCATAGATATCTTTATAAAGTTATAATCTACCAAATACATTTGTTGAGCGATCCATACGGATGTATTCATTAACATAATATTATACTAATAGATAGTGTCTTCATATACAGCTACTGTCTTTACTACAGTAATACTTTATACCTGTATTTAGTACAGTAGTAATACTTCAAAAGAGCTCCTGAATCCTAATTCCTGTACACGAGGATACTTTCGCAGACTAAAATTGGTTCAGAGCACACTGAACTCATACCTATCCATGACTACACAGTCGATTATTCTCCATGATTTATAATTAGAACTCCTTTGTAGCTACTAATTAGGTATTTGTGCTACAATCATACTTCACACGATGGTTTTATTCTTGTAAACCATTAAACATGTATGAATACATATCTGTATTAAATTTAAGAACCTAAACTAACGAAAGGAAACGACCCGTACAAAAATACCACATAGTAAAAATATAATACTAGAATGGGGTATTAATTTACAGGTTAAAATATTGCGCACTCATATAGAATTTTTTAACAACCATTGATTGAAAAGTAGTTGCATAAACGCGATGCATATCAAAAGCCCATAAGATCGCCTTATTTAATGTTAATTGGTAGATTTTGCCCGTTGAGAAATATTTACTCATCATTCCTGCAGTCGTGGGCCATTTTTAGCAGTTAAAAACATATTTAGTCATGACAAAGGTTACAAGTCTCTAAAACGGTTTTTACATGTCCAAATAATTTTTCCCTCCGTAATTCTGTTTGCAGGTGCACATGTTTTGTTGTCCTGGAATATTGAAGCCACGTTTTATTCCTTGAAAAGCGAAGACGACAATCGGGAGAGGAAAGTTTTACCTGCATGAAATTCGGTCTCATGGTGGCTAAGTAGTAGCGCCGCAGGTGAAAGGCAAATGATAAATACCACCCGCGCTCTACTGCTTAACCTCCTCGAGTTCCGTTCTCTTCCTAATACATGCAAACCAAAACCAACTGTAATGACCCACTGGCTCTTTTCTATTCATTTACATCTGTGCGTGTCAAATGTACTACAAAACATACTCATTATTCATTGAAAACCGTGTAAATCGTATTTTGTAATTAATAAATCAAAAATTATTTTTAAAACCAGTACGATTTAGAAATAGCAACTAGAAGTTCTTTTGTCATAATTCCTTACATGAATTGTCGCTACCGAATTTCAGTAAAGTATACGTATTCAGCAAAAGTATTTGCTGCCTTTTCTCTTAACAGCATATTTCAGTAACAGAACGCCTTTTAAAGGTTAGGATGTTAAGAACGGCATTTCATTTGAAACTTGATCTGCGATTATCAGGTATTCCGCATCATGACTGTACTTAATGCTCCATGTGTGAATGATAAGCCAAGACCAGGAAATGAGAGCAGCAACTTGAAAGAAATATTATAATGATAAAGTAAAATGCGCTAACATGAGTTGCACTCTCTTGCCATGCCACCCAGCTTTAACATGGTATATTATCATGCTGAATAATACATCCGTCTAACAAAAGAATTCGAATTAACATCATTATAATAATATTACGTGAACACTGATGCTCAAACCGCATACATGCCATCAATCTACTCTTACTGCAATTCTAGAACAATTAGTACGGCTGTCTACGTCAAATATTGCTTCATCTTTACATTAGGCAAATTATGAAAGACTCCAATATATGCAGGTATAAAAAATAAACCATTGCAATGCATATAAGACAGTAGCGAAAGCAAAACAAAGAAACAAAACATTTTAACATCAGTCACAAGATTTATTAAGTCTTTTATTTAATTTTTGAAGTTTTTTATTTTTTATTTAAAGGTCTATAGGCCAGAAATCGTTCAATTTAAAAAACCCTACATTTAGTCCCTAGAAGACACACTGAAAGCTTCAACAAGAAATATTCATCCGTTCTTGAGATATTTGAATCCTCACTAACTAGTTAGCTAACAGACAAACAGACAGAAATCACGTTTGCACACAAAATAGCTTTCGCTACTGCATAACTCACACAGTTTGTATTCTTCTAATTTTTGTGCTCGGAAAGTGAGTCTTTCAACCAAAATTTAAAATCCAGTACAAGCATCACTAGCATTTGGCCATTGACTGCTCAACCATTTTGCATACTATATTGAAACAACGGTTGAAATAATGCAACGGGTACTCAATTTATTTCAGATGTAGTTTGGTAGGGTTGTAATTTATTCAGAGTACTTGTATTGTATTTGACACTCCAATGCAACTGCCTCCAGATCCTTTGGTTTTTGAATATGGAAGACTGGGAGAGTTCTGAGGAGGATGCGGAAGGGGACCCTCATGTTCCGGCAAACGACTACTTATTGTTTGGTAAGAGAGAAATAAAGATGAATGAACGAGCCCTTCATTTCCGTTATTAACTCATCTAAACGAAGCACAAATGGACAACAATAGTAATGATCTCGTGGCAGCATAAATTAATTGCAGATGTGTCATTACTCATTATCAACTCGCTTAAAACAGTAGCACATGCATCCAATTTCTCGGCACATGAATGCATTTGATATCTTCTGATGTGAATATAAATAGGTTCATTATAATGATAAGTTGTCCAATATTATAAATTTAGTTTGCTTTTACTTCTAAGGATTTCCTTATAAAGAAACCGGAAAAGAGAAAACTTTTAAAATATTTTACACTTTTAAAGAGCAGTGATAGGTTTTTGTCTTTTGTAAGAGGATGGCCACCGGTAATACAGAAACTGTATAATATAAATACGTACTTAACACTACGCTGCTCAAAGCGTTTACACATCCGCAATAAAGGAACCCTTTCTTTCCCCTCACTTTTAATCACCCCAAATGTGCTACAGTATTACTCCAATTTCGACTGCATTTCATTTCACTGCAGTCAATTGCATTCAACTGCAGTTATTCAAACAGCAATTGCTATTAGGCTGTTTTAATTAACAAAGTGTGCATATTTTACTAACATCAATTAAAATCTGGTTGGGTTTAAAATATTAAAGACTTTACTTCGTATGGAATGTGAAACATTGTTTGCATGCTAAAATTGCAAATTAATGAATCAATAAGTTATCCTGCATTCTGCAGTGCTTCAGCTATTACATCATTCAAAATAAGAATTTACGCATTACGGCGGGGTATCTGGGTGCATCATATTAAACAATAATTATACAAAAGCATTGTTTGAACAACAATTCCTAAGGCTAATATTAAACTAGGGATCTAAAACAGCAAACCCTCAAGTGTTTTTTATGCGTAACACTGCACCTTCTCCCTGTGATCATATAGGAATAATAATATTTGTAGTCATATTTTCTAAATTGCCCCTACTTTTTTGATGTTAGTTTATTATAATTAATAACTGCTTATGTGTTTTGCCCACTCACAAGGTTTGTCTGGGATTGCAAATTGTGGTTGAGGCAGGGCAATAAGTAGAAACGTTTCGAAAAGCAATGGAGATATTTTTTTCTGTGAAATAACGATGAGATTCGTTACAAGATTAAAATAAATGATTCAGAGTTCCATAGGACACACTATCTTTGTAGTAGCAACATTAGTAAACTAATGGCGGAATGGCAATAGCAATTAAAACGAAAAGGCTCGCACAAGGTTAAAAATATACGTAACGCTTTTAAGTGGTTAGTAAGTACTATAGTACTATTTCTGTTAGCGACTAGGGACACTTACGTAATATTGTGCAAAGGAGCCAAAATCGAATAGATACATGAATTTGCCGAATAGATAGAGTAGAGCAACGCTATGATATTATACTATAATATCTGAGATTACATTGTCTATTGATGTAGGAAGATAGGAAGACTTATATTATTGCAGTTATGAGCTCAATTGTGAAATTGTGATGGTTTTTGGAGTGTTGCCTTATTGGAGAGCAAGTATGAGTATTGTGTATTTGGAGTGATATGCCGTGATGACGTGTTGACTGTTCTGGATTGATATTATTGTGCTGCTTGTGGACTATAACTTAAGACTTGGTTTGTATTTTGTATATGGAAGGGACGAAAGGGAGAGAATGAATAAAGAGTTGCAGTACTATTATTTGTACTTGTTGCGTAGTTTATATTTATTATTCGTGCATAAATTGTGTTTGGTATAGGAATATGTGAGGAGAGATGGATATTGCGCTGGGCTGTGGATTGTGAGGAGTGTAAAAAGAGAAATAAGTGCAGCAAAGGCTGAATAAATAAATTAGATTCAATTAAGAGGGTGGAAGAAGGATATGATGGACAGGGTAGCTTTAGAGAATAAGTGAAGCAGCCCAGCGACTGATCAGTGATTGTCGGAGATACTGTTACATCTTTCTCTGCAGCTTCTGTTCTGTGTTGATTCTGATTTGTGGTGTACAGAGTCCCACATAAGTGGTTGCCTCTCTCCCCGTGCCCGTCCACAGTCAGTGACTCTCAATCAAAGATCCTGACGACAGTCCCAGCACACCAGCCAGGCCAGGCCACCCCAGACCAGACCAGGCAGTGACAACGCAGACCAGAAGAAAGACCATTGAGCAGCATAACATGACCATGTACTGCAATATGGAGTTAGAAATAAAAATTCATATGTGTAGGTATCCATTGTAGATAGCGTTGGATGGGAAGGAGAGATAAATGAGACTTTGGATGATTCTCGTTGGATATAATAATAGAGAGCAGGCGAGGCCTCTTAATCATCTCATAGAGTTCAATTGAGCGGAGTCTGATGTGAATGAAAAAGGAAACAGGGATTTAAGGACAAGACAGTAGAGTACTTACTACTTACCCCATGCTACGCTTATAACTTCCAAACTGATTCTTTCAAGTAATATTATGAAATGCCAACTGACTGGACGCATTTATTAATCATCATCATCATCCACCATTCTAGAGCATTAAGGGTCACATCCTGCCTTGGTCCATTTGTTCAAATATTCCTCCGAGACATCGTTCCTCGGTCACTCAGTCAGTGCTCGACTCCCGATCTGTCAACTTGGCTCTCGTCTGTCCAGCCAACATCACAAACTCAGCTCACACCACAAATCTCTACTCCAACTGCCACTGGATAGTTACAACACAAGAACCAACATCACATCACAGTTTAAATTAAACTTGTGACTTGGAGAACAGACAGATCGTCTCTCTCAATCTGTCACTCTTTTATCCTCCAGCCTACACTAACAGATACACACCACGGGAGATAATATTCTCACAGTTATACTCACACGCAACCTAACAGTTACTCCTAACTCACAATTACAATAAATATCCCACCAGTTCAGACCAATGTCACTCACTTGCTCTATTCCTTAGTCTACAAGAACACACCACTATTCTTCACAGTCCCATAATCAGTGCTCCGACTACCAATCACCACATCTTTATCATCTTACCTACGTAATTCACAAATCATAACTTCCTTCCATCTCTACAACATTTCTCCAGGACAATTCAACAAGACTCAACCTATCACTCTCCATTTACAAAAAATCCCTATTTCGTTTCTAAGTACTAGTGCCGCAGGAGAATGGACCTTTGTGACAGCTCCTGCTGCTCCAGTGCTTATCAATGGAAAGGGTGACCCTACAATTCGCCTCCTGGATTTATCTTTACTTACTTAGTTACTATTTAACTCATGTCAAAACTACTTTTTCTGTATCTGCTAATCTCATTCGTCTGTTAGTCTATAAACTTAAGTACTCTTGTATAATATTTATTAACTAATAACTAAACATTATTTACAGATAGTTTTCCATTTGGATACCGGCAACTAAACTAATCCTTTATTCCTTTTGAAAATCTTCTCCCAGAATCAGTGGACTTTACTTAGTGTTCAATGTTACGTCTAACTGTGAAAATTACAATTTACAAAGAGCTAAACCAAAGCTAATAATAATTAGACATATATTTACCGTTTATTCTTTTATCACTCATTTCAATTTATTAGTTACACAATCAATACAGAAGAATGTCATCTCGTTTTAGTGAGACTGACAATTCACACTATTATTTACTATGTAAATATATTATTTTTACTTATTTCATTAAGTACTGAATACATTTTTAGTATCATTAGTCACATGGTACTAAAAGTCTTAAATGACAATTTTATTACCTGAAATCTTTAACTACAACAAAATTTCATTGAAGTTAGGTAAGTACTATTAATAAGGTAGGCACCTACAGTGACCTGACCGCTAACTGTAAACTAGCATCTTAAAGCATTTTTACAACTGCAGCATAGCAGTTAAAAGTACTGTAAAGTACTACTTAGGATATCAATCAGGGTTCTGAAATCCATGCAAAACGATCAGAAAAATTTCGTGTAGTTCTTGTAAATTTTTATTACTTTAAGGATAACATTCACTCAATCTACATTTATAAAGCAGTAGAGTATGTGTGTAAAAGTGTGTAGTACAAAGGATAAAATAGGAAGCCTTATACTAGCAACCTTATCTAATATTATGCAATTCCCTAAGTACTCACTACATTGCCTGAAGATTTATATAATATTCCGTGTACCTAATATACTGTACTGTAACAAATAATATAAATCTAAATGTAGTTGTCTGCATGCAAGACATTAGCAAGAGTCTAGAACTAGTTCCTAGCTATTTTATCTATTTTCAGTATTTCAGAAAGCTATCTTCCACATTGTAAAGCTGGTTTATTTTGTTTATTTATTTTTGATAGTAGTCATATTGTAAATGTTCTTTGTTGAACTGTCTGAATTGCAATTTAGTGGCATTTATGTCCTGGTCCTGGTCTAATAACTTTTAAAAACCCTTTACTTTGCATGCATAGCGCTTGGTACTTACAATTCTATAAGGGTCCATCGGAATATCGTATTAAAGTGAGAATTAAAAACCTCGACATATATCAGCAGTCATTGGTGCACTAACGATAACTAGTATTTTATGTAATGTCATGTATTAATCATGTCCATTTGTATTACTCTTACACAATGATGAATACTTTGTGAGATATGCCTACGTCTTATAATTGTAATATGCTATTTCATTTTAAGTTTGATTTCGTAATACAGCGTAGGCAATAGAGATTTAAAATTTAATATACGGTATGGATAGAAACAAAGAACAAGAACATGCACTGTATCCTTAATTATATCAAATCCATATCACTAATTCTCTTACGGCACACACTATATATAAGAGAAAAACATTTTAGACTAGTGAAGCACAAAGTTTAGAAATTATTAGAAGAGAAGTTGTATGCATGGAATAGGATTACTGGACAGCCAACGAAACAACGAATCACTACTTTATTAGCATGTAAATTGTAAGTCAACACTATGTTACCTAAGTTCTTTCAGTTATGCCATTCTGATATTACAGGCAGGGTAGAGTGAGCTAGCAACAAAATGTCAAGTGGTGTATGTGGTAAATACGTTACATTATTACTTTTCAGCTAGCATTGAAGTTAATTTCAAACAGAGTGACACAAAGGTTTCGAGGTTATTAAATTGAGTATGAATTTACCTAGTAAAGGATTTTTACATACTTGAGGAATTTCTTTGAGGTAGTTGAAGAATTGAATAATGGATTTATACATTGGTAAATTGTTTGCAGAGTACGTAACAAAACATACACACTATTAAATTTTAAATTGTAAGCTTAGTGTCGGTTTACTCTCACTGAAGAGTATGTGTATCTTTAATGGCTTTTCTCTCCCTTCCCCAATCTGCAAATCTCCTATTCATGTTTCAGAGGATGCACGCTGTGGATATGCATCTCTACAAAAGAAAAACTGAAACAGACAGACAAACCTCGCTACTTACAGTTACAATTAATCTACTATGGGCTTATTTCATCCTTTCTATTATTACACAGTTAAGCATAAAGAGAAAACAGACGTTTAGAATTGCGAATGAAGCTCTGTCTGTCTTGTGAGTCAGGGATGCCAGCTCGTTACTCAACCGCTATTAAAACCCTTTCTGTATGGAGAAATATGAAAATATTGTTAGTTTCTCCAGCTATTTGGCTTAGACGTACAAGACAAATTATGCCTTTAAGCAAAAATTCACGAATTTTTATATTCTTTTCTATTTCAGTTAAAAATCACTTGATCCAGTAAAAAGGTATGAGTATATAACCCATGTCATGTCCAGAAAACTCATCCTGTACTGCAAACTATTTTATAGCTTTCATTTTGCTAAACTCAGAACATAGGCACTTATTTTAACTAAGAAATCCAAATTTTAATTTCAAAAAACTTTTTAGTTATGCTAAGTACTTCATAACACTTTTTTAATACTTTTACTAATTTCCCATATTTTCTCTATGTGTACTACTTCTCAAAGACTCTATTTATGGAGATAGAGCTTAGAATTATTGCATATTCTAAGCAGAAAGATTTGTTTTGCCTGAGCAGTTTTTCATTATTTTGCACTTTTAATAAATGGGATCTCATTTTAGAGTACTTGAATGGAGGTAATTCACCGCACGCCAAACATTTGTTACCAATGTGGAAAAGTTACTACACCCTTTTGCGTTTCTTGAATTGAAATAGTTGCGGTTGAATGAATTCTAGTTTTTCATCTCTTTTTGATTAACCGTATTATCTTACAAGTGGCACTGTACGTTCAAGTCTAATCGTTTCTGGAAGACAAATTAATTTATGTATTACTCATAGGCACATTTAGGTAAGCAGTACAAAAGTAAAATTACTTTTGTGTGGCATCCACTTGCATATGAAAAATGGAAATTAATTTTGGGCGTCTGAAGTAGATTAGAACTCTGTGATCCTGTACTTTCTAGTTTTTGAGTTTTGAGTTTGGATACCACAGCTCTCATTTGTTTAGTAATAAAGTACGCTATTGCTATTTCATTAGAACGACAGGGAAATGTTCTGAATTGTCTTTTTAGAAATCCATTATTTATAAGCAAAAGTTTTGCCTATCTTGAATTTATCTTTTAGAGAAATTTGTTGTCTGTATGGTTTATGTAAGGATACTCTAGAATATCATTACAACACATATCGATGCAGCGTGGGGGTCTTCCTGTCATCTGATTGCTCAGGAATAATAAATACTGTTAACATGGACATCAATTGTGATATCAAAGTAAAACCACGAGTAAGTTTACTTAGAATCTATTCCGCATCGCAAAGCACAGGGTCACTGACACAGATAACCTAATACAAAATTATATTGAAAGAAAGACAATAAACTACTACTTAAATTACATCGTATTACCAAACATGTTTCATGTTCCATATATCCTAGTATTATATAATATCTGATAAACAGACATCCCGTTAGTTCGCACAAGTTTAAAAATTCAATTAAATCTGCAAAAACACATTTAGTACTATTTTTATGAAAATTTAAAAACAATTCCTTGTGAAAAACGGTCATGAGCCTGGTGTATGCCAAACAAAATCTTCTAAAAATTTAAGGTGGTTAGCAATGTAATATCCAAGCATAAAACAATTTGTAAGTGACAAATAAAAACCAAAATTCATTTGTGATAGACTTTTTCACAAATTAGTAGGAAAACATTCAAAAGCATTGCAGGTGTGTTTCGAACAAAACTATAAAAGACTACAATCTCTCCGAATTGGATGCCAATGAAATTCAGAATGAAAATTCTTTTCCTTTTTACATTCGTTTAGCTATTGACTATTTGCAGATGCTCTTCTTCTCTTAAAAGGAAACAGTAAATATGTGGTTTGTAAATGTAGGGATTTGAACAAAAAGTAAAAATGTTTATAGAAAGACAGACTTTGTATTTGGTCTGTTTAAATGTAGCGAATTGCATTGTGAACGATTATGGTTTTAGCAAAGGCTTTATTAAATACGATACCGGTAATCATCGCATCAGAATGGTAATTTATTTTAATTGTACAGATAGACAGAAAGGTAAAGAAGAGCATGCAAAAGCTTAAAATAGTATAAAGTATTTAGATGGTAATGACACCTAATCCTGCTGATAAAATTCATTGACTAAATATGAAGGGTATAACAAAAAAAACGCCCGATTCAAAGCACAGCGAAATGCAATAAAGTTATTTGATGAAATTAGAAGTCTGATGTAATTTATATACTTTGTACTCATTTCTCGAATAATTTGTAACTTCTACAAAACGGTCGCCTAAACTTTCTTAAAAATCGAGTGCACTTTAAAAAGTGATGCGAAATTAAATATTAATACCCAGTTATATTCCTATAAGGTAACGTTCTTCTAGTTACATCCATTTGCCTTGCTTAGTTGCTTACAATGAAGATTGTGCATTTATTCTGCATTAAATATCCTGCTATTCTTTTTCGTTAAACAGTCTGCGTATTGAAAGCAATTACAGGCAGACAAATCCATGTGATAACGCCATTTTCACTACTCAAGCGTTGAAAGGCACAAAATACTTTTACTAATGAATGCAATCTGTGTAAATACAGTTGCAGTAACGTTATTATCGAAGAAAACAACTCTACATTATAATAAATGTTAGTAAAGCCTAATAATTAAAAATTTTGTCTATAAAGATGTCAGGAAGATTTCAAGAAGCTCTCTTCATTTGATTTTTCAACAGTATGTAAAAGGCACATGAAACTAGTTCGTTATTACACATAATGCACGAACTTAAGTTTAAAATGAACGAAACGACAATTTTAACAATAAAGAGATAAAATTGTAGAACAAATCGTAAGTAGAGAACACTGAAATACCTTGAGTCATTTTTCAGTTGATCGTTGTCTCTATATTATTTTCAATTCACTGGTGGTAGGCAATATAACAATGATAACAAATAATTTTGACAAATATTTAGGAAACAGATCTGCAGTTTCTGTATTGGTACACAACATGAAAAACACCTTATGTATTGCTTATACACAAAAGTCCACTATCAAAATTGTATCTTAATCAAAGGACTATTTGTAATTGTACTTATTTTAGTACTAAATAAAGATATTTCTACTTTCACTATCTACACTAATTACTAATTAGTACATGGTTTATCCGTACCTGCATATAAACATAATTCATACAAGCAAAGCCCATAAAATTGTCTTTATGTTTAGATACTGTAAACCTACTACAACTACATAACATTGTTAAGTAGAAAAGAGTTCCTTAAATTGTATTTTGCAATATTAGTTGCACAAAAGTATTAAAGTTATAGTAATTATATGTTATCTAATTCTATGTGCAATCATTAGTACAGATTGTATAACCATTTATCATATTTATTGGATTAACATTTGGTTAAGTAACAAGCATTAACAGACTTTCCATTTTTTCTGTAAAAAGCGTATTAATTACTAGAGATAAAAGGTTAAACTTAATAAAAGCCGAAAATCAATTCTAGATACAAAACATATCGTCGTTGTAAAGTTAGTTACATCGATTCACTCCACACATCATAAACATGCATTGACTATGATGCATTTCCCAAGTTATAATATATAAGCTATAAAAGTGTATTTTAAAGTTACAATTAAAGCAATTTCAAACAAAAATTCACAATCAACAAACTAAAATGAGCTAAGACACACGGTCAGGTAAAACATTCTAAAAACCGGTTCTAATAACAGTATTGGCCACAATATGAGACTTTTAATTAATTAGTCAAACCAAGCCAATGCACGGCAGGGGTCACAAGACCAGAAAAGATGGCAACAGTCGTTCAGTACTACAGCCACATTGCCAGTAATTAGGCAGCAACCTGTTTAACATTTCAGAATCTGCATTTTATCAACATACTCGTAGATTAGTTGAGAAGCAAAGTTTTAAAATATTTTCTCCTTTGCACATTTACTGAGAAGGTAAAGCACGTCACCGAAACACAATTATCAGGACTGTCAAATTAATAACGAACACAAAAGATACACATCAATATGTAGGCTTAGGTCAAGCTAGGAACTTAAATTACGCATTTAAATGTCAATAGATACCTCCTATTAAAATTGCAAACTTAAGTGTTGAAATATCCCTTTTCTTTATTAATCTTAATTAGCGTGATGATGGGGTATTGGTAAGTAAGAAGGTACTAATAAATATATTTTGGTAATCAATCCTTAGGTAAGGTTTACTTTAGAGTTTAGTTTAATTTTAACTCTACAATTAAGTTTTGCCATTGGCTTTTTACATTTCTATCTATCCTAATTTTGTTCTGATTAACAACGCATGTCAAAATTTTGCCGTTTTAACAACACGTAAAAAACCTCATCTATAAATACAACATCTATTCTCTAATTCTACACTGCCAACTATTTTTGGTTCTAAACTATTCTAATCTAACCAGATCTAACTATCAGGCAGTCTAAAAAACCTTAGATTGTCTCAGATAAAACGAAGCAAGCAAACAGTAAAGCGTCATTAGGCAGGTCGTAAACCCTTCGCATTACTGTTCATTAAATTAACATTTGTTGATACCTCACTGACATTATTAGTAATTCTAAGATAACTACTCTACGTTTTGAACAAATGTTTTTAGCTGCCGCTGGGAGTCTCTGCTTTAGCCAAGAGGAACACTGGAAACGAAGTATGGGATGACGATGGAGAAGTTGATTCCTGCGAAAATTCCAGTTATCAGAAAAGCAGCCCCCAACATTCCTGCAATCGGAGCATACTCACTTTCCACAGTTCTGAAACACAAAATCACAAGTCAAAAGATGCCAAGACACTGAAAAACATTATTATTGGGTTCTAAATAATAGAAATAAACCTTGGGCAGTAGATCATAGCGAGAGAACTGAAATATCCACTAGTGAGTCCCATTAATACTCCTCCAGCCCAGTAGGCCCAATCGTAAAAGACGGGTGACGGGAAGAATATCTTATCTAATCCCTTAGGTTGGTAGTTGCAAAGCATGAAGAAGGGAATGAACAAAAATCGTAAAACTACGGGAATCCACAGAAATCTTGGTCCAGGCTAAGAATTAAGGAACAAATATTTAATATAATGTGGTTATGCTAGTATTACGAGCATATTATAAAATCAATACCAAAATATCATAATTTGTGTTTTCTTAGAATATCTTACCCATTGCACTAGAGATGGTATCATATTTCCCAACATAGCAAAAAGATTGAAAGTTAAGAAACAAGTCACTCCGGTGAAATACTTTTCAGAAATGATGAACTCTGAGTCAACCATTTTGACATCTAAAGTAAATATGAAATCAATAGTATCGTAGCAGAGCGCCTGGGTTTTGTAAATGAATTAGACAGTTGAAATATTTTGAAAAATGACAAACCTGAGTGTACCGCTGGAAAAATAGCAAGGGTAACAAAGAAAACCAAGAATACATTAACGCACTGTGGTAAGCACTTCCATAAGACCGAGCAATATGGAACGCGCTGTGTTGCTCCAGCTTGAGATCCTTGTTGACGTCTCAGTTCCTGTTCCCTCTCATTAAGCATTTCATGGTAACGGTAGAATTTCTATTTCAAATTGCACATCGCTATCAATGATGATCAACTCCATGATATTACAGTGATATTGAAAATGTGTTGGAACTTACAATCAAAGGTAGTGCAAAGTAAGTATCAAAACATGTTAAAAGTACAAATAAGGCAGTGATAAAATAGTAAATAGCAGCAGTTCTTGCAGATGGAGCCATGGCCAGTGAGATGAGATTTATGACTGCAGTGAATGTTCCTGAGATGTTCTGTAACGAAATATTTGTTTTAGTGACGCAGAAAATACGAAATGGAACATCACAAAACACAGATATAAATAAATATTACACTTGAAATGTTTCAGTGAAAACTTACGGAGCCTAAGACCACTGCACCGGTGTAATCAAGTTTGGCAGCAATTCCATATACCGAATTTTGATATATACCTCCAGCCACTGCATATTAATAAATCATTTCATTCAGACGTGTTACTTTATCAGATTCTATCTCCAGTCAAATAAATCGATAGATTTCCCTATTTGATAGGCAGCAGCCAGAGTTATTCACTTACTGTTTATAACAACTACGGAAGACATTGTTAGCCAAAAGAAAAGTCCAGGCACATCAGAAGTGTCCAACATTGCCATGATTACTGTTGCAATAAACAGAATCACTTCCACGACAATGGACCACACGATTCGAGTCTTGAGGCTACCTCTGAACATCAACAAAAATAACTATTAGTCATCACTGCTCATTCTACCTGCAAACTCTTCGAATTGCAGGGAGACATTATTATTGCATTTTGAAATATTTTAGGGAACACTTAATTAACAGGTATGCTTATTTTATAATGGCATTGCAATTATCAATTTTAAGTAATCTTACCCAATTTGAATAAAAATATTGAGCCAGTTAAAGAAGACATTGGGGATCTGAGATGCAAAACCGAGGTACGGCATAAAGTTATTTGCATACCCAGGGGATTGGCTGAGTTTATAGTCCACAAAGTACTGTTAATTATGTCAAATTCAAGTTAAATCAACTCAGAAATTCCAATTTTTATTTCATATAATAAGGTTTTACCATTACAGTGTCTTACCGATTTGGCAGTAATAAACATATTCCAAGGCATCAATGTCCCCACACCATGAATTACTAGTATCAAGTATACCAGCTTAAATCTAAAAGTAAAATCAAAAATCTCTTTTAAGAATTTTGTAGGCATTTTAAAGAAATAACTGATTTAAAAACGGACAAATAGAGAAACAGGTAATCATTTTACAATCGAAAAAGCTCAATGATAAAAGCCATGTTTGCAAAGCAGTAATATTTATAAAGCGAACACTTATTTCAGAAAATTTCAGAAGAAATTCTGTTTAGATTCTGAAAATGGTAGATTATAATTTAATACAAATGCTTAGTGAGGAATTTTGCAAAATTATAATCTAGAAGTATTTGTTTTTAGTTTCCGAGATTATACTGCCAAGCGAAATAATATGTAAATTATAGTGTGATATTATATTTACTTAGACCACAGTAATAAATACATTGACACCGTTTAATAAAAAGGGGCATTAATTTGAAGCATTGACGAACCTATCTTGAGGCACTTTGATTAAAGGCCGTAGTTTCCTATGAGCATTATATTTGACTATATTTTCGGCATTTTCATTATTTGCAACTAGTTCAATGCACTCTGTATCTCCTCTGTGCAGCAAGGGAGTTGCAAAGTCCGATAGCTTTTTAGTTAAGCTTGGAGAATAATAATAGATAGAGGAAAAGTCTTCCAAGGAAGCCAAAGGAGCTCTTCTTTCACTGGCCATCATCCTTTCTCTTCCTTGCAACTCGAATGTAATTTCTTCGAACAAAGACTTTTATTCTACAGAAATTGAATTGAGTAATCTTCCTATCGCAACTTTCTATCACACGCTCTCCAACTAATCCTTTGACAAATCCATTGAATTTGTGAAGAAATGTCTGCCGGCTGATACAACACACAACTGCGCATAATATTAAGGGGAATTCCTGTATCCTGATAAATAACTGGAGTGTCTGTCCTTGTAGTTAAAAGATTTCGACTGTTGCTGTCAATCGGGATTAGGTTAACCACATTGCGTAAAGCCTCAAAAGTAATGAAACACGCGAGGAGTGAATGTCCGGAAGAAAGTCGACTCTGCACACAGTTTACATATAGTCACTCTAATTTCCCCTTTAATGCTTCTTCATACACAAAAGCAACTTCCGGGAAGCTTCTTAAACAGCACACTATATATACCCTAAGCAACTGAACACATCCGATTTCAGTTTTGATGTCCTTGTCACAATCACAACACAGTTTAGCGACATTTCTCTGATTTAAAGCAAAGACGACAATTCCACATAAAGAAACCTCTAATTCAATAATACATTAGAAAAATCCGTTTCCAGAATTGGGATTTGGTTTTTTGGAATAGCTTTCTGTAAATAAATACAGAGGAATCATCCTCCATATAGAAATACACGTTAGAAATAGTAAATACACAACACAGTGAAAAGTAGATTTAAAGAAGCCCCCAATAAGGCTAGAGTACAATAGAAGCACAGAGAATGCTAGAAAACAACCATCCAGGAGAGAGAAAAGAGTCGGAATGAAAACTGGAGAGTTTAGCACTTTGGCTTTATTTCTGTTGGTGTTGTGGACGGTATGCACAGAAGACTGGAACTGGATTCTCGACTGGTATTATATACTAGAAACCATATTATTCTATTCTTAATATTCTTACATATGACGGAATATCTCTTTATAAATCTATTTTACAATATGTGTCGTAGTCGCACACAATATTGCGTATACATAACATTATTGTCATTAAAAGGTAGCCCCAGTAAACGTAATAATTGTCTTAGCCATAGCTTCCTATGTAATAAACGTAGTATAGCAACACTATCCCTGAATTCATCTGTTTCCTATGCATATAAACCCCTAAATCAGATCTCCACGTGAATCGAACCGAAAAGGACAAATGTGTCATAGTGAAAGTAGGCACTAAATACCACAGAGGGATTAGATTTAAAGAAGCCCCCAATAAGGCTAGAGTACAATAGAAGCACAGAGAATGCTAGAAAACAACCATCCAGGAGAGAGAAAAGAGTCGGAATGAAAACTGGAGAGTTTAGCACTTTGGCTTTATTTCTGTTGGTGTTGTGGACGGTATGCACAGAAGACTGGAACTGGATTCTCGACTGGTATTATATACTAGAAACCATATTATTCTATTCTTAATATTCTTACATATGACGGAATATCTCTTTATAAATCTATTTTACAATATGTGTCGTAGTCGCACACAATATTGCGTATACATAACATTATTGTCATTAAAAGGTAGCCCCAGTAAACGTAATAATTGTCTTAGCCATAGCTTCCTATGTAATAAACGTAGTATAGCAACACTATCCCTGAATTCATCTGTTTCCTATGCATATAAACCCCTAAATCAGATCTCCACGTGAATCGAACCGAAAAGGACAAATGTGTCATATAGTGAAAGTAGGCATACTAAATATCCAGAGAGGGATTAATGTGATAAATCCTTACTAAAGGGTCTCCTAGATATTAAGAGTATACCTACATTACACTACCTTACATTTACACTATCAGGGGTCTATTTCATAGTAATACACACTGTACTAGAGTGAGAAATAAACAATGGAAAGTTTTCTGTGTGGTGTGTTGGATTCTATAATAGGGACTCTGCAAGGAAAACACATATGGATGGATCCGCCTATGACCTATACATATAAGGTAGCGCCAGAAGTAGTGGAGTACCTAAGTGTGAGCCTTATACTGTACTCCACTCCACATCAATCGATAAATCGGTGAAAGAGCATCCCTCGCTTGTTCTGCTAGGCTAGGTCGGCATTTGAAACGTACCTATAGAGAAACCTCACCACGAATATTTAGAAATGAACTAAATAGCGTTCTTCCACAGATACGTCCGTCCGTGCTCATTGTATTTGAAATGGAAGGCAAGGAAATGAAGAATAGCGAGCAAATCATTTCTTTCGTTCACGTTCTTCCTATAAAAGAGTTTTCCCCCACTTTCAATTGACGCCGGATGATCACCCGGTTGTTCAACTGCCTGGCATTCTCCTCGTTTGTTTCAGTCTCTTGCCCAACAGAGCAAAACACAACGCACTGCACTGCACAACACGATCTAACGCACTTTTCCCAAAACCAAGTCTCTTCCGTTTCCATCTGCAAGGGACTCTTGCCTACCCGGATACAAATAAATGTCTCCTGTCGTAAAAATTTCTTTTTCCATTCCTCCACTCCACTATACAAATATAATGCTTTATTATTGCGCTCCATCCTCCATTACTAGCTAAGATTTCATTTAAGCCGTTACGTACGCAGCATTTTTATTTATCTTCACTTGCCTCGCTTATCTCTCCATGTTCTTATTTCACAGTTGCGAACCATCTATGTCACATCTATACAAATCTACCCTCTTTTTGTGCAATAGGCCAAAGCTACCTACAACTATTCATTTAATGCACTAGGCTCACATTTATTTTTGTAGTTTATGTTCTTCCACTTCTTTCACGAAATTCTATTCTACTCTCCAAGTTTACCAACACTCTCACTCTACTCCTATATTTAAGTCTATATATAGTCACATGTTAAGGTCTTACTATGTGTTCACAGAATTCATACAAACACATTTCACGCACGTTCCTTCCTTTTACAAGTAACATCAGTTGTATCTACATTACACAATATGACTTTAGTAGTCCGTACACTGACTTCCTCTACCCTCTCCTTCTACTTTACTTTTGTATGGAATGTTCATCTTCGGAGCTGTGAATCTCTTTTCTTTGCACAAAGTAAACCTTCCCTTCTCCAGGCTTCTAGACAATGTTATGGGCAAACAACATTTGACTTTTACTACCTGAGCAAAATCAGCCATTCATAATCGTAAATCCTGCCCTATGTCAGTACTGCTACTGTTGAATGCTAGTAGTAAAGCACAACCTTCGTGTACGTTTTACTGCTTCAATGGTAAATACCATATTACAAAGAGATTTCATTCAAATGGAAAGATATTTCATCAAGATGTAAATATAATGTGTACAATTCTGTTTTATATTGACATAAAACAGTATACCCCACGACTTAATAACTTTCAATTTTGTCAACGGAAGAAATTCAGCTGTCATGAACAAAAAGTACAGTTAATTAAGAATAAGAATTTAAGTACAACTATAGTTTGATAATTAATGTGAGATGACCAAAAACAATTTGTATTAAAATATCTACGTAAATCTAAATCTAACGTCTGGATTTAATTATTTGGTACACCCCTCCTGCATTTTAGACTACCAAAGCAATAAAATCCTAAGTAGAGCAGCAGGACATAATATTATTACTACAATTGAATAATTCATACAATTACCACTTAGCCTACATGTGCTATTTGCAGACTCTGTTTTAAGCCGTGGACATAACAAGGAGACGTAGCAACTGTTTTCGATTGTCAAAACGTCAACGAAAGGAAGCATTTATATTATACCATTGTGTAATGTCGCGTTGCCCGCATCTTTCAAGCAGAAATATCACGCACCTTTTTGTTAAGACACTGACATGAATTGAATTGCATCCCAATCATACGCCATGAAAAAAGGATTAGTAGTAATGTTATTTTTCTCTACTATCATCAATCATTCGTTAAGCACCCGGATTGGGACTAGTAACTCACTTGAAAGAGTAAACATAAACAATTTGATAACGGTTGTTTCAAATAGTAAAAGTAAATGTTTGTAATACAGTAAGAAAATTACAGTGGTAGATAAAATGGATATGAATGATCTATAAGGGTTTACTAATTATAAAGACAGATGCATCAGGAAAAGTGAACTGTAACCACATTTAGCACGTAATATAATATTTCTGCTAAAATTAGTATTGCTACAGCTTTCTATGGCATGTATAAGTTACGGTAAATAATTCTTCTGATAAAGATAATTTAAGTAGTGTGTAGAATACAGGGAAGCGCATTCCCTAGAACTTTCATTCATAAATTTCCCCATGGAATATATTTGATGAACAGCAGAAATGACACGCTAATAAACACCATGAGAGTCACAGCAACATAAATTACTACTAGCTCAGCTACAAAAAATAATCGAGAGAGGTCTCAACGGGTGTACAACTTTGTCTCCATTTTCTATAACATCCATCCTTTTAGAGGCTCCATTTTTCCTCTGGTGTATTGAAAACAATAGTTTAAAATACAATATAAACATTCCTAGGTATTCGCGGAAAGGAACAGTTCGATAAAAACACTGCAATGTCGATACCTTCTAATTGATATCGGTCAAAATCTAAAATAAGTTTCCCAAGCGACTGTAGACCTTTATACCATTTTGTTCTTGGCCAGCAGATCTGCACTTGGCAAAATTGATATGCTTTACTTTCTCTAAATTTATGACTATTAATTTGGCAATTTGCTTTTTTACACAGTTTAGCGTGATGAAAATTCCAAAACAATTAGCTAATTGCAATTTCTAAAGCAAAAGACAAACAAATGACAAACAACAGATAAGTGGGGCACAGACAAAACATTATAATCTTACCTATCCTTTGGCGGCTGTGATAGAGACTCATTACTGATCCGAACCTGGAACTCATCAGGATGGCGGGGACTTGTGTCTTCCCATCCTGGAGATAAACGGACTGGACCCACAACCGGTGCAGCCGAACTACTGCTCCCCAAGAATGGCGAAGTCTCTCCATCTGTATGAGTCTTTTTGTCCTCTGCAAGCAAAAATTAATGTGTTAACTTTAATTACTCTGGATCTTAACAGTTTCTGAATCGAATAAAGTAGAATATTTACCATACTTGCAATACTGTCTTAAAAAGGTCAACTATCAATGAATGTCTAATCCAATGTTTGTTTTATGGTATTCCACAGAGGAAGAATACTCCCTCGAAGACAATGAAAGGTTGATGAAAATGACTATTGTATCTGGATCGGATTATGTAATAATTTTTACTACATAGTGTATGTAATATTTGTGAATAACTAGACGGCAATTGGTAAAAGAAGAAAAGTGTAGTAGAACTGAACAATGATTCATCAACAGAGTGAACTGTGATTCATCAATAGCAATATAAGGTTAGAAAATTTTCAGTTCTTGCAGTAATCAGGAATAATATATGAGCAAACTTGGAGAAGGTAATAATACTTTGTGGGTGAAGAAAAGAGCAATAAAATTGTTAACTCAAAGAATATAGAAAAATAAAAAGTCTAACGTAAATCTCGGAGTTCTACGTCTTCCCGTTTATAACGACTTCTGGTAGTTGTTTCCAAGTTTCCCTTCTCACTAGGATCCATTATTCTAATACTTAATATTCTTCCGTATTTGCAGGTAATCAAACAAACTACTTCTAAGGAACTTTTCTGTGCAGTTATAATAAAAAGATTGTTCACCGCGACCAAAACTCCTACTGCAGAGTTTTCGAATATTTATTTGCGGTGATGGTAATAGGAAATACTACTGGAAATTATGTGGAGCACTTTCGTACGTAAGTCGGAGTCGGTGACTTTCAATATCCCAGAATCAAATAGGAGCCCCTATCGGCGAGTACATGTTGAGTGGCCAAGAGCAACTAATAGCAAGTCTCCTTATTACTACGGAATGATTTATGAAATGAGTCAATACGAAAATCTTGATGGTCGCACGGTTAACTTTTAAATAAATAAGTGGGCATGCTGCATTGATGTGTATATGCCTACGTTTTACTGGCCTGTGGAAATCTTGAATCAGGAACACTTCAGTTCTCAAATTCTACACGCAAGTTCATTGCTTTAAATTGCGATATAGAGGTATACTCTATTATATCGATTTCAACAGCAATTACTCATAAATACGCTAACTGGAATACAGCAGCCCTGTCATTTGATACTCAATTAAGGCTCAAAAGTCTGTCGCAGTCGTGTTTTCTAGTGTGCCTAAATGTGCGAGTCTTATGTGTTATTGCAATGATGTAGTCTCATGCAAAGTATAATGGGCACCCGGAGTTATAAGCCGCTGCTTATAATATTGTTATCAGCAGAATTTTATTACTCCTGGTCTCCGATAACAAGAAAAATTCGCATTACAGTATTAAGGTCAAATTGATTTCTGTGTAGGGTCAGACAAAGCGTTATCTCAGTTTTAAATTACATAATGTATACATCGACATATTTCTCACGATACAATAATAGCCTGAAATAATTCCTCCTAATGCAGGTATAATAAAACCCAAATTGCTGATCTAACTGATCTTGCTAAAATTAAGACGCCAAACGCAAACAAGACAATCTATTTAATAATTTTAGTGACTATCCAAAAATTGCAATGAAAATTCTAAATCTATACTTAAATCCAGCTTTAACTCTTAAATTGGGACACCAGCATTTCAAATATTATGACATTCATAATTTGATTGAGTCAATTCTAAGACTGGACAAAATTGTGTTTGTTAACCACTTAACATTTTTATCCACTTCCTATTGGGAATATCAATACCCTCGAATTCGAGTAGGTATTTACTGTATATGTATGTGCCACTCAATTAATGTCCATTTGCTAATTCTTTTTAAGTCTATTACACCTTATGCACTTCACTTACAAGTACTTAATGACATATATTTCATTTACTATCGCTGATTAGTCGATAACTACTTGCTCACTGACATAATACACTAAATCAAACAATTGAAGGCAAATGCAAAAATAGTTCTTATCTCAGTCTGGTTCAATATTTATGACACTTATTGGGCACTACTGATACTGATGTGAAAAACATGTTCAGACAAAGTGAGACAAAGTACATTGCTAGCCCTCTTAAGTAAATCTAATCGGAAAACGTTCAAATAATAATAGTTTACTAGTGTAGGGTACAAAAATGACACATCGATTTTAAAATGTACTAACGAAACTAACTAACAAATTGTAACTGCAACTCAATCAATATAAACAGCGGCTTGTAACCATTTGAATTTTATGAATGAGTATCTATGTTTCTTGCTTACTTAGGCACTGAATCTGACTCACAATTCATGTAATCTATGTGGAAAATGTACCTATAGGTATATTGGTATTTGTCAATAGATATGTGCTGTGATGAGAAAACGTGTACACATCGACAATTTGATTTCTCTTGCTAGTTTTTGAGCAAACTGACCGATTTAAATAAATTAAAGTATTCAGAACTCTTAATCTTCAGTAGCAGAACAGGTGGAAGTTGTAACGGTGCCAAAATGACTACTAGTATGACTACAAAAAAGCATCCTCTGGCTGAAGCTGACTCTATGAAACTTTTGACGAGCTGATGATCCACTTTAGAATGAGAAGTTCAGTTTTAAGCCTTTGGTGGCTCGTAAAACTTAAAAAAATTCTGAATTGCAACAACATGTGCCGTATCACATTACTACGCCACAGATTAGTAAACTTAGGAATACAGTTCTTATGAAAGTACTACCAAATGGATAATACAACACGTTTAAGATTACCGAGAATCAACAATTCTGCCATACAAGAAGGATACCCTTATAAAAACATGTATATTGCAACTGCCTAAGCGTATATGGTGGCTGCGTTTCCATTTACGTGTGATAGTCAGCGGTACACACTAAATTTTACTATATCTTTTCATACGGTTACAATAAGTATAATGTACGCATTTTCTTAAGGAGGATGAGGATTCAAAGTTAGTATAATGTGACATAGTAGTAATGGTATTAAGTATTTAGGTATGCATATGAACAGAAGTCTAGAAATAATAAAGTCGTAAAATAATATATGCATTCTTTGGGTGATACAATTCATTGAAGCATTCAGTCAGAACTAAAAGGGAATGAATATTATAGGCACCTAAACAGCAAGTCTGTTGGCAGGAAGGCACTGATATTAAGTACACGTACAACGTATACATTATGAAAATAATATTGTGCAATGGAAGAGATGTAATCGGAGCCACTTGCAAAATGATAAAATATTTCTCTGCTCTGCTCCTTCTTGACTACGATAATGACAGTGAATCATTGTGGGAACGAACTTTGCTGATGCAGACTGTCTTTAACTCCTAGAGAAAGGAAGTGTGTAGTAGTGTCGAGTCATTAATTCGAAACCCGAGATAAAGAGCAGTGTTTGTGACGAATGAGCAGAATGAATTAAATATAGATAATCACCAGGAACAAACACTTCAACTTTAATCCAACTTGGAAAAATATGATAATACCATGGAAAAATTATTTTATATAATCTTTGGAAAGGGCTGTTGCCCTAAATACGTTATTTGCAATAAAAAAGTTTACGAAAATCGCGTCTGAATTTTACCCATTTATTACCAAAACCACAATATAAGTCTTTTGCATTTTCCTCTTGTGCATTACACACAGCAAGCTGTCCTACACAGCAGCACTTTTGATATAGTTGATCAAAGTTTTTCAGATATGTGTTAAAGTGATATCAAAGATTTTCCCTGAACCCATGCTGCAATTATTGGGAAAATAATCTATCTACTTAGCTATTCGAAATATACCTACTCATTCTAGTTATCATAGGAATTGATGATAGGATAGGATATCCCACCAAGCACAGAACCTATCCCATCTACAGAATATAAACTCATTTTTAAAGTCGCTAGCATTCCTTGAAAAAAAATTCTTGAAACTGCTGCATCCGACAAATATATTTTGTCGACGAAGTCCACTTGAAGATTTTAGTTTCGGTCATTAAAAAAATTAGAAAAATTAGTAAGCTTTTTACTGTTTTGGTATAGAAACTGATACATGGGGCAGACTTAACGGCCAACATAGCTTTACACTCTTGCCTTCCGTATTGTCTGCGCCAAATAAAATAATTTATCTTTCAGAGGGTCTACATACATCTATCTTGGTTAATTATTCCTCACAATAATGGTACCCTCAAAATGCCTGTATGAATTTTTTCCCTGAATAGTGATAGTTTTCTTTGTATAAGCACTGCATGAGATGTATGAGATGTAAGTGTTTATATTATACTGGATATTAATTGTTAGCATAATAGTGTTTATATATAATAATGTATTTCATGTACATACATCATACACTGATGAGTGGTATGGTAATGGATTTTAGTGACTGTGATTAACATCACAGTTACATTCCATCACTGTCCCTGGAAAGTTAAAATTCATAGGACTTTCAGATGGCAGCAAATTTTGCATTCTCAAAGAAAGAAAGAAATATTGCAAAATGTAAATGTTGCGGTTGATGCCGTAGCATTGAACACAGAAAACTTTTCTAACTTTAAAGCATAATATGCTTAAGGAAAGAATTATAATAAATTTT
The DNA here is from genome assembly GCA_020352615.2 of Yoshiicerus persimilis. Classification (NCBI taxonomy): domain Eukaryota; kingdom Metazoa; phylum Arthropoda; class Collembola; order Entomobryomorpha; family Tomoceridae; genus Yoshiicerus; species Yoshiicerus persimilis. The sequence continues at coordinate 37,313,008 of CM060170.1, read as the reverse complement.
ATGCTCAATGCAATTAATTTTATTAGAATGGACAGTTGTCATCTATTTTCTGTACTTGAATTGCAAATTGTAATAATATGCGAATATTGTAAAATTGCATATTAAGTGATTAATGAATAATAAGCTTCAAAATTATGTTTTTTAAAGTGGTAGTGTATTGTATAATATGGTGGAAGATGTCCGGGCGGGTTGATGTCCCTGTTATTACTATATGTATTATTCAAAAGATATCTGGAGCGATATAGAGCAACTTATACACAAACAACAAGCTAGCCTCCTCAAGTAGCATTATGTACATAAATACATATTATTATAAATACATTCACTTGCTACAGGTATAGGTATAGATATATATTTTTATCTTTGTGCAATCATCCCGCCTGGCCTGTCTATGCCGCAACCATCCCGGTCCCGGTCTTCTGTCTTTCTTTGATACACATAAGTGATGTCAGTAGAATATTTATGAATTGTAATATTATAAGAATGCTGTAATTTGTAAATTATGACTAAATATTACACAAAATGATTGAGAAGAGACTTACTCCAAGAACTGTCCGTTTTGTCTCGATATGTGGCATCAGTCCGTCTCATTATTGAAATTTAAGAGGAAGGATGTGAAGTGGAAAACAGTCAGAATCACTCTCTCACTAATTAAAATTAATACTCCAGTGTTATAAGAGGTAGAATTTAAAATTCCGACCTGCCGAGGTTAATATTTAAGACAATTACACTGGGTAGGGTCCAATAAGCACACAAACCACATTTTATGACTTAATTGTACTAGCAGACACTATTGCTGAGGAAGCATTCTTCTGAACAATTTGAGCAGTTGCAGTTCTGATACTAACAACGATGATTTTAAAATGTGACGTTATTCTACAATTACAGGAAGTTTACTGCGTTGTTGAGATTGGTTAGCGTTTATGTGATGACCGTACATGAAATATTTATCTTAGTCATAAATGTGTACCACAGACCGCAGAGTTGAGAGTAAGGCTGCCTGATATTGTTAATTATCAAGTCAATGATATTTTTGTAATTAATGCAATGTCATGTAAGAAGTCTTGTCGTCAGATGTATGAAGTAAGATAGATCTAGTAATTATTGTCTTTATTATTTGTAGCTTTGTTTAGTCAGTTCGGCGATTGAACATTATTTCCTGATTGTATATATTCGTTTCAAATTCATGAATTTATTGTCAATATTGTCACGAGAGATTCGACTGATTGTCTATCTAGTTTCTACCTTCTAGAGTCAACAGTAAGGGATAATATCAATATTAACAGAGATAGGACACCACTGAGCCACAAAATATATGTTTTAATGGATTGTACTAGCTAATAGCCTGATTCATGTGCGTTATGATTTTGTGTTACCTAATGACCAACTTAAAATTCTATTAATAATGACAAGAATAAATGGGAGAGGATAATGCAAAGGTAATAGTGTATTTGGATGCTAGAATTGTGCAGAGATTTTTGTGGCGCATAAACATGTGCTCGGACTTAGAACTCTGCTGTGGGGAATAATTGCAAGGAGATTGTACTACATTGACGGTATGAGACTTTAATTATTCATGCATATCTATTAATTAATGCCCTAATGATTTACCTAACTACTAAAGCATAAGCACGGAAATCAACTTTTGTGTTACGTAATAAGTAAATAAGCCGCAGCGCAGGTAGCAGGTGATCTTCGTCAACCCCGGGCAAAAATCTCGTAAGTCTTGAATTACCATTGCCTATTTTGCTCTCTTCATCTCCCTACTCCACATGCGCATTACCTTCCCGTTCCATCCCATCGCAGTTTTTGCACTCTGTCAATGTGAAGTTCCGAGACTAGGATTGCAAGCATCAAGCAGAACTAAGTTTCACAATTCAATCCGAAATCATTAAAAATAACTTCCATTGTTCCATTCTGTTTTAAAATATTATTTAAGAAATATAAACCGAAAAGTTAGCAGTTCTTGCAACACTTATAATCGTTTTAGAAGGTAGTTTCTGCTAGTGTAAAAGGTTTTTAGGTTAAACCAGGCAATGCTCTCTACAGATGCATCCTTCAACATGTACCAGATATTGTTTCGATGGTACTTAATTAAATATTGTATTATTGAGGCGACATACTTCATATTACGGTTTATAAAAACTGGTACTATGCAAAATGTTTTACTAAATTTTGGATTAACAGTTTATTATATATGTAGTAATGAAGTAAAGACTTGAAAATAAATACGCAATTGTGGTTATAATCCAAATGTCCTCAAAAGATTTATTAATTTAACTCATGTTTTATTATGGAGAACAACAAAACTTTAAAGTCAAATCTAATATAATCTTTGGGGTGGTCCCATCGTCGATTTGATAGTAAGTGAACGTACATTTTGCCAATGTTTCTTCAAAAGTGAAACCAAGAAATTGATCGAAATGTGAACATTCTGAGCTAGTTCCTCCGGAGTCATTGCAACGTGTCCAACGGCAACACAGAGGCACAACACCTAAAAATAAATTGCCAGTAATTAAAACATTATTTCCGACATATTACCTAGAATATGGTCTCCTGTCATATACGCAATTAAATCATCTGTAAATTGCCATCATTAGATTTTGTTTTTCATTGCAGCCATTATTTAGTTATTTACCTTTTTCATCTGAAACTTGATGGTCCCTTTAACTTCATCGATCTTTTGGACCATGGATTCTTGATGAGTGAGAGGGACAGGGAATTTACCAGCTTTGTTAAGTCCAGGTCCCAATAATCTTGGAATTTGCTTGATAAGAGCTTCACTGGCCAAGAAAGCGTCGTACTTCTTGGCTGAAACATGAAATAATGATAACCATAAATATAAACTCAAAAATATGCAATACGGATGAAATAATTCAATGGGTATCAATGAAACTGACCTAATTTCTTAACCAGCTTTTTGTTCTTATTCATTTTCTTCAATGCCTCGGCATCCATGCAAGGTACGTTATTGGCCTTTGCTTCATCACAATGCTGTTGGTCACCAAGGACGCAGACACTCATCTTAGGCCGTGGAATGTGCTTTAACCTGTTAATTAATTTTATTAGAATAGTTGAATGGGCAGCAAATCTTTAATAATTCGCCAATAAATATTTGGCATCGTGCAAATTGAAAATACTAATCAATAAACTACAGACAAAGTCTAAAAGCAAAATATTAATTATGCGCGTGAAATGTCAAATAGAAAAACTCAAAAACTGAAAACGGAGAGCACACATTAGTTCAACTCAAAAGAGGAACACAACTGAAAATGATGAGAGCGAGCCGAAAAGGATAACTCACCACCACGGTAGATAACCTATAGCTTTTATATCAAGATTACCCAGATAGATGATATTATGAAAGCTACATCGGCAATTTAAAAAATCACCTCCCCAATTGATTTACGACCCTGGGTGCAGGTCATTCATGGCATATCAATTAAAGCATACTTTACAGTTCCGCTGAAACGCTTATCCTTCTGGGGATCGTAGTTCTTCAGTCCGATTTGAAGTTCTACCGTCTCCACGAACTTCCTCTTCTTTTCATTTGAGTTCGCAATGACCGCATTGACGCACTCAAAGAGCATCTCCTTCGTAATTTTGCTTGAACTGAAAACCAAAACAATTTTGTTAGTTTTCCTTAGTTAGCAAAATTCAATTACCCTTATTTATTAGTAAAATAGATTTTATTACCTCATTTTGATAGATTCTTTTTGAAGACCGTCTCAAAATATATAAGAATCAGCTACGGCTGGAAAAACGATCGTATTCGCAGCTGCCTCGTGGTCCACTACTCCTAAGCCAAAAATATGGTTGCTGACGACAGTCTCTATTGCTACAAATCGCCTTTTCTCTGGACGCTGCTACAGTCAGCCTGTTGAACTTCAGACGTTCACAAATTTTGACTATACTCCGCGCATTATACTCGAAACGTTATTTTGAGGTCTTCTTGAGTAGTGCCTTCATTACCACTTTAACATGCCCCTCAAAGGTTTCTCAGTAGAAAGAGCGCACTATATGTAATGACACACTAATATCGCAGAAGTAGCAAAGCATGCAGTAACTTGTACTTCACCGGCAGAAAAGACCGGCACTGTCCTATAACGCCGCATTATTTTGCTAACTCTTTCCTAAGTAAATATGCTATGAAAGCAATAATACAAAAGTCGTAGGTAATGTCGATGGTGCATCCTAAGTACTTGTAGTTACTTCTAGTCTTATTTAGAGAGCGCAGTACGCAACTATTTACAACGTTACCTTCATAGCTTCATGGGTTTATAATTGAGAATTCTTTATTGTCTCATTCTCATCTCATCTCCTCGTAGGAAGCCACTGCCACTATTAAATAGCCCGATAATAAAGTATTTTACTTAGAGACATTATTTTGACTTTGATGTCTACCTAAAGTGTCGGTTTATTACAACATTTTACGATGTAGGAAGGTAATCCATAATACAATATATAACCAACAATGCAATTTTTATTTCTAAATATATGATAAAAAATTAAAATGGGCGAAAAATATGATTTCAAATAATTTATTTTCATCTGAATATAATGGTCATAGTGTTAATGGGCAGCAAACAATGTCACCCATCTTGGGGACAAGTAACCGCAGCAGGAAAAATCAACTTAGGTATTCAGACCACCCATGTATGTGTCGTAAAGTGTGGTTTGCAACTTAATTCTTTCAATCAACCTGTCTCTTAGTGTAGAACCACTAATAATGAATCAGTTTCTTTGGATGATATGATTTTGAGGCCTAGGTGATCTTATTTCAGGTCGCAGCGTAATTGCAAAAAATATTTGAATAAAGATTAAAATTCGGGCAAATAAATAAAACTGTGCAACTTTGTGTAGTGAAGTATTAGTACCCCTAAGTATTTTTTCCTGCTTGGACTTTAAGCACTCTCCGAACTAAGATAACTAAGACCTGCGAATTCATTTTTGGAACTTGATAAATATTTTTGTGTGGTTTGATAGCTGCGAATGGTCTCGTCATTTCTGCTGTTTGGGTCATACACTGTAACCTTTTTACAACAGCAGTGGGCAAAACAAGGGAGTTTCCCTATTTTGGCGATTCCCTTCGCAAAGCAACATGACCAATCCTCTGCGTTGTTTTGAGTGTCCTGAGAATGGGCAATTTGGCCGTTTCCAGTTCTCAAGGAATCATTCCAAATGGCATACATGAATGGTTGAACTACGCAATTAGTGTTGGATAACAAGTTCAAAGAATACCTTAAACACCTAGTAAGCACCGATTGAGGGACTTTCTTTACCATTACAACAATGTTAAATATCCACACAGGAACTCGACATACGAAAAAGACGCCAATCAACCCAACCACTAAATAAGTTGTGCGCCGCTGTCGAATACTCGGACCACTGGCAAGACCCTTTTCATGGGATTTTACAAAACACAAAATGGAGGTATAGCAAAACACAAATCCTGCTAACAGGGAAAAGAACATTATTCCTAGCGTAATGTAAAATATAACATTGTATTGGTCAAAATTTGGTTTTCTGTTGCAGAAATAGTAAGTTTCGCAAGTTTCGTTACGTGGACGAGTAGTTGCATTTGCATATGTCCAAAAGCTGTAAAGATCATAGCTCCATATGTTTGGAAGGGTTGTACCTTACAAAAAAGTAATACAAACGCTATACTCTTGTTTCTCCATAAATAATACACAAATCAAATCAAATGTTTAATCCAGGAAAACACAAAAGTTAAAGTAAAGTGTAGTACTTACCAATTGAAATAAGCCACATTATCAAAAGTGCAATATACGGAAGCCGAGTTTGCCATTTCACTGTGAGAACAGATAGCCTGAATGCACATACTACAGACAAGTATCTCTCTAAAGCAATCGCCAGTAAGCAAAATGAATTCATAATTACAGCCATGCTTTGCACAAATGGAACAACTTTGCACAGAAAACTTCCATAAATCTGAAATACAAATTGACGCGGAAAATATATTAGAACTACATGTTTTGCTAATAAGAATTTTTTCATTAGAGAATGTTATGCAGTTTACCCATGAATGGTACCTATCCATGATCTGACCTAATTCAATTGGGGGAGAAGTGGCAACTAATAAAAGATCACTGACAGCCAGTGTGGCAAGAAATAGTACGGTAGATTTCTTTGATGATCTAAGAAATCATAGTCTAAATGTAAGTTAGAGGTTTTCCAATGCTGTGCAGAAATGTTCTTATACTTGTATTAAAATTACTTAGTCTAATTGGCTGAAGTAAAATGGATACGTAATCAAAAAAGTGCAATAGTTATGGTGCACATTTGTCATAAATCAAATGTAATCTTAACTGGGATACTTTCACAATTTTTTCAACTAAAAATAATATGTAAAAGATGCTCAATATTTACTTCTGAACCCTTCAATTGGATATCATTTTAGTATCACTCTATGAAGACCAGGATTATAAAATGCTAATAACAGTTACCTGGATTTCCACAGGACGAACAAAGCAGCAACATTTCCGCAAAATGCAAATATTATAACCAAAATATTTCCAGCGGTAAAAATGGCTTCAGCCCATTGAGGGATTACTATTAGGGTGTGCTCTAAATAGTAATACTGTGGGTATTTGCTACACTGTAAAATTATTAATCCACAGCTTTAAAATAAGCAATATTATGCAGTAATTTATATCTAGATGTATTCCGTTGTACTCAAAGACAACTACCTGTGGATCTTGCACTGTAGAATTACTTTCCCTTTGAGTTCTATGGAAATTCTGGAGAAGATTCTCTTGGTCACCGTCTTTCTGTGAACCGATATTAGGGTAATAGAAGAACGCCAGTGCCATTTCTGTTTGCTACAGGCTTGTTATTTAGAATTTTGGAGATACTAAACAATTTAACGAGGCTTTTATTATGGCGTTTTGAGATCACGAAAATTAAGAACGAAATCATGCAAGACAGCTCTTTAAAGCAGATTCAACTGAGTGTAGTGTACAGCAAGTACAGCAAACTACAGCAAGAGAACGAATTTGCAAAAGAGCTGAAATTTGCTGTGCAGTTTGTAATTTAGTTACCGTTATCTCAAAATCAATAACTAGGAAGGAAAGGCAGGGTAAAGACACTTTGTATTGTAATAATGACTAACCACACTAAGAGTCTGTGTCTACCAAGTTTATTGCCAACCAGATAAACATATTGCTTTTAGTAAAAGCATGTATAATGAACTAGTGCACACCATTTGGTGTGGGGATCAGCGATTAATGCAGAAAGCATACTGTTCAATAATTCGCATTGATAATCATCTTTACTGAGGAAAAGTGAAAATAATTACTACGATACGCAGAGGAAGATGAATGGACACTGAAAATCTACATAAACCAATATCACATTAACTTATTAGTGTTGTGATTATTTATCATGGATTAGATGATTAGATAAGGCAAAGGTAGCTCAGAGTACTTTTGTAAAGCAACTGCTCTATTTTATTTGTCGCAGTCTTATATAATACATACTTAATCATTGCATTGCATTTATGTTGCACTGCGTATTACTCTATATTACTATATTACATACGAACTATATATTAATTATACTACATTATAATATACTCTTACATTTCGGATGTACTTTCTTGTCTAGTGCAGTCAGCGTTAAGCCGTACAGTCATAATTTTGTTATGACTTATACTATTGTTTAATTATTTATAACAATTAGCGACTTGTAATTTCATTGAATTAATTTCGATAAAAGGTAATTTAATGTCTGGGCAAGTTTTCTTGTTATTTTTAAATCCGAGACCAAAATCGACGCACCGACTTTCGCCTACATGGTAAACTTCTCCGCCCAGTTTTACTTCTAATTTACTACACAGATATACTAGGCGTGTATAAATACATGACACTATTTGGGAATCTTAATGCTCCTCCCTCATTGTGACAGGTGAAAATATATTTTTGAAAGGCACTGTAAAGTTATCTGTAGGATATTTATGGAAAATTGCCCTTATATCAGTTCAAAAATTAGGTCTAGATATAGTAATTTTTCTATACCGATGAAAATGCATTTAAAAATGCAGTCGAATATGCTTCAGTGTAAGTGACTACTTGTACTGAGTTTTTGGCACTTAAATAAAATACAAATCAATCAACCAAAGATATGAAGATGAATATAAAAAGTCCAAATCATGTAGCAAAAACAAGTAACAACCAGTGACGTGCATTTATTTAATTTTCTAGAATTTTTCACAAAAGTACATACATCATTAATACATAATATATTATTATAATGACCTACCTATGTAAACTTATATTAGTGAGAAATCATTCTAGTAGATGATAATATTAACTAAAACAGAATGGCTAAAACTAGCTAAACCTAGTGGAAAACAATGATGTTAAAGTCTATTTATATAGTAAAGCATATTAAAATGGTAGTCATTAAATTAGCTGATTGACAAAGAGGTCATGAACTCCTTTGAGTATTAATCTAAATGTCACCGTTGCATTTTTTTAGTAAAATCTTTGTCTCCCAGACATACTCAATATATAACAACATGCACTCAGCAATACAAATAAACTACTAAATTTTGCGTGCGATATCGAAAATTCGATCTCGCACTTCTGTCAATTTAATAATACTATACATCATACAAATACTTATACAATTGCAAAGCCCCACAAAAACGCATACTGCCATAAAGTAAAACTACATGTAATTATAAGATAATTTTATTGATTTTATATTTTAATGAATATGAATATTATAAGTATAGCTAACGTAATATTTTCTACTAACAAAGAGACAAACTGAGACACACATTCAAAGTTCTGCATGCTGAAAAAGGCAATTAAATAATAAAAGCACGGGGAGAAACTTGGAAATTAGAATTAGGGAGTAATAATATAAATTTTATCTTTTCTTAATATTTTTCCTATTTGTATTGTAGCATAAAACTAGAGGAATTAAATTACTGAATCGATTGTCGATCGCATACATAAAAATGCCATTTTAAAACGTAGTATTTTAAATATTCTTACGTATCTAATCACACAACCAAAATTGGAGTCATAAGTCAGGCTAAAAAATTATAATACATATACTTATTATATTTACTGATATAATGTGCCATCACAAACCAATTAGAAACAATCAAGCTAAGACTTTTCGGACAGATTGGAATATTTCTATTTACAAATGGCAAGCTGACATGGCACTCAAGCATTTAATATTATTATTTTGATATTCTGATAATAATATTTCCAGTATCTATGCTTATGTCTGCTGAACATGATTTCTCTAGTGAAGCGGATAAAAAAAGCCTTCTATTTTAAGACTACGCCTTATTGGAGGAAGCTTAGAGAGTTTCATTATTAATTCGCACATGTGTCATATTTATTACATAAAGTTAATAAACTAGTTTAGTTTTAATATCTTGCGGTAGCGCGCGGTAGTAAGCATCGAATGCTTAAATACGCTGATTAACCTTATCTAACCTTACATTAGTGCCAGAGCTAGAGCATTCGTGTACTATCTAGTAAAATACTAATAACTTAGAAACAAGTGCAAATAATAGTGATCTGGAGAGATTAACGTACTATTGCATAATATACAGACATGTCGAATAAGCATCTGATTTAAAATTACAAGCTTTTGTCTTACAACAAATCTATAGACATTGGATTGGACATTGTACTCTCATTCTAGCTCTTATTTATTGTAAGCACACAAACATTTCATATATTTGGATTACATTGATTGTTTTTAAGTAACTCACTTTTGTGTCCACACTGAAATCTATAGTTTCTCATTATTGTCTTACAGAAACGAAACCATCCAGGCTGACTAACAATCCGCACATCCCAACTATGTGAGATTCACGGCTGCTATCACTCCGGTGGCTGCGTTGTTCGGTGATGACTTGGCTTCAGATATGTATGTAGTAGGTAGCTATTACTATATGTTCTTCTGAGTTGTTTTTGTGTCAGTACAAAGAGAGCAGACGAGTTGAACCAATTTAAATTGCACGTTCAGGTGCTCGAAGTTGCACGGAGCAGTCTGAGCAACGTAGATGACAGGAGACGAAACTCGGAGATTCCTAAAGTATCAAAATGCTAGCTGGTGCAAAATATTTTACTTACCGTTCGGTTTTATGCTTACACTAGTACACTCATCGTATATTGTCATGTTACATTACTACACTATTTATATTATTTATTACGTCTACTTTAATTAAAAAGCATTCTACATTCCATTCCACTTCATTAATTATTTAAACACCCTTAAGTAACTACAGAGTAACGTTTTGTAGAAGCATCGCGCATTTAATACACAAAGCTCAGCCCTGATTATTTAGTACAGTAATTTTGTGTCTAATTAGTTACCACAACCAGAAAATGCTTAGGAAATTAAATCAAAATCATAGCAAAGAAATACCATGATTTACGTTTTTGTTAAACGAGGTCAGTATTTCCTGATTATGTACAACTTTAGAAATAAGAATTCCCAATAATAAGTAAGAAAAATTATAACAACTCCTTTAGTTTGATTTAAATTAAGTGATTAAATAGGTATAGTGTAGTTAGTAATTTTGTTAAAGATAAATTACTTTTTGGAATCGGAAAAACACTTTGAATAGATTTGATTTACTAAATTTCTAATTATAAACAAACAAAGAAGTCAATCTGAACACAACAGCGAAATGCACTGAGAAGAAAATATAATGAAGATACATTCAGAGTACAGAATGATAAGCCACTGAACAATGCCAAGATAACGTGGGCAAAAGATTATAACAGAGCTAGACACGAATTTCATTTTTGTACAATTGGCACAATAGGACATTATTTCTATTAAGCAGAGTTAAGAACATTCATTGTTCCTGTCCTTAAAATCAAACCCAGGAAAACCGCACTACACTATTGAAGTTGCATTTTTCCAATTTTCCAACACTTGGTTTCGTTCAGATCAAAAGCTTGCTTGTACAAATACCACGTTGAACAAAACAGAAAATTATTAAGTAATCGATAAATGTGGAGAAATAGTTTACATTTTATATTTACGTTATTTAATTCAACCCAAAAATAATATGACAAACAAAATAGTTGGATGGGATATAATTTGAAATAATAATGGAGTAATATAAAAGAACACTGAAAGTGTTGAAAACAAATAATTTTGCAGAGGAAAATTATGATTGATTAGTATGCATTGCTTTTAATGGACTCAGGGCCATGTGCTATAAAATTTGATGAAGACGACATTGTAAGTTTAGAGGAGCCAACTGAAGTTTGGTTTTAGGGGTGGGTGCAATGATTGTTCAGAACCCCGAAGTTCTTACATTTGTAATGTTATCCAAGAGTCTAGTAACTAGTCTAGTCTATACTAAACTACACGATAGTACTTACTTATTACGTAATAAGATGGAAACGAAGAGTGAGAGGAATAGAAGGAATACGGAAGAGACGGGCACAGCAGAAATGACTTTCCTAAAGGTTCATCGATTCAAACTCACCCCGTGAGCTCTCCAAAGACTTGAGATATGGTGCGCTTCAATTTTTATCTTGGTTTCACTAAATGAATAGTACAAACCATTATTATCTGAGCTTAGATTACGTTATTAATGATTATCTTATGAGTATTTTTAGTAATATCCGGCTTACTGTGTCGGCTAGTGATAGTATTAGTATAAAGTTTGAGAACGAAGCTAATAATATTACGTCTAGTCTTGTGGTAAGCATGAACATCTTACTTTCTCACTAGAATTATTACAGTAACCGACACATTGCTATTAGCTAACCTATTTATGTACTTACTGTGTATATTACGTAATATATTATTATATTATGTATGTATACATAATCACAACAAGTGCAAATGAATATGTGTAAGTAGGTATCAGTAGTAAGCAGAAAGTATGATTAAATGCACTAGGTTAAATATACACAAGTGGCCATTTAACATGTTTGTCTTTTACCAATGTGCTACAATTACAAGTATCATGATTTTACTTACAATTGAAGTATGCACATGAAAAAGGGAACGTATAGCAGTGCATATAAAAGAAGCCACCAAAGGAACAGTGTCAAATAGTATTAAACTCTGTTGAATTTGAATAACGACTGACTGACAGTCTCATCCAACCTAATCATACATCTGACAGTTAAATGCTCTTGACAAATGCTTCCAATGACTTTCAGTATCAACGTATAATACATTCTATTTTCTCCTCTTTAAAACTTCCTAATGGTTTCTCATGAGCACACATAAAACAAGGCGACCGTATAAGTAAAGCTAACTAGCTTCCTAAATGTGTGTAAATTATTATGTTCGAAATTAATATTTCCATTTAGGATTGCTTACTCGTCAGTTCTAAATGATGTTTCTATGGTCATAGTCTATCTGAAGGGAGTTCAGTTTAAAGATGAAATGTTTTACATTAAAGAACTACATTTTTTTCTATCGTCTTCTATTTCGTAAATGGAAATTGATTTTCACACATTTTCTGGTCCGCAACCGCAATTTAAATTAATTTCTCCATTCAAGTGCAACAATCAAAAACAAAACAAGCTGCTATTACTGACTACCCACGCTAACGGCACAGTTTTCCTATTTATTTACTTTACATACACAGTAATGAAGGACGATTAATCATGTTGTATGATTTGAACTAAAGAACAGTGATGTCCGATGTTAAGGCTGAATTCGGCCCCCGAATTTCTTCCAGATTTATTTCCGGTCTAACGAGAAGTTTAAATTTCTGTACAGACACAAAAATTATTTTTATTCATTGACATTGAGTAAACCCTTAAATATATCTTTGATCTCAAGTAGCATTATTATGGCATTAAAGCCTTACCGTTTGGAAATCGCCAGGAGTCGTACGCCATAACCAAATTGCATAGCCGGGAATACAGAGCATAGATGTGAGTGCTGTGAACCAACCGAACAAATGGGCTAGCCAGGGATAATGATAGTCCAGATAAGTGATTTCGGACCACTGTATCAATTTGAAGAAAAACACTCCCTAAAATATTGAAATACGCAATTTAAATGCCTTGAATTGCTCCGAATGGAATTATTCAAATATTGTAAATAGATGTACGCATGTCACTTACGAAACATATGGAGGGAGTAGAGATGACCCAGCAGAATTTCCACCAAGGGATGGGGTAATATCCAATCATGTCACGAATCGCCTCATAAAATCGGTTGGCACCAAAAGCCCATGAAAATGCAATACATTCAAAGAAGATGACCCACAACAAGACCAAACCACTGACAGCATACTGATCCAAAAGTTGAAAAACGTACATTCCACCCTGAAATATAGATCAATAACGTCATCGCATAAGAACATATATAAGATGATGAATATAAACTCGAAACCCTAGTTTTGCATGAAAAAATAAACTTGTACCTTCAAAGTACAAAACATTTAAAAAGTCGTTAAATGGATAAAAAATGATGAATTTTGGAATTACTCTAGTGACACATGTAAGTCCGATAAAGTAGGAAATGATGCAGACTAAAGCAATGAAACTTTCTTTCCGGCGACGCAAAAGATGTGGCCACTCGTCAACCATGGCAGTGATAAATCCTTCCAAAGTACAGAACTGGGAATCCAGACCAATAAAGAGCAACATAATGAAAAACAAACAAGACCACAAAGATGGCCATGGAAGCTGGAGCACTGCCGAAGGATAGGCCAAGAAAGCCAGACCGGGTCCTATTATCAGAAATAAATGCAGGGGTATTATATTACATAAGATTCTCTGTTCATTCTTGGTACAAGTTGCAAATTGTTTTTATTAGGAAGTATTGGTAGGAAATATTTGCGGTTAGCTATCCAAGGGATTAAATTACCTGACATGGCTACTTCATCAACAGGTTTATTCTGTGTATGAGCCATAAATCCAACTACAGAGAAAATGACGAATCCGGCAAAGAAACTCGTACACGAATTTATACAGCACACAATGAGGGCATCCCTAGAATAATATACAATGTAGCAATGTATAAGAAAAATAAATTTTTTTTGAAGGTTTCAGTGCAATTAATAATTAAGGGAGCGCTATCTGTATTTATTTGCTTACTTGTACACATTATTATTGTATTTGTTGTAGGATCCGAGTGCAATAAGAGTTCCGAGTCCAAGACCGTAGGAGAAGAAGATTTGAGTGACAGCATCGACCCAGACTTGGGAATCTCCCAGTTTGGACATATTTGGGGAAAGGTAGAACTTGATGCCAACAAAGGCGCCGGGAAGAGTGATGCCTCGGATGAGAAGTACGGTCAGCAAGACGTAGGGGAAAAGCGCGGTAAACCAAACGACCTTTCCAGTCCAGCGAACTCCTTTCCAGATGCAAAAGTAGCAAAGAATCCAGACAAGCAAAAGAGTTCCAGCCAACTCCCACCTCATCTCTCCGACATCATCCACTCCAGTCGAAATATCCAGCACTCTCCGCCTAGATTAAAAATTGATTTCTTCATTCAACGGGGCAAAACCTAATTCCCTGCCACTTGTCCTCGTTTCCTCTTTCGCAAGACACACTCATTACTATCACCCAATCAAAAGCTAAGAGCTATTCTCTAATTTTTTGAGAGCCTGTCTAATCAAATAACATCATTGATTGTATACATCGTTCATAAACGAAAAAAGCAAATACTTGCGCTATCTAATCTAAAGTTCTTAAAATATTAATGTGCAGTGCATAGGAAACGATATTTTATTAAGAAAGAAGTTTGTGCATTAGTTTACTTACTCCCAGAATTCCTTAACGGGGTCAGACAAGTTCTTGAGTGGAATATTTACTCTATTGTTGATATTGCATAACGTTTCGTTTACTCCATTGACGATCTCGCTTCGACAAATATCGTCCCGCTTGAAAGTTTGGCTCAGACATAAATCCGTGTTCCAATAGTTTTTACAATCGCTCCAGGGTAATTCTGCATATTCGACAAAACATAATTGTTTTTAAGTAGGTGCATTAAATATGGAAATAAGTTCTGTCTGTGGTGTGAATCGGGTGGTGAATTGCAGAGCGTGTAAGGAGAGTATGATGATTACTATTTGTACACATGAGTACATGGTCTGTGGACTTAATAACCCCATTTTAGTGAATTGAAGGGAATTGAAAAGATTATTGTGATTGAAATATCATATATAACAATAGGTAAGGAAACTCTGTAAGTGGAGAGCAATGTTGCTTTGGTATGTGAACTACGTGAAAGAATGGGGAAAATGCTCCGTTGAAAGGAATATCTTTGCCTACTGTTAGGCATGATGGGTACATCTGTACTAAAGAGGAGATAAAAGCCTTTCCCTATTAATTTAAACTAAACATAGTCTTTTGAATTGTATTGCCTGGAATTGTATTCCCGAACGGAGAACTTACCTACGGTACACGTACGGGAGAAGAATAGTGGATCACAAATAGGGAATTGAACCATGTAATTCAATAATAAAGCATTCAGTGAATGCTCGTGGCATGTAATGTAAATGTAATCATAGCACACTACATCCTCTTATAAAAGAGAATCATTTATTATGCCTGTACCTACATCTACACTCTACACTCCAGCTTTATTTTCAGACTCTTTATATCTGCTTCCTTTTCTTTTGTTCCCTCACTTCGATTTTCTCATCTCACCAGCAAGAATCTCTGCTTTTATTTGTGTACTCACACATCCTCTGAGCTCCGCTCTCCTTTCCTCCCAACTTGGACTGGAGTACTTTCATCCTAAAACTCTACTAGTCCCAACTCCCTTCTTCCCACCTAATAGAATTACGGGGTTTTAAGACTTAAAACAGAAATGGACTATTTACTGCAGGTATTTCATAGAGAGCCGGTTTAAAAATTCATTTGCACCAGAGAATTGATATTGATTCTCCAGGAGGCTACAACAATGGCTCTGTGAAGACATGAAGGGTTATTCAGTCTGTGAGAGATACAATCGGGTTTTTACAACCGACTGCAGATGTAACTCAGATTCAGAAAATCTCGACAGTTGAGTACAAAGGAAGAAAGAGCAGATGCGGATTTTTGGTCTGGGAAAGAGAAAGTGGTTGAACTTTTTTGGTGACGATCATCACGAACGAAATTATCATGGTGGGCACGGCACGGGTACACAACTAATTTCTAAATTCTTTCCTTTCAATGTCTGTCTGTCTGAATACATCCATCCATCCAAATTTGCAGGGAGAGTGTGCGAATACTAGTGCACGATGTATATTAAACCGATTGGAATGTGACAAGCGGAGTTGGAATGAAAATGTCTTATTCTTCCTGTGGGTCTTAAATAGTTAGGGCCTGTGACTCCGAACGCAGCAACACTCCACGGGCACCTCTCATAAATCTAAATACCTCCAACGCGGAGTATCTCACTGCATTGTGTTCTAGAGCAGTGCATCTCTGCATGCATTCGTAAATGCGAACACTGGGGATATGAGGACGAGGAGTCGATAATCTGAATTGAATTAACTGGGACTACTGTACACTAGATTCCACTTCAGATGTCTGTCATAATGATGCAATCGCCCCTCGTATAAATTTACATTTAACAGAGACAGCTTTTTTATACTTCACTTACGATTAAGTACCAGTTCAGTTCATTCAGTTTTTATATGTAATGTAATCCCTTCCTATGTTAAATGGGTGCGGTACACTCCAACCTTGCTAAATTCTTTAACTCACTTCGCAATCCCTTCCTATTTCTTTTCAATTCCCTCTTGGCTGCTTTTCTCTTTGTTCAAAATAGACTCTACACGTATCCCTTTCGAAATACACAAAGGAATTCGACTTCAAAACAGTAATCATTAACAATCATTACACAAAAATTTCAAATGCAACTTCCATTCCAATTATTAGTTCTAATTATTAG
Source organism: Yoshiicerus persimilis (assembly GCA_020352615.2). Lineage (NCBI taxonomy): Eukaryota > Metazoa > Arthropoda > Collembola > Entomobryomorpha > Tomoceridae > Yoshiicerus > Yoshiicerus persimilis. The sequence goes on along the minus strand of CM060170.1, from coordinate 37,296,142 downwards.
TTCCTTTGCAAATGCTTCGCATTTTTACAAATTACAACATAAAACAGTTCAATTCGTAAACAAATTAATGCACTGATGTATCTAACCTGCTTTAAAGGACATTAAAAAGTAGAATATCGCCCATGCCAATACCACAATGTAGTAGACATTCATCCAACATGACATTACGGCTGCAGCATATCCTACGCCTGCAAATCAAGTCAAAAGTTAATTTATACCATTTATTCACAATGTTAATAGGTGAATCCTAAATATTTTAATTGCTTAATTTACCTTTGAATATGGGGGTAATTTTCCAAACTCCGAGACCACCAATAGTTAAGAATTGACCTACAGCTAGTTCCATGAAGAACATTGGTATACCACCGAGGATTACGGTCAAAGCATATGGGACCAGAAAAGCACCTAATAAATACAATTACACCATATCACATTATATTCTTTGTTGCCTAGAATAGAATGGAAAGTCTGCGAACCATATTGCATACTTTGACTACAAATGCTACGGTTAAACCAATAATGATTTTTTGATAGAAGAAACATTCCGCCAATTTTATCCCCAGTTCTTGTACTGTATTAGTTGAAACTAAAAAAGTACTCGTGGGCAAACAAAGAAAACTTTTTCTAATAAAAATAATTACAATGAAAGCTTTTACTGGAAAACCCCGAAAGAGTAGGAATGCAAAAGACAATTTACACTGTTTGTACGGATATCTGTACAAATAGAACGAGCAAATATTCCTTTTTCACTTAGCCCCAGGTGTTCATCTCAAACTACGTTGATTCTGAACAAAGAATTCATTATCTACTATTCCTCTCATTTATTACTATTGCACAGTACATCTGGAGGCAACTATTATTCATGCTCCGTATAAAATGACAATAAAAACGTTGTCTTCTTAGAAAATGTCAAATTATTTGAGGAATTCACACATGATTTCCACAAGGTTTCTTTAAAGACAAAGAGAATTGGCATTTTTGTTGTTTCAAACTGAATGGAGGGGAAGAGAGTCTCTGTAGTGACTGGTTTAAAAGCGTTTCCTTACCACCACCATTTTTATAACACAAGTAGGGAAACCGCCACACGTTCCCAAGACCGATTGCGAGGCCGACGGTTGACATGATGAAGTCAATTTTGGAAGACCATGATCCACGAGGTGGTAAATTATCCTCAGAAGTATTTTTGGCCATTTCTGCTTCATTTAGCTGCGCTGCTAGCGCGTTGGTCATTTTCGGCGATGTTGATTCATTACCGCTAGTAAATTGGTTCATCTCCATACTGAAGCCTTTTTCTTTTGATTCAGCTGCTCCACTCTGCAACTTTTCGCTCATCTCAGAGGGCAAGTACAACTAAGGAACAAAAAAATGACATTTGTAACAAGGTTATCACCAAACTAACAAAACGAATTAATTCAGAATTCTATTTAATTGTAAAAGTTGTATAGGTTCACAGAAACGTCAAATCAATGGCTTCCTAATTAGAGCCCCAACATCTCTGCTTTTAAAACCCATCCCGACAGAACACCAAAATGTATCATGTATTTCAATTTGCTAAAGGTAGTACTGTTCAGAGTGAATGGAATTGTGCATCCTTACTTCTTACATTAAGACTATTATTACATTATCTCTCTTCTTTCTGCATTAAGGCCATAAGGCTGAACTAAATTGAAATTTTAACTGAATAAACTTTTCAAATAAGTCTGTTAAGAGGTTTGTAAATAGGTTTTCGACGCGAGAGCTACTGCATCACTCGAAATCTGGATGGTTTTCTTGAGAGGAAGACAATAATTACGTTCAGGCTCCAGCTTTCTACAAGTTTCAACCGTCTTCCTCATTTAATATAGAAACCATTGAGGACTTAAGACTCCTTACGTAAGTAGTACACAGGCAAATATTTAAACAACTAAGTGAATCAAAGTGCCTCATCTAACAAGGTCAAAAGACTCAGTTAAATTTTAAAGATCAATGCTGTTTCAAGGATGTCATACGGTGATGCGAATTAATTGCATCTTTGTATGAAAATGGCAAATACAATGTGTTTATCAAAACTCCTCTTTTGTACTGTAATCATATAAAAATAAAAATGGTTTTGAAACTTTAGATCTACGTAGTAACACGATTTTACAATGTGCCTGCTAATATGTCCACAGAGATTGCAATGAAGAATGACAAACATATTTGGGGGAAAATAGGTCTATGGTATAAATGAATATATGATTTTGCAATACTTTTGTACTTTGGATCTAAATAATATGTTTCTGTGACATTATAGTTTCTATTGACAATTAAATGGTATTTATTTTGCATTGCATGGAGAACACAAGTGTCTAAGGTGATTGCATGATTGGAGACTATTTGTGAGATGAGAATAGAGTGAGGAATTCCCCAGGTGAAATAATTAGAAAATAAACGCACAAATATTGTCTGAAGATGAGACTGTTCCTTAGAAGTGAGATAGGATCCAAAATCCAAACGGGAGGACACGAACACAATTTGAGTTGCAGTTCACTAAGTAGAAGTGGGTGTGTTTCAACTGGAGAAGTGAGTAATAGAATAAGTAGGAGAGGATATGGTTTAACTGGAGAAGTGCGTAATATAATAAATCAGAGTGTGGATTGAATTGATTGAAATGGAAACTGTTTACATGTAGCGAGCGATGCACTGGAGGAAAGGGTACATGTGTTTTGGTTTAGTTTAATTAAATGTGGAGGTAATTAGGTTGCACTGTAAGTGTCTCACGCACATTTAGTATCTGAGGGCGAAGGACAGAATTTTTGCGTGGAATAGGGAAAATGCGGAAATGTGTAATGGAAAAGGTGGGAAGGTGGACTGGAGGAGAGAGAAAGATGGAAATATTTTTATTTAGACTGGAAACGAAGTCGTGGACACATGGAGTGGACGGACACACAGACACTCCAGAACCCAGGAACACTTAGTCACAGGCAGAACAATTTGCATCTCACTATATTCGTTTCTGCTGCGATCTGTGCACTGAAACGTCTCTTCCAACTCCACCACCGAGTTAAATTGCGGAAGTGTCAATTATACCCCCTTATTCCCATCCTAGTGTACTGAGCAACCAAAGTCGACCAACCAAACCAAATCAAACGAAAACCAACTAAACCAATCCACGCTGCCGCTCAGTTTACGTGCTGGGGCTCAGCAAACCTCGCTACCAGTTTCCATACGCTCCTACCACTTTTCAGTCACAATAAATCCAGTCCTCTTTAAAACTCACTTCGCTTACTACTTTAACGTCTACGCTCTCCCAGCCGCTGCGCTCACTCTCTAATGTATCTCTCCACCACGGAACCCAACAACTGACTGACAGAATGATCTGAAACAGAAAGACCGGCGAAAGAAACAATCCACTAGATACGGCGCGGGGACTCTTCCTTCGTTCCCATTTGGGATCACACTAACTTCCTCCAACCTACGAATCCACACACTATTCGCACAAAACCCACGTCCACCACTAACCCTGTCCACAGGGTCCACCATTGCCAACACTGGTCATTTTATGTCCACTCCTAAACTCTCGATTCGAATCTCTCCAGTGACGATCCCACTTTATTAGTACAAAGTCTCTCCTACCAATGCTACCTAATCAGTCCACAAACTCATGCCCCATGTGTATCCAATAACCATAACATTATAAACACACAGACTAACCAAGATACTGCCAGACACACAGCGGAGTAACCACCATTTAATTTCCACAATGCCAATCAACATAAACATTATTATGTATCTGTCACCATCACCAACTCTCGTGCTCTCCTTATGTAATGCAGCAACCCTCCAGGTCAAAAACCATCAGCACTCCACTCCCTCCTTGTCCAAACACAAACCTGCTATTCAAAGTCACACAATTCTAGGTACCACTTTACCAGGTACTCGGATAATGCTAGCACTACTTCCTAATTTCATAGTAGATTGTTAGGGAGTTTCCGTTCAGCTATCATACTTTCTTAATTGATAATTAAGTAGCCAGTTTTCAAATATTTACAGTTTTCCCTATCTTTTTATTACCAGATGGAAAGTGGGGAAACCGCTAGTTCACGCTCGATACTTCTTCAACTAAAATTATTTGTTTTACAATTAGTTGAATTATCCCTCGATGGCTCTCAGAATCAACATTATGTCAAAATATAATAGAAATGAGAATGCTTTTGTAATATTGTTTCTCACCATGCATACATTAAAGAAGACTGGCCTTAATATAAGTGTTAATGCACCAAAGGCATTTATTTTACTGACTAATTTTTGTCATTATATGTGTAGTATTGCTGAATTACGAAAATTAATGATATATTAATGCCTTAAGCATAAAGTTTTAGTAAATAAATAAAAGTTCAGAAGTGCTTATGCCGGAGAAAAGTCTAATGAGCATTTACTTGGACTGAGCCACCTTAAACAGCGCCACTAAAAGCAATAAACGGCAGTTTTGTACAGATCGTTAAATTGGATTTTAAGTATGTACATGTAGAAACTTTGTGACATTTTGCAAATCAAAAAAGGTAACAGGATCGTTTTATACAACTTAGGGATTTTATTGTAGTAGTAGAACTAGTTCAGTTCTAACGAATACATTGATTAGAGCATTAATAGTAATGATCTATCTCTGCTTATACACAAACTATTTTGACCAGGAGGTTTCACAGGTATATACTATTGCTTCCACTGCCAACCATTAGACCAAAGATAAAATCAATACATTTTGGCAACAGCAACAGGTACTCACTTGCATTATAGAGATTCCCATGCAATGTTCGCAGACAGAAAGTTGTCTACAAGTGGCTACTGACAATGAGACAAATCATGCCGTCATATAAATACACTTTATTTTCGTAAGCTTTCATAACTAGGTTATGTAATTGGCTTAACATTGTGTCTTACTTAAAAATATTTACAATCAATTTTTATTCTCCTGATTCCTTTCCGTTTTATAAAAATTACTGTCGCCCTGCTTTCATTAATAGTATTAAGATCAAGCCTGAAGGCCCTATCATAACATATTTTTCACTTCGTCTGCTCACTGCATTAATTTATTATTTCTATACAATTAAATTATGTAAATTTAAGAATTACCTGGATTTACCTATCTATGCAGGATAAATCACACGTAGGTAGTTTTATTTAGCGAAGCTCATTATTGTTAGATAAAAGAGTGTTGATTTTAGACGACTGGGGAGATTTCTATCAGACTGCGTTTGAAGGAATGGAAAGATCATAAATAAATCAAGCACCCAAAATGCGGAATATTTGGGAGTTAAGCCAAAGTTGCTTTTAACTCAAAGTGAACGGGTGATGATACTGCTGAATGCACACAGTCAGCTATGCCAAAGATCAAGAGCGAAGATACCGATATTGTCTCCGCAAACTGCACAAAGCACAGAGGAAGTGTTCGGATATCTGCCACTTCCACCTACCAACTGGTATTCGTAGGTTAATTTGTAAGTAGGTATCAGACATCCCCGTAAACTTTATGGTTCCTTGGATCTTAAAAACTACAGAGAGTACCTAACTTCTTGGTTTAGCTATTTCTAAACATGTGTTTTTTTGGCATTTTCACAAATGATGAATTTGTGGTGAATTACGTACCGGAACACCAACAACAAAATCTTCAGTAAATTAAGGGCGCGAATGCAGTGTCATGTGTGTACCGGGTGAGCGGAAAGTAGGAAGTCAACTTCTACCATCTGTCATTTTTGAATACTTACTCCTCCCTACCGTAAATATTGTTTTGGCAAAAGCCAAATACTTTACACACTCCTTACAAACAACAATTAGATGTGTCGTAAATTCTAAGCAAAAAAGCAGATTATTCTGTCATGTCTTTCCTCTGCCGACCACTTTTTGACTCTATTGCTTATATAGGTAGTGTATGCAATTCCGTATTTGGTACCGTATTTACCGAAATAATTTTCCTGTCGGAATAATAGTTCATTCGTGTGGAGAATTATTCCAATATTATTACTCCAATTTTATGACCTTTGAAGCCATAATACTCCACGGCGAAATAATCCTCCACATAAATTTATGCACTTACTGTACCCTTAATGCTAAATGTGAGATATTTGGGATAAACTAATAAGACGAAGACATTATTCGACATTCTTATCGCTTCTGACGACGAGCTTATGGACATCGACCATTAATATTCAACCATTAACATTCATTTTTATCCATAATTAAGTATTAAGTAAGCAATTTTGACTAATGAAATAAATAAATCATGCATTGAAACAATAATTAATTATACATGTCGATATAATCCTCCTTTGGAAGTTTATTATGCACTTTGCGTCACAAATATTGCTTGAAGCAATACTATGCCGGTCAATAATTTCGGTAAATACGGTATATTCACCTAATGATCCTCCTTAGCTTGAGTATTTTACACATTTACAGTAACTGGCAGTACAAGAAAAGAAATCCAGATTTTTAACTAAAAGCTCACCTTATTTATGCGTTAGTACAGACTTGTATTTTATTTTAGAGTGTAATTCAACCATAAGCATACGCAAAATACTCTGCAGAATTATGGAAAGCAGTCTGCAGAAATCTGAGAAAACAGGTGAAAAACAGCAATACAATACTCATTGTATTTAGAATAATATTTCTAATGTAAATGTTATTATGACATTTCAAAATCTTTTAACAAATTTTAGCTTCTTAAGTTTGAGTACAAAGAGATCAATATTATAAAATCACTCTTTTGTGACAGGAAATTTGCAATGTTTTCTCTGCAAATACAACGCGATACACCAATAAAAATCATCGAGTAAAAATCCACATGAAATTTTGTTAAGTTTCCTAACAAATAATATCAAAGCGGAGGCACCAAGACTTCTACTCTGTAGTCAGATTTCAGTTCCATATTCAGGCAAAAAAGAGGAAAACCTAAATTCCAGTATGACATGTTCTGAAAATTGTCGTTAACTTGTCACAGGTTATCATGAGCTGAATAACACTGAAGTTTTATTTACTAAGATTTTTAGTAATTACTGATATGCATGATTGATGTCTACATAGCGCATGATATGTTTACATTACTAGTTACTACTGCTTTGAAATACGCTGAAATGTTTGTGAAGAGCTATGTTTATGTATAATTAGTACGGATAAATACAAGTATTATAAGTGGGTAGTCATAATATTATAAATGTGTTACTGACTGATAATATTGTGTCTGGCTATTAGTTTGAGGTATTCATTTTATTATGTACTCCTCACTACTGCTGACGTGATGAGTTCAGATATAGGGTTCATGTTACAATATTATGCTACTTGTAAGGATAGTGGACAAACAAGAATTATTTTTGTGTATTGTTCATTACTGCAGAAAACTCGCTTAATTCGGGCTGTCGCTTAACAGTATCACTTTGTTATTATATTTTCTATCATACTCAAGTCAATATTTGAAATATGGTTAAATCACAATCAAATAGCTCATTTCTTGAATTCACAGAGAAATTATTGTGAATACCAACAATAAAGAAATAGTATATCGTCTCTACTCGTAGTTATAATAATAATGACTGCTTTCATTACTGCTTTGAATTTCCGGGTAATTAAGATAGGTTGTTATTAAATGACAATTTTTTCAGCACATTTTATCCTGCCCAAGAATGCTCTACTTTAACGTGCAAAAAATTATTGTTCGATTCATTTTCATTGAACTGAATCGTAAGATGTAGTAACCTTATCGACCTCAATTTCAAGCTCTACTGAGTAGAGATCTTTAGAAATATTCCGGCACATGCTCCCCATATCTTAAATCATTAAATCGATTAAGATATCTAACTCTTTTGGTAATGTATCACAAGAAAATTAAACAACTCGTTTGACAACAGTTCCACCATTTATTTTAATGACATTTTATCAGTATGTTTTATTAATAGAACTTCTATCGAATTGATTGGTTTATGCCTAGTATGGTAGTATTAGTATGATTACAATTGTGTATATCATAAATTTTTATTAAACAACTTGAAGCAGGTTTAATAAAATATTGCAAGAAAAATACGAAATAAGATTTACCAGGTGGTTCCTGGTTCGTTCCAGAGAAAGTAGGAAAGAATGTTACCCTTTAAACTTTATATATTACGTTCATTTGAAACGTTTGAAACCAAAATGCTTATCAATAACGATTTTCATTTAAGTCATTACGTCAGGTTTTACTGCAAAAAATTATACCAATTCATTTGTAGTTCAACGTACTAAAATACCAATAACTGAAGATATATCCCATTTTCTCTAGCAATTCAAAATATATGAACTTTTACAAGTCTTAGCATTTTGTCTACTTCATATACAAAACATGAAGAGCTTATCGTTTTCACTGATAAAAGGAAGTGTTTAATATCTAAGAGGTTCAATAATTCTGCAAAAGTATACTTGTTTTACTTATCTCTATTTCTACTTTACTCTCCATTCCGCAAATAACAGCAAACAATTTGTATAATTCCTATACATATTGTTCGTTGCAACCATAAATCAAACCAAAGGAAACTTATTAAACGAAGGAATTAAACTTCATAAGAGTTTTATCTTGCAGCCCGACGTATTTGAGTATCGTATTAACTGAATCAGTACTGGTAAATGGAAATAGTTTTGCAAACCTTTCAGCCATGTAGATTAATCTCTGAATTAATTAACTTAAGTTGAGACAACAATGTACTGCACCATGAGTCAAAAGTAATGAATTGTCTAAAACAGCATAATGGTTATCAAGTGTGCAAGAAAATTGATTTGCATTTCGTTTCTTTAAAGGATTCATGAATATAACTCATGCTGTCGAGATTTTCATTCAGATTTTAAAAAGTGCATCCAAAGCTACATTTTATTTTCGAACTTCAACTAATCTGTTCCCTTTCTACAAAGTGGCTTATAGAGCAGACGCGTCTCTAAAATATTAGCCTACAAAAGCCGTATTAACAACACACAATAATGCACCATAAAGACGAAACGTTATGTGAGAACTCGGTGTTGTACGGGAGAAAGACCTCAGTAGGGAATGAACACATGAATGCAAACACACGGAAAGGTTTGAAGAGATATTTTCTATTCCACTCGTCTTACGGATATATGATATGTGAGGGAGAGTGATAAAACATGCAAATGTCCAATAGAACAGAGCAATCGTAAAGAATTTACGCAGATACACGTTTATGTGTACCGTTTGTACACAATATAAATATTTATGCTGTCAGTAAAGACTTTTTCTGCAAGGGCAATTGTCAGGAATGTCAGCATATAAATAGCGTTTGGCAACTTAAACATTATGGAAAATTATTATCTTGGACTTGGATGAATAGCACGAGAAAATCTGGATTATGTAAATAACAACCCATAAAATGACCATATGAATCACTTAAATATCCAACTTATCGTTAGTAGATGTGTGTCTCACAACTATTTATATCTTATACGTGTAAAGAAATAGGAAACTCATTGCTACTGAAACGGATTTTTACACAATGATTTCCACTAAATTACTGAAATATTTTACTTTTTAATGGAATCAAAATACTAGAAACGGTTACCTACGAATGTTTCACACAAAATTATTATTAAAACAATTCAGATATCAGTTCACAGGAAGTACGGATGGACGAACTCTAATTTTAATACTTTGAATGCTAAAAATATGTTACATTTATTTCAACTGATTGTAGGAGCTCAGTAAAATATTTTTTCGAAGAAGGTGTGAATACAATAAAACTAATGTGGATATAAATAAGTGGGTACACATTAAACCCCTTGATTGTACATTCAATCAGTTCTGTCTGCTAAGTGTGAAAAACATTCGCAAGAACATGGAAAATAGACGAGCATGAAATTGGTTAGTTAAATAATGTTGATTGAATATCAGAACTTCGGTACGTTAAAAATAAAAGAGCAATTGCAAATGATGTGTGCACCATCAGAGACACCAATGTGACACGCAGTATTCGTTAACCAATTTTATATCACTAACTAACATTGTAGGAATTCAAATTCGTCCCTGTGTCCATCAAAAAGGAAACTGTCTGCATTACAAAAAATACTTTTTATGAACTGCGTTATTTGACTACGTTTTCGGCTAATAATAATTAATTACAGGTTTAGAGTCTAATGGCCATTGCTAAATAACTGCAAATAAGGTTGGATTGAACATGGGCATAGTAAAATAGTATGAAATTTCTTGTATCTATCTCATGTGAGATGATTTTTACAGGAAGAAAATACAACTGAAATAAGGTTACGTAGAACAATAAATGACATTATTTCAAGGTCACTGAAATTAGTCAGTCTAAGGTTGGTGGGTTGAGAGAAAATGAATTATAACATACTTGATGATTATTTGTTTTATATTTGTAATCAAGAATTTACAATCATCACGATGTAGCTAGCTAAATATTTAGTGTACACCTGCCCTGTACTAAATAAACTAATTTCCCACATTTCCATAAACATTTGTGGTTTTGAAATGAATTTTTCGTGGAGCAAATATCAAAAGTGAAAATAAAAAGCGGTGTAAAATGATTAACGTAGTAAAAGTGAGAATTTTCAGATGTCTGGATTTGGAGACTTGAGAGATGCCCTTGAAAGAACGGAATCACTCTAGTCTGGTACGTATAAGTAGGCTATGTCGCATACATCATGAGGGGATCATTGACATATCACCACTACATCCTCATTAGGGAGATTTCGCACATGTATCACATCATTGTCAGCGTCTGCACAGAGACTAAAGGTCTATCTCACTCTGACTGCACTCCTATCACCACTCCAATGCAGTCCCTTTGATATGCCTTTGCCGTTGACTCGATTCCACACACTTACTAATAATAGTGATGTGTCTATATCGGCAGTGACTGGAGGAATCTGAGTTGTACGGAGTAGCCAGTCTGATTGACACAGCCACATTAACTTTTTTCTTTCACTCCTGCTTTACTACTTTATCCTAGCTTATTTTAACTATTCGGAACTATTACTCATGTAAAATGACAATGAAACATTAAAGCGTTCGTTTCACAGTCGTAACATTATATCCGAGCATTTCTATGCGAATGCGTATATTATGTGCCAACTGTGTGATATATTTATATATTATGGTTGGATAAGTATGCATAAACTATAAACATCTGTAGGCATCTTCATCCTTTTATGTTTTGTCGGAATAGACAAATCTCATTTGTCTGCACTTAAATCGTCGGCAATTGTACATACCATTAGAAACCAAAGCACTGACAATGAGTGGCTATAAAATTTTTGCTTAAATTCCCTCTTCTCCCTACGTTCCCTATGTGCACTGCGAAATATTGCAGGACGGCAGGCATAGCCTGCAAGGTATATAGTGCCCCTCCAAACTCAAACCTATTTAAGGACCTAAAGATAAAGGTTGTGACAATAACCACCAACGTCGGTAACCTCGGGTAAACTTCAAATTTTATGTCTTTTAAGAGTTCTGCATATGTGCACACGTCCGTATCCTATTAGTAAGTTGCTCTGCAGTGCAAAATATCCCTATCCATAGAGATATGCATTGTACTTGCTATTTAGGGTTGCTAGCTGGAGGTAGGCACCTACAGACATTACATTGGGAAAATATGCAGCTTTGTATTTAATGGAAAGCAAAGGGCGATTCTGACTTATCTTCGCTGGCTTTTACTAATTGTAATATGTACACGAACAAAACGGTTATACTTACTCTAATACGTTCTATTGTGTTATATATGCCAGATAAGCCAAACTAAATAGCACCGTAAATATATTCAGTTGGAGTTTTTGTTCTTTTGATTATAGGATAGTATAATCGCCATTCCACATTATTATGTCCGCTCAACTTTTATCTCATCTCATTTCAATTTCAACCCTCTTCCGAAATTTACTCTATTACAACAAAGACTACCCTAGCTCACACTAAAATAGCACTCTGGACTCAAATTAACCCCACTCCATTTCATTATTATCTACACTACCTAGTCAGTGTTTCGTTCTCCGGAGGAAATGGGGAAAATTCGTATACGATGAAACAAATAAAAATCTAGGGACATACTACTCATATTTGGCTACCGTATTAAATTTTATAACTAAATGTTATCAATGGTTTACGTGCAAACAAATTATCATTTTCTGGAAATTGTGTCAGGTGGAATGTAATTAGTACAAATTTTAAATATTGCCCACCCTGTCTGAAATCACGATATCTTACGCCTTTTACAGTAAATACTAGGCTCTTTTGTTAGGTCACATACAATCGCACTGGTAGTATTCAGACTGGAAGATAACAGTTATGAGAGATCGACAAGTAGAAAAAACAAATGACTTTTTGTAGTTTACTCGGTTATCCTACAACTACACTACTTTAATACCCCTGCCATTACATTCCATTGTGTACACATTATGTGGACAGTGCAATGCATTGCAAATACAAAAGTGATATTGTTATCAACACCCATCCATCCATCCATCCACTCTCTGCTACACAAACTAAAGAGATCTCACTAGCAACAAATTAGTTTGACTACCGAGCCAGGGGCAGACAGGAAATGATCACTTGAAAGAAACAATAAAATTATGTCAGATCTCCGCAAAGGCTGTATAAAAATTATAAATTAACAACCAAAGCTACACACATGACAAAATCCTTACATCTGAAAACAATTTAGAAATATTCACAGGTTTTCTATTTTATCTTTCCAAGACTAGCATTACAACAACCAAATATTCTCATTTACGTAAATATGTAAACAATATGTAAAAATTAATTCTATTTCAAAAATTAGACTTTCATATTATTTTTCAAATAGGGTGCATGGAATTGGTAAATTTTAAAAATGGGATTTTAATATATTAATCATACCACCTTCAAAGCTAAAATGAATGTATTGATAGTACAATGCTGTGAACAAGATCAATAGAGCTAAGTGGAACTACTCATTCTGTAATTACACCCGCAATAACACTGAATACTATAATTAAGTATTAATTAATGAAACTCAATAATTTCTTTGCCGGTCGTTTATTAATAGACTCAAAAAGTTTCCATACACATATAACTGTCAAAGCTTTCTATAAAATTCTTTTTTGTTCTTATTTGTGATGTGTATCTAATAGGAAAATTTGTAAAACACTTATACCTATTTTAAAACAATGATTTATTTTGTGTGGCGGGTTCTGGCTCGCTGAATGCGCAAATCATCTGTATTATTATGAAATTATGTTTCATCTCTAATCCTAAACGTAATTATCTATCTATGCATTGGAATATGAATATAAATTAATTAAATTACCAGCAAGTGACACATAATTCATATTAATTAATCAATTCAGTTACGTTAATAATATGAAGATGAGTTGTTACTTTTCAGACTATAAATAACCTTATTGATTAATAGGAAATGGGAACTGAAGTTCTTTCTATGCCAATTATTATTGTTTACAGTCGAATTAGATGCAAGATCATTTTTGCTAATGCTAACACCCCAAGTGTCTTGATTACCACCGGAATTACCGATTACCTGTCTTAAGGTTGTAAATGTTAAAAGAGCAGGGTTTTTCGTAAAAATTCGAAAACAAATATTTTGCTTTAGGGATGCTAATATCCAGAAGTGTAGCAATATAAATAAATAACACGGAACTAAATTTCATTGTAAAGTATCCATTATTACTATAGTATAATGAATTAATTTCATTCATTAATAAAATTATGTCGTCAGAGAAAATGTTTTTATGCTTAAAAGGTTTTGGATTTCACAAAATTAATGTATCCATAAAAGAACAAAGTATAATTGTAATTATCAAAAAATTGGACCACTTTGCATTAAATGAAATTTAATCTGGCAAATAACTTATGAAATGTTTCAAAGTGGAAAGAGATGAATACCCTTTGCAATTGGTCTTCTGCATTTGATGCCGAAAACCTATTAGGGAATTATAAAAAGTAAAGACTGCAAAAGACTTACAGTTCTTATAAATGCAATAAAGTCATAACGAAAGAAAGAATTGAATACCAGTTGCAATTAAGTAAGCAATAATTGAAATGTTATTTAAAAATCTTGTTCGGTGTTATGCTATGTAATAATAATTATTACATTTGAATTGTCTGCCGTATATTACACATTAGTAATAAAGAATAGTTTAAACCTTTTATTCATAAGTATAATTTACTACCTCTTGCTCCAAGTACAGGTGTGACTTTAATTGACATTGACAGGTCTAAACGCAAAACTATAAATATTTTCCTAGTAAAATTGTGTTCTGCGTATAGTTATAGTTGTCAGTTCTCATGAATAAGCATTTACTTAATAGAATTCTTGCATTATCTAGTAGTTATACTCATCACGTTACAAAATTTCAAATGCCTGAAATTGGAATGCAAATATTTATAAAACGTAGTAAAGATTTGATTTTTTTTCGTTTAGAACTATTTCTCTCAGAATATCCAAATAAAAGATAGTTGAGCAAATATATTTATTTTCTGATTGTTTGTAAAAGGAAATTAAAGTGTTGTAACTACTGCAGTTTCACTGAAAATGAAATTGCTGCTAAAAGAATATGCTGATTTAGAGAATGATAAACTCTTAGAACTTGGTCCTGAGGTAGCCATTGATTGAGTTAGGTTGAGAAACGGTGTTTGGCTAAATAGAAAAGTGCGAAAAGGTGGAATAAAGAGTGAAAGAGGTGAAAATGATAGTTTGTGACGTACCTTTTTGGGGCTGCCGAGCAGAAGGTCCGCTGGAGAAGAAGAGAGGGGTAGCTTGAGTGCGGATATGGATGGAGCGGAACCAGCGGAAACGGAGAGGATGTAAAGGGTGTATCAAATCTGATCGGGGGATATAGTCACATCACACCAGATCATAACTTGCAATAACGCTTCGTAATCCACTCTTCTGCTTTTCAAATATTACCAATCTGCCAGGCCTTGGTTGGTTGGGTGCAGGATGTTTCTATACGCAATATAGCCAGCCACGGCTCTTCGCTCCGTCCCAACTCGCACTCAATCACCACAGATCACTTCACTCTTCCATATCATTATACACATAATCCTCATTGCTGCCCACTCTCTCAATACCAATGACCACCGATTGACTGCGACTTACTTTTGAAAAACCCTATTTGTCTTTATAAATAACTCTTATATCTCTTTGTGCGTGAAACTGCTCAGAAGGAAACTAGAACAGATCAAAGAACATAATATCATATGCACTGACTTATAGTACATGTCCCAGAGATAACCACATAGTGCATATAGTAATTTTATTTTATATTGCTATAATAATATTATGGGTTTGGTAATAACCCAAGTATTGAAAATTCTATCGCGTCTAGCTAACCGTAATTGAACTTTACATTGCTAAATACTTAATTTCCATTTTATTTCTTTCGTATTAAAACATTTCGCACCGATGAATTCCTTGGAAACTGACACAAGCAGACCTAAATTGATTCATTTCCATTTTGAAATTTTAATAAGCTCATCTTAAGGATGTTGTAAGGTCTCTCTTTTGAAACATTAATATTACAGTACACTTCTTGATTTTCAGTCATAAAAGGAGTAAGAATTACATTTTGTGGATGATATTAGGTAGATATGGATATTAATTGCTGAAATAAGATTATCAGTGGACAAACTGAGGATTACTGATTAAAGAATTTTAAGATAAAGGAGAGTATATAGGTTTTATATATAAAAAAATTAAAGAATTTTATTATTAAAATCATAGAACTTTTTTTAGAAAGAAAACAAAATCTTTGGAAACATTCAAACATCATCGGTGTACAGTTATCAAAGTTAAATTGGTTCCAAAACTGTAAATATGAAGATTATAATTTTTATTTGATTTTTAGATACATTGTTTTGCTTTTGGATACATTTTTAACTTTACATACAACTACAAAAGATATTATTGTATGCTCTCAAACTTTCCTATGGTAAAATATTTACTTTCCCCCTCAGTTACTTTAGTAAATGCAAAGTATAGTTAATAGTTATCTAGAATATTACTTATGTATATAGCAAAACTATGGTGTATAATAATAGTGTATGTAGTTCTAAGAGAGAAATAAACGTTTATGAATCGGTCAACTTCTAATTTTACATTTGACAAATGTTAGGGAGAGCATTGTGTATTGCCGGTACTGGACATACAAATACTGAGTATGTACATTACAATTTATATAATGTTTTTACCCTTTCGCTACTGCAAGCTGTTCAAAGAAGTAGGCTTGTTTCATGACTGAGCAAAGCATGACGCTGATGTCAACACGAGACTAGCAATTCGAAGAAGAGTAAAACAATGATAGCCAGAATTCTAAATGTAAGCGTCACTATAAACCATCCTAGCAATTGACCTCGATGGTTTTTTCCTTATTACAGTATTATTTATGGCCAATCTAATTCAATGCCACAAATTCATTTTCGTCTTCTTGTGTAACTTACGAATGCAAAAACATTTATTACTTACTCAATTTATTATATATAAGTAGATATGTAGTATAGATTCCTTTATAGTGACTCAACTTATTATGGTATCAACTAATTGGCCCATTACATGTGGTCAATAGGTGACTTTATTCTCTCAATTCTGTCATTCCTATACGCATAAGTAAATTTACAAATGTGTACTACAGAAAGTCCCAAAAATGTTCATTGCTTTTTTATCCATCATTCACTACTGCAAGCACAAAATACATTATACTGTAAGCAAAACTATTTTACCTTTTGGAAATTATTCAACTTTTAACTTCCATGCAAGATAGCTAAACGTGCAACATAATACAATGTGCAATTTGCATTTAATAAATTGTTCTTTACATTCATACTTTGATTTCCAAGACATTCTTGAAAATCGAAGGTCCATATATTTCTTTCAGATTCATGATTTAAATCAAATTAATGAACAGCTTAAAACAAATGAGCTATGTGCACTTTTGAATGTTTAAATGCGGCCTAAGGTTTCCTTTACTACTTGCTCCAATAAAAGCTTTTATTGGATTCAACATGACGCCATAGGAAAAAACCGGCTTCTGCACCTCAGTAAAACGAACTTACGGCAATTAATTATGTAATTTGATCACTTTTTGATAATTGGCGCAAATTTCAATCGGTAAACTACATCAACAAAGTTTTTTAAACTTTGAGGTGACATTTTTATACTGATTTGCACTGATTTTCATTGACATCGGGGATGGTTAAATTTTCAAAGTGGAAGACTCCTCTTCATCCTCTCTCATTAACTTTCCCGATAAATTACCAATTCAGGCTTTGGTGACAATTGGTTCACCGAATGTGTTAATATTTCGTATAAGCCTTGTATTGCATTTTTATTGGCAAACAAAGGTTGCGCAAGTAATGGTAAGCAATACGTAAGTCTAAATACAGCATCCTGGCGGTAGCCGGTAAACATTTTAAACCCTACTTCACGTCAGCTTGGGATTGGAAAAATAGGAGGATTGAGTATTTTTGTGGTTTGTTGTGGTTATGTCATCTTCACATGACATTTTGTCTTTTCTGGTAGCCTCACTAAAGATAAGTAGAAGCAACAAAGTCAATATCTTGCTTTTTTATGCTTGTCAGTTTTAAATTGCTGTTTGATCTTAATAATTAAAGCGGATTTCAGAAAATTGAAGCTCCCTTCCAAGTGTACTATTAAGATTTCGTATTGCTTCACGTCGGACGAATTGTTCTACAACTTATATATCGGTTTCCAATTAAGAATCAGTCTGCCAGTTTTATCTTTCCAAAAGCCAACTGAATTCCACTAAGAAAGACATTTCACCTTTTGCAAAGATGGCCTTCCGAAGCACCAAGGTAAATTCAATAACATTTTGAAAGTCAATGTATTTGTCTTACACAACTTATGATTTGTGATATTTAAGTGACATTACTGATCGTATGTTCGTATGTATAAACATTTTCATTAAATATTTTAGCGAAACATAACGTTTATACACCCCGACCTTGGCATTGGAGGGGCTGAAAGATTAATAGTAGACGCAGCCGTTGGTTTGAAGCAGAAAGGTCATAATGTCCGAATAATTACCGGATATCACAATCCTAACAGAGCCTTTCCGGAAACAGTTGACGGAACCTTGAATGTACAGCAATTTTAGTTATATTCTTATGAATTAAAAGCATTGACATGACTATTGATAAGTTCTATCAGCTGACAGACATGTCAACTGATAAAATTTATTATTTCGTGATATTTACTATGCATACCTTTTTTAACAGTTATAATTTGAAATTCTGGACTGCTTTTTTAAACATTTTTAGGTGGTAGCAGTTGGTCAGTGGCTTCCATCAAACATCTTTGGGAAATTTATGGCTGTTTGTGCGTATATTAAAATGATTTATGCAGCGCTGTACATAAGATTCTCTGTTGTTTTCTCTTCTATTGTCCAACCAGATATAGTCGTTTGCGATCAAGTAAGTCCTAAAAAATTTTAACGTAACTTTTTTATTTTATAAAATGCTGAAATTCAAATTAATGCAAAAATTTTTGTCTTAAATAATTCTTTAAATTAAAAGTAATGAAGTTTTTAGTAAAATGTGCGTCGTTTATAAAGTATGTTCTGTTTTTCATTGAGCCAAATCTCTGTATTAGCGAATGCTAATTCTTTGACAATCTTCACTTCTGAAAACATTGTGCAATTAATCGAAATATATGCTTTGTAAGGTTGCGGTGTTAATTTTTACAGGTTTCCGTGTGCATCCCATTTATCAAGTGGTTTCAGTTTTTCTCACCGCGGCCCAGGATCTTATTTTATTGTCACTTTCCAGACCAGCTTCTGACTTCTCGGGACACCGTGCTGAAATCGTGGTATCGTAGGCCACTCGATTATTTCGAAGAGGTTACAACAGGCATGGCAGATGAAATTGTAGTGAACAGTAAATTCACTAGTAAGAATTTTATTTTGTGATAATAGAAATTCGTGATAATATTTTTATTTGTTAGTAAATTGGAAAATTGTATTATCATTTTAAAATTCCAGGAGGGATTTTCTCTGAAACCTTTAAAAGGCTCAAGACGGTTCCTGCAGTGATGTACCCTTCAATGAATTCGAAGCTTTTTGATGACATACTCGTGAGCAAAAGAAATGTGGTATTGAATTTACCCAATCGGCGGCATATATTTGTCTCCGTTAACCGCTTTGAGCCAAAGAAAAATATTGCCTTGGCGATCCGCAGCTTGAGTAATAATTATTTTCAGTTGTCTGTTATTTCGTTATTGTTGTTATTATGTTATGTTATTACGTTATTTCGGTTGTCTGTAATTCTTGGTTTGATATGTTTAGGAAAGGTCAAAACATGCTTAGAGCCGGATGAGTGGCACAATGTTCATCTGGTGGTTGCTGGTGGGTATGACGAACGATTGGAATCTTGCGTCACATATTTGGATGAACTGAAAAAACTTGCAGAAACGGAAGATGTTGGTGACCATGTGACATTTATGATATCACCTGAAGATTCTGTCAAAGTGAATTTAATTTCAAAGTGCACAGCACTTCTCTACACGCCTTCAAATGAACACTTTGGAATTGTGCCCCTAGAGGTAACCGTTTTATGCTTTAAAATTAATTTGTATGCTTTTACTTCAAAGCATAATAATTTGTCCGTAGATTGGTCATGCCGGTGTATAAATTCTTTATAACTGATTTATTATTCAGGCCATGTATTTGGGAAAACCAGTCATTGCCGTTGATTCCGGTGGTCCTCGGGAAACCGTTGTGGACCACGTAACAGGATTTTTGTGCCCGGCCATGGAAACCCACTTTGCCGTGGCCATGTCTAGAATGGTTAAAGAACCGGAATTGGTAGCCGAATTAGGACGAGCTGGGAAACAAAGATTCGTTGAGCATTTCTCTTTTGCAGCATTTTCACAATCTTGGGATACTGCTGTTAAGGATTTAATGGAAAGAGGCAGCGAGTGCTCCAGAGACTACCGAGATTAATGTGCATATCCACTGTCCACTGCCAGAAGGTGAAGATGTGTACTTACTATCAATTCAAGCATGATGAGTACTCTTTTAAATATTACTGTAAATTATCATTTATGGCTTTATGTAGCTTTAATTTAATGCATTCATAATCTGTTAAAGTACATGGAACGTGCGCTAATATATTTATTTTGATTAAGGGGATTTATCATAATTTGTAAAAACATGATGAAGTCGGACTTACGATCTTATGCTTTGATTCTTGAGGTTGGGTTGAAGTTCTAAGATTTACTGTCTAACTTCAGTGAAACTAGTTAACTAAATGCTTCCTAAATATTATCATTGTGATGATTGTAAGTTGCTATAAATTTGTGGTTTTGGTGAAAATGCTAGTGTGGTATATCGAATAATGTTGCAGCAGCAATATTGTACATTGTATCGTAATCATAATTGTCTTTATAATTGTGTACAGGCTTTGCCTGAAAATTGAGTACTGTGCAGGGAATCTAATACTCTAAATGTCAGATTGTAATTGCAATATTTCTCCTACCTGATAAAGAATACTAATCTTGATTCATTCCACTAACGTGTTAAAAAGCGTTTTTAACAATGCATTTTAGTGTACAACGCATGTAACAAAGTCTGCATTTTAGTTGTAATCTCAATTGCATGACTGATTTTTAGCAATGTTTTGCACATTTATTTATAAGATAATTACGTTTGAAACGTTTGTAAAAGGTAACTAATTAATGCTAATGCACGGAGAGTAATTTATAATGAATGTACACCAAATAGATGTACAATAATAAATATTTTATGCAGCTAGTGTAAATGTCAGTAGGTACTTACCTGATAAACTATGTAAATTGCCAATCCAAGTACATATCTACTAATATTTATTAAATCCAAAGATTCTCTCCTACGATTTTCTGGCCCAAAGACTCAAATGGTGTAGTGTACAAATTCGCAATAAGCAGCATAGTTTGATGAGGCAGCCAGTTCCTTAAATGAAGATGTACACCTTATTTATTGCTTATCGCCATGTGTATTATTCTTTTCTTCCAATTAAGGTCTTTGATGAGTGTGAGACTTGTGCAAAATAAAATTTACGTTATACCTGACTTGTAAAAATTATTATTAAATAAAGTATTATTTTCAGCTACAATGTACATTTTTCTAATTATTTAAGCCGTTTCGCATTTCACGATAAAGGATGGAATTATAAACCGGTGGAGACGGCAGTATTAGTGGGATGTCTCGGAAAGCAAAGAACTATGCATTTTAAATGAATATTTTAAGACGTTAGTATTTTACGTATAGAATCAGCCAATTAGTGCAGATATTAGTTTATTAAATATTAAATAGTTTAAGTGATGGTGAATGCTAGTCTACAGACAGTGGGCACGTATAAATTAATCTACAGCTGTAATGTGTTTTTATCATAAAAGGTCATTCTGGCATTTGCCTTCTATAATCTCTAAAAGCTACACACTTACATATTGTGTTGTGCAGCTGTAAAATAAAAAGGTGGCTTACGCACAATTATTGGGAGCATTTCATTCTTTCCGCATGTTTACAATTTGGGAGGCGAAGAGGTGTGATCGGGGAGTAATGCTATTTATTAGTATATATTTGGAAGACATTGGTTGGGTTATAATGTAGAATGAAATTGAATTTAAAAGTCATTATTAAATTATTGGTTAGTGTAATCAGTGTAATCTAGTAATAGATTCCTTCTTTTACAGTCGTTTTACGCACAGGTAGGTATTCAGTAATTACAGGTAAATACAGGTAATCAGTTTAAGTATAGAAGTTCATATTTATATTTATGATTATGCTATAGACTATCATCACCCGGCCCAGTCAAACATTTAACATTTAAGATGCTTACTCCGTGCTGTTTTTGAATGCAACATAAAAATACACAAATCGGAAGTAATGAGATTTAAAAGTCAAACGAATGCAATTACAGCCAAACTACATCACGACATGCTCATCCATGAAACGGACACAACGATAACTGGAAGCGAGTAAATGAACATTAATTATTAAACATTGGTTTCGAAAATGGTGGTTGGGGAAGACAAAGCGCGTTCTAAATAATTTTGAGAATATCCTAGTCTCTGCTCAGAGAGTAAATTGTGAGGTAGACAGAGAGACAACAACACTGAGTATACATGATCTTCACTTTTTGTTTTAATGGTTAATATACAAGTTAAACTTCCAATCAGAATAAACAATCACGTTTCAGATTCAAAGGTGTTTCAGCTTAGCGACACAGTCTAAAACAATGGTCCAGAGAAGTGTGGTGTAGTCTAGTCTACTGTAAAACAATGCCTGTCATTGTTATTAATGAGATTAATGACAGTAAAGTACAACGGCAGTAATTACTATGTGTTTAACAAATAAATGTAATTAGTAGTATGTAACATTGTGGAGTACTACGAGGGAGCACTTGAATAATTTGGAACATAGAGAAATCTGATTCAGGAGGTAGGCCAACGAAATCCAGAGTAAAGTAAGTAAAGGTGCCTGACAACAGTTTAGAGGAGGCTCAGGCGCATAATAGTAAACTATTATAATAATATTAGGTATGTATAAGAGTAATGTACAATGATTTCCCATTTCAGTTCGGATTACAAGAGGAACACCGAGGGAGAAAGGGAATATATTGTATATATGCAAAGATATCAACAAACGAACAAGATAGTAATTGTAAGTCAATACACCCATATATTCAAACAAACAATACAAACGAACAAATCGTAACTGCAAGTGTAGTTACATAATTAATTAATTAACAATATTAAATTACATGGAGTTTTACTGTTTTAATGCACTAATAATCAAAAACTAATTACGTAAGCTTGCAACGGAATAACCGAGCTCCTGCTCTAACTATTTCTGGACTGTTATATTATGTGAGTTATTCATGATGCATGTGTACTACTTGTACCATTGTAAATGTAATTGTATGTACTACACCACTACACTGCTTATCCTACGTATATTAATTTAGGCTACATTTAACAAGTGTCTAAATAGCTAGAATACGAACATCCAACATCGTAGTCAAATATGAATAAACGAAAAGAAATTGTTTCCCGTGTCCATCGCAGTTAGCTTGTTGCTGACACTTAAAATCTACAACGACACACAAACAGCAAATTTAATAACGGTCAAGTCTTCTTACGTCCACTCACTTATTACTAGCTAGCTAGACTCCTTATCTGTACCTACCTAACACTCAATGGCATATCGTTATGTAATGTTGTATTCTTAGGAGTAGGACTACTTACGCTACTTATATGTACTCGTAATCATCGTAAGTAAGATATTCACTCTATTTGTATTGTACTCTATCTATCCTAATTTCCTGAACATCCTAGACTACGCTAACTAACCACTAACAGTTACATATAGTATTTATACGTACGTACGGGGTAGGAAAATCCACTTGTCGTGTGATGCAAAAAGTGATGTCTGAGTCTTAATAGCACACAGGTAATGTAATATGTATGTATGTAAGTATGTACACAATGATAGATTTTAATTACAAGTCATATAGTACGAGGTAAGGTTTAAGGTAAAGGTCTAGATTCGTAGATATTTAGGTAGACATTAGACAGTACTTATTACATATGGCATAATGGCATCATTAATGTATTCACAAGATCATATTGTTACAGGTAATAGGTATTCAGCGTCTGATACAGGCAACAACAAAAAATACTTTCTTTTCAAAATTGTTCTCAATATGTTTGTATTTAGGTAGATAGGTAGGTATTTTCAATAAATAGTATCATCCCAGTTATTATGGTTAAATTAAGCAAACCTTCATCAGTATACAGCATGACAGAACAATGCAGACAGGCAGATGATTCAAAATAACTCAACTCCACTAATTACATAAATTAATAGTACTCAGTAAGGTAGTTTGGTTGTATTTAATATTACAAGTATTTTATATTATCGGGTTCCGATTTGTTAAAATTTATTTTCTTCCCTTCCCTCGACAAATTTTCAGTTTCTCCCCATTTTCCCAACCTACGTCAATTTCACTATTCTAGTCGTAAATCCGCAACTGCTTCAGTAGCTATGTCTTCTATATTTTCTTAAGGTTGACAAAATTATCTAATTTACTTCATTTTCTTTCCAAATCATTCCAAAAAGGTACTGCTATGTAAACTCGTTATAAGGGTAGAATTCAGAAATCACTTTTTTATTTTTTTCTGATCATTATTTATCCGTTGTTCTGGCAGAGGTTCGAAAAATCAAGCCATAGGTATTTACCTGCGTTGCTGGCGTATTATATTTGACAACACGCTTACACGTGTCAGTGCTTCTCATAATAGGAAATAATAGTTCTCACAGTATTAACAGACGTCCCAAATAAATAATTTTAGATTTCGAACAAAATAATCACCGTTGTAATTGAGTTCCAATAAAATCGCACGTAAATTTGAAAGGGTAGCTTTGGACACGGTGTCATTTATGGTCTTCCCCATAAATAGTCTTGTGATGCGGTGGTCTTCTCTTCTATTGATTAAAGTATCGTACGCATTTACAATGAATACATTGGAAATTTCAATATTTCAGCAGGCTTTCATAATTTTGGGTGAGATGCAATCTGGTGATGGTGATTGATGATTACTATTACAACAACAACACAATTTCACAATAATCTGACTGAACTATCACACTGACAGATTAGCAAGGTCTGACCACCAGAAGATTTAGCTCAGCTCATAAAGTCACAATTAGTTGACATGACACATCATCTCTACCTTTCTAATTCATACATCAAGCTCTAAAAAGGGATAGTCGAATTTACAATGTTTTTAGCGTCAGATTAGTTTGATTCCATTTAAAGATTGTTTGTTTCTTCATTGCTGTTAGTTAGATTCAACGTTTGTTGTGTTTGTATTTTTATATGTACATAGAATAGAACTAGAACGGAATAACCGACATGGAGTTTCTGATGAAGACTGACTAAATGAACTTTAACATGAGAATTATTTCACACTAGTCACCTGCCTTTTCACATGTCATGTCACACAAGCTGGCTAGTTCTAGAGCTCTGGATAAGACTAGCTAGCTAGGCTCCAGTCTAGCTAGACAATTCAATTTTACACTTTGATTGTGATTAATCTTACTAACTCGTCCACATTCTTGTCCACACTTTAGCTTATTTATACATTCAGTATTTATTACGACGGCACGCAATGAACGCACCGCAGCAATGTACGTGTAACATTGTAATTTTAAGTGTACTCTTAGAGTACAGTACAGTATTATATCATTATGTATAGATTTTATTGAATAAACATAGAATTCTAGTACCTAGTCTATTTATAATTGTACATTTACTACATACGAGCTCCAAGTCATGTCAGAAGAATTACAGTTATTATATCAGTTGAACATTATTACAAGTAATCATCTAATAATAGTATTCACGTATGGATGAGGGCAAGGAACCCAATTTCTTTGAGAAGAATTTCACTTCTTTCTTTTCCTCTGCTTCTATTTATTCTACTGTGTTCTTCCACCGTCAGTACTGTTTCTTGGTTCTCAATTACACACGTATTAGCTTAGCTATGTAATACGTACACACACGTCACGTCTATCATTTACTTAACTGCACACGCTTTTTGTCAATCTCTCACGCCACAAACACTCACAACGTACAACTATAGGTGGCTTTGTCTTGACCTGGATAGAGTTTTAAGGATAGAGACGATTTCTATCTTGGCGAATGAAGGAAGAGTAAGAAGTGGCTATCAACTTACTGAACTAAACATTTATAATTGATTTTGAGTGAAGCGTCTGAAAATAATTCACGGTACGATACAAGGTACAACTGAAGACGGTCGAAGAGAAAGTTAAAATTAAAATCTGAAATGAATTAGTTTAGCGGAGAGGAGGTTTCTAGAACTTTAGTTAGCTGAGTGGAGGTTTCTGGAACGCGATTTAGGAGGAATCCAATGCGGCAGGAACTCTTCGTGCACTTTTAACAGATGTGTACACCAATTACGTGAGTGTGTCCCGATAAGTAAACAGCAATTAAAATACAGTACATTAGTAAATTCACAGTCTAATAGCAATTGAATGAAACATCCAGTTTCATTACACAGCAGAACTTAAACTAATATTCCCCTTCCCAGTTTTCATGTGCAGTTCAACAAGTTCGCAATGTCACTAAACATTTGTCACACTGTCCTTTATAAGTATAGACTACCTAACACTAAGTATATTTACAGATAAAGCAACACAATACAATTGCATATTCCATAGACTGACTTGACATCATTTGTCATGAACATTACATAACATTAACTAACGTATCTAGAAACAGGCAAAAATAAAGAACTACTTTTGGCCGTCTATTTGTTGCAAATGGCAAAATAAAATTATCAACATTAATCATTTAATAAATCACTTAAAAATGTTTCACGGCTGGTCTGCAGTTGTGCCTAATTGCATACTTGGAGGCTGAAGTGCCTGATAGAGGCTACACAATTACAAATGACTTATTGATGAGTCTTAATTTTCATGTAATACGAACTTTTAACGGAGTTTATGACTGCAACAATTTTCGTAGCCTGCAGAACGCTTGAGTTCACACAGGTAGCTCCTGAGCACTTTACTCTCTACTTACACAATCGTCTCCTCCTACTTATTTCTATTGCCCATTGGTCATTCGCAAGAAATATTTACGGAGCACAGCAATATAGTTAATTAATCAGCATAGAAATGCTCTACCAGATTTGCCTACCAATGCGTTACGTGTTACCGTTACACTAAATTCATAGTTACTAAATTGATTGGCTTGACGCAAGAATTTTACTACCTGGTCACTTAATGTCTGTCAACACAGTACTTGATAACTTTATAATTTACTCATTGTAACATGACCTTCGACAGATTCACTCCACTATTACTCTTAGGTCTTTTGTCGAAACTGCATTTGGGTCTTACAATAATACATGTACATATTTACAATAAATAATGGTATAATAGTGACAATATTTAATTAATAGTAGTGATAATAGTATTTAACTAATGATAATAACGACAACACTGGATTGGGCTCCGGAAGTTCGAATCAGATTCCTCTGACCATGAATCAGGTATTGTGGCGAGATAACAACAGTCGTCTAGCCACCAATGAGGTGAGTTCATTTCTGCAGCTGTTTCTCTTCTTTATTCTTGCTTCCTACTAGTGAACTGTCACTGTCATATAATAGACCTAATCTTACAATACATTTCTCGTTAATTTTTGTCACTTGACTACGGTTTCTTCTTTTGCCTCTATATACTTTACAGATTCAAAGGTTATCCTGACTGACTGAATCAACTCAGAAATACGTATTTCAGTAAATCATACAGCAACCATAGTTTTCCAATTAAAAGTTTAGATCTTGGAGAAAAAGTCTTTTACACACTTATGAAGAAACATGTTTTTTGTTTAAAACTCGGCGAATTCCTTAGCACAGCGTTCAGAAGATGAAATGCGAAGAACTTCTTCCTCGTAGTCATCAAAATTGCTGGTATCACCTGACCCTTTGCATTTGGGTATGAAAGGAGCTTCAACCTGTGAAAAACAATTCCATCAGTCAGACATTAGTTTACCGCAAAGCCCAGTTGACCAGAAAGAGTAATAACTCCGATCAATACAATTACATCCCACATTGCTCCATGTACTCAACACACGTTACTCCGTTTCAACAACACCAGTCCCACTAATTCTTCTAGATATTAATAAGCCCCGACATAACGGTTACTGACGACTAGGAGGAAATCCTGAACAAGCAAACTCATTTCCAGAAATCCAACCCTGAGCGACTGAGGCAAAAGAGAGCTCTTAGAAATTGTCATGGACGCTGTCTCCAAGAATACAACTCGAGTTCCGCGATCCCCTGTTAGCAACCAACTGCCATACATTGTATCAAGACAGAACAACGAAACGGACCTTCTAATGACACATAATTTTTATACTGACTGCAAAAGAACAAAATAATTACATATGCATCACGACAACAAAGACTCCAGATGATCAAATCAAGACACACATTATCTATCTATTAATGTTTCACGCCAAGTATATGCACACACATTGTACAAATTGTATAGACGAGGAACAACAAGACGAATAAAGCCAATGCTCTGAGAAATGAGATCCCAAGGACAAAATGAACAGCGTAACCGTCTACTTAACATAACATGAATAACTTATGAGCTACAAACAAATGTGTGCTATACATAGAATAATTCCTCACCTACTACAGTGCAGTAGAAATAGAATCTTCACACTAAACAATCGTGGACGAACATTTTGCATAGAATTTACCAACCAAAGCATATAGCCCCACAGAAAGAATTTAAGAAGTAGATCATTTCTACCGAGTTAAAATGATTATGAGAGGATCATGCAACTAGAAATCTTCAAAATTGCTTCCATGAGGATCATCTTCAGTGATGTTAAAGACATCAGGGTCATCTGCGACAGGTTCAAAGTATCGGCTATCTCCTGCATGACTCACTTTGGGTTTCAAGGGCGCTTGTTCCTGAGCATCACACTCCATGCCATTAAATGCTCTTACAACTTTTATTTTTCTTCTCAATAACTATATCTCTGCACTTAAGAATTAAAACTCTATCGAAATTCCCAGATTTTCGATAATAGTGTAGAACATGCATAATTCTCAATTCTAAAATTCTAAAAATAGACGAAAAAGTTGGATATACGCTATATTCCACGCTAAAGGCATATAACATTTTATTTAGAAACAAGGAAAATACTTTTTGATGCTTAAAAACTACTTAAATACTTTTGACACTTTCATCAATACATACAAAAGAAGTGGGATAACTCTGGATATATAGTGGAAGGACTCTTGTAAATATTTTTAGAACCATAATTTGGTACTGGAAAACTCGTAGATGTATGCCCCAGAGTGGCAAATGCAGATTAAAAAGTAAGAGTAGGAGAATGAGATTAGAATTGATGGAAATGGTAGAGCTGCATCGCTGCATGAGCTGAAGATTCGTGCTTTGTATTTCTTTGGAGGAAACAAAGATATTCTAAAAATGATTTTGTATAGATACAAATGCGATTATCGCTATTGAAATGTAGTTGGGCGTCTGCGAAATGAAACGTCGGTAGGAATAGCTATGTGATTTTGTTTCTATTAAGTTGGAAAGTATGCGATACGCATACTGATGATGGGTGAGGTTGTCGGGAAAGTAACAAGTCTGGAAGCATAGAAAAGTTTGATTCTGTGTGCGGACTGTTTGAAATAGGAGGAGGACTGGCGTGGAAAATAAACACGAAATGTGTCTGAGGCTGCATTTGTGTAGCGTGGCTGGAAACTACTTAGAGAGAGAAGAAAGGAACACAATATCCATTCTGAGCGGAGCGTTGGGCACCTGAAGAAAACTCATTATTCTGGAAACAGAGAGATGCAGTGCGAAGAGAGGAACTGGGGAGCGACTTGGGAATGGAATACTTATCTCTGGCAATCCATCAGAAGACGGAGAGAGCATCGGAGACATGCATAGTGGCAGGGCTTTATAGGTAGCGGAAGGTAGGCAGGTAAGGTAGGTCGCTTCCCGCTGCTTTCGATCTGACTCCGGCTACCCCAGAGTCTTTGGAGTGGAGAAGCCTTGCTGGCTGTGACTGGATTGCACTATTGAGTTGGAGATTCCTGTGCTGGAGGAGTGAGTGTGGATCGGAGATTCCTGTGCTGTAGGAGTGAGTGTGGATCGGAGATTCCTGTGCTGGAGGAGTGAGTGTGGATCGGAGATTCCTGTGCTGGAGGAGTGAGTGTGGATCGGAGATTCTTGGAGTGAGTGAGTCCAGTGAGTCGTGAGTCGGATTTGGCTCCCTGAAGATGCGAGGCCTGCCTGGGAGTCGCGGAGAGCGAGGAGACGTGCAGTAGCGCTCCTCGACGAAGAATAATAAAATTCGGCAACTGCGAGGAATCTCTGTCACTCAGTAGTCATGTTTGCTTTCTTTTCTTGTCCTCCGCTCGACAAGTGAGATGAGAGAGGACTGAGTGAGTCGACTGTGACTACTCCAGTGTACTCCTCGCCCGGCCTCACTCAACTCACTCACACTCGCCAACTCTGCCAATATTATTAAAAGTCCTTTTCACACTTTATCTGCACTGCACTCCAAGCACAGACGGAGGAATGATTTTTCCACTTACTCTGCATACTTCCATGCCTCTCCTACCGGGTAACTAGTGCACAGAGTCCCGACTCTAAGTAGTCTATAGAAGAGAGAGAGAGAGAGAAATTGGTTAAGCCAGCTAGCGACAGTCAGATTCATCTGCCTTTTTGCCTCCAGTCCTCTACATCCATGAATAATTCCCAAGATTTGGCACCCCTCAACGTTATTCTGAATACATTTGCTTTCCGCATGTTCCAATATTTCTCATTTGTACTACATGACTGCCCACGGAACTCCACTCCGCTATACCCAGTGTACATTTCTAACGAACATAAGCCCTCCTCTCACTCATCTCACTCACAATCATACACAAAATATAATCAGAGACGAGAGAGACCCCGCCACACCACACCAGACCAGGCCAGGCCAGGCGCCAGGCCAGGATACTACAGTGTGCTCCAGAAGTGGTGGAATCCAGGCGGAAACGTCCTGGTCCTATCTCTCCACAAGAGTATTTACCATTCCAAACTTTCTACTGCATACTTTCTTCCATAGTGGGCTTCCCTACAAACTCATCTACGATTACTCAGTGTGAATAGACACTCCAACTCTTAAATTATACTCCGGGAATAACTAGCGACCAGTCAAATCAATGACATTCAGGCGAGTCGTCGCTTTCCCCCGCTTTTCTCTTTCTCCCCGCACACCGTTGTTCCTTCCTTTCAGTCCCGCACTCCGCTACCTTCCTCCACTGACAATGACTTCACTCTTATTAATACTTTACAGAACTCACTCCCGAAACTCACTCGCTCCAACATCGACAGAAATACTTAGTTGGTTTAGCAGCAGCATCGCAGTCACACTCACTCACTACTCCTGACTAACGAAGCTAAACTAACTTCTATAATATTATACATCTTCAACATAATAAGTAGTAAGCAATGCAATGTACGTTGCGGCACGACGATATTTAGTTCTCCCGAGTCTCCGAGTATAGCCAGGCTTACAGACATTGCATTGTACATTATTACCATCCATAACCAGTCTTTGAGACAAGAAGAACGCATGACAACCTTTCAAGTTATGAATAACTTTTTACTAGACTTCGTCCTACTTTCTATACATACATACTACAGAGAGAGTCTATCCAATTTATCCATGCACCCTTTGATCGAAATACTCCAGCCTACGTAACCCCACTAAAGTAGCTACGATAACTTGGTTAGCTATTCACTTCTACACAATCAATTGCAGCGTTATTGTAGTCAGAAGTACGTACACACCAAATTACATAATACATCCCATTCATCAACAATACAAAAAATAAATCTCCTTAGTGTATAAACACAGTCGGAGGCTCCTGGGTTAACATACCTTCTTTTGGAAGATGGCAATCCAGTCTGTGGTTGCAAACCATCTATGGCTTTTGATGTCATTTACACCGTTTTTCAAATTACCAAACCGCTTAGTTAAATCAACCTGCAAATCAAAGCACAATATTCAAATCCCAAACTTTTCCCGATGATGCCAATGCAAACGCCGTTTTTCGTTCCACGTATTGGATTTACAAGGGCGAGTGGTAGCCGGAGAAATCTTCAGATGAAGATTCCAAGGCCGGGTAAACATAATTAAGAACGTACCTGTAGAAGGTTTCTGAGGAGGTCTTTCAGGTCGTTGGAGAAATGAGATGGAAAACGAACTTTCCCAGATACAATTTTTTCGTAGATTTGGATGGGTTGGTCGGCGAAAAAGGGCGGATAGCCTGCAGCCATTTCGAACACAAGAACTCCAAGGGCCCACCAGTCCACTGCTTTATTGTACCCCTTAGACAGAATTATCTCAGGGGCAAGGTATTCTGGTGTTCCGCAAAGGGTCCACGTTCTTCCTTTTACTCTCTTTGCAAAGCCGAAATCCGTAACCTGTACACAAATCATCGGTTAGCACAAACATTTCATGAATCTTATCCAAACCTAATATTTTTGTTACTTTTGAAGAAAAGTGGAACCGCAGGGACAGTAAAAGAATATTTGGTAAATTAGAGTTTCCTGGTATTATGCATAGTCTATTGATTAGGAAAATGATGATAAGTAAACCTTAATGTAGCCCTGGCTATCGATCAGCAGATTCTCTGGCTTCAGATCCCGGTAGATTAAATCAAGGTAATGCAGGTACTCAAAGACCAAAACAATTTGGGCTGCGTAGAATCGAGAATGAGGCTCACTGTACACAGTCAACAAATATTAGTTTCTCTCCCAAATAAATATGCAGGCGAAGTGAAATTATTAGGAAAAAGTGGTTTCCATCCGATTCATCATAGAAAATACAAAGCAAAATCATAAAAGTAGTAAAAGTAAAGTTTTAAATCTACTACAGGACAAGTTCCATTCATTTATGCATTTCTCGTTCATGCAAAGATACCATAACCATGCAGTTTCTTGAACAGTCTATGCAAAATCATCCAGCTACATTTACTCAAGTGCAATGAGAGAAATTATCCAAACACAACAAAAATTAACTACTCTAAAGTATCTAATAAGAAGTAAAACAATTTCTACGGCGGCCACTAATTTACACTAAATGCAACACAGATGTGCGTTTTTCTAAATAATCCAGTAAAATACAAGTGAAATGCTAAATGCTACATGGACAAGGAAAACTAAGTAAGTGTACTAATACAAATAGAGAAAATTGATCCAGAAATGCAATTTAACCGGCTGAAAGTCACTAATGCAGAAAGGACACTGTTTTTTATAACTTGCGTAGGCACTAACTACAAATAAATGTATCTGGTGATACGAAAAGAAATGAAGAACCACAGATACGAGGACCAATGACTAAGAGCAGATATTTTCAGAAATGCACTATGAAAGCTAGTTAGCAATAATTACCTAATGCCAATCTACTTATCTAATCAATGGCGGTTGGCTGTACCTAAGTAATACTATTAGGAAATGATAAAATATGTCCTTGAGTAAGAACATTCATGAATTTTACAGGCGCCACTGAAGGTGGTCAAGTTAATATCGTGTAAATAATAGTAACATAGGTTTATTCGCCCCTACTGGCAAGGGAATGTTTCAATTTCACTGTTATATAAATATAAGCTGTGCTAAGAGCTGCTTGACTTTTGTTCAGAAAAGACTTTCACAGTCAATTAAACAAAGGACAATTTTAAACTAATTTTGTTAAGTGAACAATACTTTGTTTCTGTTACATGTTTCTGTTTCCGACTGGAAAATAAATAGTTAAGGGGAAACCAACTAATTATAATGATAGTCACTACACTACGAAATAACACTACAGCAATAGAAAACCAATTTCCTAAATTCTCGCTAAAATTTACTACAACCTACAGAGGAGAGGAGTCAGCCCACAGCTCTCATTTACTACAGACTAGAGACTAGATCAAAAGAAGACACTATTTAATCCTAGTAATTAGAAAACAGAAAAATCAAACTCTACAGATGCAGTGAGTGTAGAATGCAAAGATCTATAGGTAAGAGTGCATACAACTACAGTAAAATGAGCAAAAATTAACAAAAGTTGGCAATATTGGAAAGTAAGGGAAAACCAGATGTAATACATTCATCAGGGAAAAATAAGTGCACAGTGACAGTATAGCTCTTCCTCTTACGACACTAAAACGGCAGGCATGGAGTAATGAGCAACCTACGACTACAAACTACAATGGGTAATCGGGGTACTACCAGTGCAGTACCTAAGTAGTCTATTTAAAGTACAACAACTATAAATAATGCTTTTTTCAGTTCTTTAAAAATAGTTTCCATTAACCTCCAACTTCTCCAACTTTCTATAAATACCATTCAATTTAGTCAAAAATGTGCACAAATCAATCACACTTTCGTTAATAAGGTTTGAAAAAATGATTTCACGGGGTATATTAATTTTTCTTTGTTTGTTTTTAGTAACATTATATACAAATTGTTGTACTGATTGCGCAAAGGGAATGAAAAATATTATTTTAGCAATTTTTGAATGACGAAAACGGATTTGGTTGAATAATAATGGAATCCGAAATCTAGGAATTGAATTTGAAATGGTAAGGAAACGAAGGAAACCAGTATGTATTGTTTGAAGGGATTCGAAAGTGGATTCCCCAGAGTGAAATGTATGAAAATAGGTCATGGATGGGGAATTATGTTATAAATTGCAATAGACACAATTGGGATGTATATAAAGTGAATTAGATATTATAGATGTTTAATAAAAGTGAAAAGGATAGGAAACACAGCGTTGACTAGTGCATTGTGCATTAGACTGGACTAGTTTGAAATAGAGTTGTAGTGGAAGTAGTTGGCATTTGTGGACTCCGACTCATGCTGGGAAAACCGCCATGGAATTAGACGGGAAGCTGAGGGCTAAGGTAGAATCTAAATGCACGGAAGCTCACTACATTGACAGTGAGGAGGATGAGATGAACCAGCGAGAACATGCTTCCACCATTTATGGTTTTCTAAAGGATGAGCACTATGCTTACCTAAATCGACCTGTTTTCCTCAAATGGGAAAACATTTCCCCTCCGGGGATATACTCTAGTACCATGTATAGATTGGAATTGTCCTGTAACAGGTCAAACAACAATATCAATTAGAAAATACACAATCAAATTTCCGCCTACCTAAATCTTCCGAGTTTGCGAAGATGAGAAAACATTTCTCCTCCGTTCACGTATTCCATCAGCATGTACAAGTTGGTCGTATCCTAGAAACACCTCGCGATTTTCATCATTCTTTTCATTTGCATTTATCTCGATATATTCATTTCGAATTAGTACTTGGGCATACATAAAACTCAAGTGGGACTATTATTCTACCATGTTGTACCTCAATTCACATTAAGGTTAATCAGATATAAAAATACGAGCTCAGCACACATTAGACGTGTATTATTAGGCTAGTCCAGCTATAAATTCGTCGACTGTACTAATACGGGCAGGAGTCTATTAAATATAAATAGCTAACATGGAAATTCACAATATTAGGTTTAGATATTATACTAACTAACTAACTAAACTAACACAGGTAATACTATTATACTGCTGTCTAGTGTCTACTGGTAATGGTAAGTACAACATATTGTATTCTAGGATATCACGTTCGCAGAGCATATATTGACTCCTTACAGTATGCAATTTTGAAGCAGACATAGAGAGTCGAATTGGTGCTCATCTGAATTCAGTGAATGGACGATGGCTGGCTATATATTATAGGGAGTACTAAAGTAAAGAGTACTAAAGCTAACTAAGTAAGGATAAATGAACCACTCCCAATGATTGTGTGAGTTGAAGCTCGCTAGCTCAGTAATTTTGAAAATTGCATGGACAGGTAAATATTCAATGACACTCAGACAATAAAGATCAACGTGAGCTATCACACTATCTCTGTAAAGTGAGTGACCATGCAATGCTGGGGCCTGCATAGAAAAAACGTGTTTTTAATTTAATACTACCTTCTAATTCTAGCCAGCCAATACAAAGTAGCGAAGCTGAGCTACTCCAGCAATTATTATAAAAACTGATCATGTAGAGCCGAGTCACATCACACTCTTCATGTTCCTCTTCATTTGCATTTTTGCATGATGGGAAATCCTATAATCTCTATTGACCTGCGCTGTCATTAGAATTGGAAAACTGTCGGAGAGCTTAAAATTGTACATGTTCAATTCGATAGAATGTAAAAAGTGAATAATATTACAATTTGTGTGAGGTAGTCTGATAGAATTGACGAAATTATACGATTTCATTTGTGGAGAGACTTGAATTAAATGACATACCTTAAAATGATACTTGAGTGTGACCAGGAAAGGGAAGTTGATAGCATGCAGAATTTTCTTTTCATTGAGGGTGTGTTCAACCTGCTTCAGTTTGACAACTTTTTGCTTATCCAGTATCTTCATTGCATAGAATTCTTTGGTGGATCGGTGCTGAACAAGCATGACACGGCCAAAGGACCCTGTTCCTAGCGTCTTCAGTCGATCAAAGTCATCTAACGTGGAGCCACTCTGCTTATCCAAACGATAAACATTAAAATGCACTTACATTTGAACTGCTAAGCTGAGCATTCAGACGTTTACGTCATTTAAATCCCCGGAAAACAAAACAAACTGCATAAGTAATCCTATCCATGGCATAAAACGCCGAGCGTCTCCGTTCAATGCAACTAGTAGGTCATATTTGGGTTATAAGGTCCTTATCACTCGGAAATCTCATGAAAAGGAGTTTAATATGTTTATAAGGCTGGGAAGGAACGTAAAAAGTTAGTCCAAGAAAAATGATCTAGTGTAAACAATAATTGCATTCGGATTGAGCATTGAACTACATCCATAAAACGAAGCCTTAGAAAAACTAACTGCGAATAAATAGGAGTGGAGACCTTAGAAATGTACTCTACCGTAAGAAAGGTATTATATTCATTTCATTCACCGAATTTAAGCTTTGTTCGAGTTTTCTCCATTAGGTGCACTACACTACACTGACATTGACAACTTTAGGATCAATAGTTTTGTTGCTCATGTAAGTAAAAAAAATCCTTCTTACCCCAGAGGGATTCCGCCACTTTTCTTCGAACTCTTCTTTTGCTTTCTCGAGCCATTCTCGAACTGTAATTCAAACAATAAATAATAATTATATATAAATTGAGATATATTGTCGTCTGGGTTTCAGAAAGATTCCTTTACATATTAGATCAGACAGAATTTATCGAATTTAGCCCACTACGTAATAAACTTCACTATTAGATTAGAACTTAGCAAATACTTTTCCAGCCCCTTATCGTACACACAGAGAAAATGGAGAAGAATTCAATTTCGACTAACCATCTGACATATCAACACTAGAAATTTTCAGAGTCTAATAATTATTTGCGAAAACGTCTCCCTGTGTTCCACAGAGCATCACAATATTCACAACGACACCACACTGTGCACTGTCTGCGAGGAAGAAAGAAATGAAAAAATTTCCTTGTACAATCACACGTACACTCTCATATAATCTAAATATAAAATTATGTTCGTTTCTTGCTGGAGTAAGAAAGGCGTAAATGTAAGAGTCCAATGAGTTGTGGTCTCACAGCTGACTGTAGCAAAATATTGTCCCTGGCTTGATTTTCAGTCTGGATTCCGCACATGTCTCTCCTATTTTTCATTCATACTACACTCGCAGGCAAAAATACTTGTAGCTTCCCTTGGTGCAAATATAATTTCCAGTGATAAGAGTTTAACCCATGTACACCACCTATTTATAATAAGTATGTATGTATGCAAGCAGACTCTAACTAAACAATAATCCTCAATGCCATAGACAGAGCCTCATCAGCGAGCAATAGTGTCTGTTGTTCAAGTGTACTGTGCACACACCATTTCAGTTCTGACTCAAATGGTTAACATTATCTTCCTCGACTGATTGCGAACATTCACAGTTCCTTGTGTAAGGAATAATGAGTAAGAAATTGCACTCCAACGTTTAAAACCAACAACTTCCTTCAAAAAACCAAAGCTTCATCTTCACAATGACGTCCTTTCAATTTTCGCAGAAATACCCAAATAAACCACACTGGTTACATCCACTTTCCAGCAAAGCAAATATTTTGGGACATCCGCGAAATTCCGAAAATTTTCTTATTTTTCAACAACAAAGCGCCCTAAGTCTCACTGCGTAATGCATACTGAACTAATGAAGATAGAGTTGATCGCAATTTCTTTTTCGTAACCTTTGCAGTTTCCCACAATTGGAAAATACTTGGTGAATTTCTCTCCGTCGAATTTTGCATGCTGACTTACATCGTAGAAAAACAACAAAATAATTGTCAGAACTTTTAACCTTAATTCTACTCTAGATAATAGTATTTTGTATCTCCCATTACATCGCTAAATTACACACGCCACAACTTGTAGTTTATGTGTGTGTACGTACCTAAATCATTTCAGGCAACATTACCTACACTAAATATTGTTTTTCCAACGTAGAACGTCGACTGGACTCACTATGGCTGAAGTAGTTAAATAATCTTACTGAATAAACAGTACCAATACCAATTTATACAGAGTGATATTATGTAGAAGTAAATGCCTTCGTACACTCGGCTGAGACATGAGTGAGTGATCCAAACATGAACACGTACCTACTACCTACTGCGCCAAGTAAACTATAAAATACACTTATCGTTAGCTGACTTAGTTAGCCATGATATACAATGTGCAGAAAAGTAGATGTGATGTTAGACATTTATACAATGCTCAATGTAGTCGTGTGAGAGCGGAATATCCCGAGTAAAATGATCTACCAGCCAAAGCAATTTATTACATTACTCCAGATTACATTACAACTTTACAACTGATAGAATGTGAAATCAGATTAAACACAAAGTGCCTAAAACTGCCATTGTACACAATTTCCCGTTCCGACGAATGACATCTTGTCTACCTCGCTCCACTGTTTTCTTACCGGCTAAGGCTTTATTCATCAACAACACCAAATTGAAATTGATTGAAGAAGAGCCGTGCCGTAATTTATACTCACGAGCAGTATGTAAAACTATTTCATTTCCATCAAACAACACAACATGCAAAATGACGCTAGACGAGTAATGCACCTTGCTTGCGTGTAATCGACTCTATTCCATCTTTACCTATTTGTAAAACATAATAGATTTTCATGATACACCACGCGCTATTACACTCGACACCACCTTGACACACTATCTCCCTTAAATTATCCGCAGTGCTCATGGAAAACCATTTATTTCACAAATTTAACAAGGCAACTCAATTCAGTTAAATACTATGTCAACTTAAATACTGCACCAATCAAAGAAAAAATTGCATGAAAATATTCTACATTCTACCAATAAATTCTGGGCAATTTATAAATATTTAAACTTACTTTAGGGTGCAAATGAATTTATTTTTTATATATTATTACTAAAAAATTTAATACAATCGATTTTGATTTTGCTGCAGATACTATAAGCCAGATGTCAATTTTAAAACTAGCCTACAAAACTAGGCATTTATGACATTATCTGTACAAAATTCAAGCACACATTGGCGACATCTACAAAATTGAATTTAAAGAGAGCGTTTCGTTTCAATTTTTGATGTAAAATTGGAAATTACTTTTTACTTGTTGGGATTAATAAAATATCCCAAACAATGAAAATGTTAATTCTTGACAAATTAATCAGACTTTGGGAGGTGGTGAGTGAAAGTGTGTTGGGGTGTGGAAAGTGTATTTCCGTACTGCGTTACATGTAGCCAAGACACGAAGCGCGCAGTAACAACGTACAAATTGCTGCTCAGTGCAGTGTATGCGAAGAAACCGATGAAAGTTGGTAGGCACTATCACATCAGGCGAATGCAATGTAGAAAAGCAGAAAATAGTCCCCATTGTGCAAAGTATGCTTAGTGTATTTTTCTGCAGATTGTGCAGATGTGGGGAAAGACGCAAAGCGTTGAGTATTCTTACTCTGCATTGTATGAGTGCATATAGGAGTAGCACCGAAATATATTCGGTATAGGAAAAGCATGAAACATTATATGAGGGACGGATATAATAGTACGAGTTGGTATAATCCGTACGCACTAATAGAGATTATGTACATAGTGGCACATATAATATGATACTGGATTTTGTTTTTGGATGTATTCAAGAACTTTATAAACGTCTCCTAATATCTACCGATTTATATTAGTATTAAAGATAGAGATTTTGCTTATTATTGGTAAAAGTGGTATAGCAAGGCACTTGAGCGACGGTACTACTGTTGA
Source organism: Yoshiicerus persimilis (assembly GCA_020352615.2). Taxonomy (NCBI): domain Eukaryota; kingdom Metazoa; phylum Arthropoda; class Collembola; order Entomobryomorpha; family Tomoceridae; genus Yoshiicerus; species Yoshiicerus persimilis. The sequence goes on along the minus strand of CM060170.1, from coordinate 37,256,247 downwards.
CTGTTTCCATTGCCACTCCCATATTGTCGAGACATGTACACTAGAGTACAGAGTACATAATATGATAATATTATACTAGCACCGACTTCAGAATTCAGATAAGTCTGTTAGTTTCTGTACTTATTACAACTTAGGAACACGAAGTCTATGTAATATGATTTGCTGCTCCAACTTTTCCGCAGAATTTACATGGAGTCGGAGTTACTAGTCTGAAACTGAATGTATTCAATTCTCCATCCTAAAAATCGCTAAGAACCATTTTCATTATTCGCTAACTGGCACTACGGTACGCTATAAAATTATCTGCCTCTATTTCAAATTGTGCACAAGTATAAATTTCCATTTCAATCTATATTGAACTACAGCCAATAACAATATTGTGCAGTCTGCTAGAGAAATACAATACAACATACGTAAAATTATTATCTCTCCTACAGATTTCGTCCTATATATACCTTTCCGACTTGTGCTCAATGCTCAACTCAATTTCGCTGTGCAGACGAATACACATTGTTTATCCTCTATACCTCTGCCACACGCAGCATATTATCCGTACAATATAATATTTACTGCATGAAAAACATAGCAACTGGATGCTTATTATATTCTAGAGGACGTTTCATAGGGCATCGCATTACAGATAGTTAATTCAGTCAACAACGAACATGCAGATGAATACTTATGTTAAAACATCTTATCCAATTCAGTTAGCGCAATAAATACACATATGACAACGTACATTCCGCATTCGAATACTTAATAGACTAGCTAACTTTAGGGAATTACTAAACCAGAGGAGCCACATTTACATCACAAACATCGCTGTTTGTATTATTGACAAGCCAGGCTGCTTCAGTTCGTAAGTCGTACTTCACTCGATTTAATTAGATACGTACCTATAAAACTTGGCCATTTTGTGGTTTCCAAACACAGATTTACGGTTTGAGGGATTTGTCATCGCGAACTGATCAGCGGAGATACTCATGTATCTTCAGAGGGTTTTCATATACATCCCTCCTCCTACTTCAACTTACCAAAACTTTGTCTGTGCATTTATATTCACTCCTTTTTGGCAACATATCCAAGTAATTCTAAACCCGGATAAAATATATTGCAATATGAATGAACCAGTGCAGATTTATGGCCTTCCTCTATAACTTTAATATTTACTATTCCTAAAAACATAAATATATACACCAAATAATAATGACATGTTAACGGATCGAGTGAAAGAGCTTTTTTCTTGTCAATGATGCTGTGACATATAACATAAAAGATTAAAACTACAGCTTTTGAAATTTTCTAAAGAGGCTTAACAATATATACATAAATAGTAATCGCAATTGCACAAAAGATTTCTAAATATTTTCAAGTAATGAAGAATTTAAAAAAATGGCATTTAAAGTTTAACTTGAAAGCTCTTCTTTATCTACTATTTAAGACACTCATATTTAAAGTGCTTTTCCTGTTCTTGGTTTGCATTGAAAAATGACTCCCTGTCATGACTAGGATAAATTAATTTTTGTGTATATAATGATTTCAGAAAAATTGGAATTAATCGAGTTGGAACTATTGCATGATAATATCCATAAAGATTAAAACTTGCTGACAACGAACGCGAAATACATTAGGAAATTGGAAAATGTCGATTTAAAGCTTTCCACACGTTTAGACTTAACATAATGCAGGAACACGCATTGAGCATTGGTACCTATGTGTACTATTAGCAGTTATCTAATCACATGTAATAGAATATCGCAGTGATAGTGAGCACATGTGCAAAATAATATTAATGATACTGTGTTATGAACTCGCTTTCGCATCCCATTACTTTTAGACAATGCAGTATGGAAAATATTACCCATTATGATTTAACTGAAAAGCGTATTCTGTATTATTATCAATATGTCAATGCATTGTATCATATATCTCATCCATGCATGCAATACGAGAATACGATATCACATGAATGTGTAAGTCACAGAGAAATATACAGCATAACATGTCAATGAGTTTTTAATATTAGGTCAGGCACCTTTTGTGATGACTGAATAGTTAATCTTAAATATTACACTGAAACATTTAATTTTTATCTTGTATAGTTTAAGAAATCTATTATAACAACTTTTACTAAAATTCAAGAATACAGTTTCCAAAGATTTTTTTTCCTTTTTGCAAACCACATGACTGTACAAGCGAATGTACTAGCATGGCATTTACATATTATGGCTAAGGGAGATTGGACTATCATTCAAATAATCTTCAATCCTTCGGAGATGCCTTATTACTTATTATTGCCTCTTGCCTGAGAGGCTGAGGTGTGTAATACACAGATCAATCAATAGAGTGTACACATCTCCACCTTTTACAATTCGCGAACCATGCAAAACGCCAAGAGCTTCATATTATGCATTCATTGCATTCTGCCTCCACGAAATCAAACTGTCAGATAGAAAGCGTGTGATCAAAATGCTCATGAAAATCTAAGCTATAGAAAATTTGGGATTTGTGGAAGTACAGACAAGTTTTCATCATTCTCCCTTTGCCTTGAGATATTGAATATTTACACTTCTGTTGTCGCAGAGACAAATTTGCTGATGGAAGTTGAAGTCGTTGGCATGTATGAATGTACACAATGCAAAATGGGAAGATTTCGAAGCCGAATTATTGACTTGGTTTACCAATCATGCAGTCAAAGACGAATCCATCGACCTATTGAACGGTTGCACTGCGCACTCGAATTATCCTACAGTCAGTCGTATAAAATAAAGTAAAAGAAGCTTGTTTGCCGCGCTAACACTCTCGCTTCAAAACTCAACTCAAATAACGTTATAACATTTTATGCTGACAAACAAATCATGTTCAAATATGGATATACAAGGAATAAATAAGACCTTCATGTAGGCCACGACTGCATGGTTTCCTGTAATCTGCAACATATTTTCATTTCAACAAAACTAAACTACTTTATCATAGTGTTTTCCACACTTACAGTAATAAAGAAACCTGAACGACTAAAATTCAAATACAACAAAGTTAACATTTCTACTGGGTGCTTCAACTAAATGTCTGCAACTGTTTGTTATTAGAATTTATAAGACTTTGTGGTATTCGCAATGAGATTTCACAAACCCTACCTATTTAAGTAGAATTTTAAATGTTATTTGCAAAGTGAATTCTTCGTAATAAACTCCTTCCCAAAAATTTTATTCCTAATTCGAATAACGTATGTTCTCTACCATTATGCCATAATTTTATCACTCTCGCGGTATTAACACGAGGCGGTGGATAATGGTTTACCATGGCTTCCAGGGACAAGGCATATATACTAGTTATTTTTAAAAAGTTGTTTTTGTTGCCCTGCAGAAATAGAAAGTTAGAAAGGCGTTATGAAAGAAATTGGAGTGTTATGTAATGCCAAAGATTGCTTTCTCAGTTTAGACCTTTGCCGTCTGTATTTGTGAGGATCTTACGTAATATGAAAGACTGGTAGGAGCCGAGCATTGTTGTAGGTGTTCTACGAAGTTATATTCTACGATTATTACGATTAGTTTCTATTTTAAGAAAACCGCCAATAAATAATGCTGGAGATGTTTGACTTTTGCATTGTGGAGTGGGGAAGAAGCGCAGGCGTGTTGGTTGGAGGTTTCGATGGCTATTGCCGATTCCATTGAATTTGTTGTAGGAAGCAGTATTCTGAATGAAAGCGCCTAGCGTAATCGTAATAACAGTTCCTTTTTGAATGTGGATGCTTTTGTTGGTGATGTCCATATTTCTTTGGTGAACCTGAAATCAGTTTCATCTAAACGAAGGAACCCGAATTCTTTTGTGGCCGTTTCTTTGATATTAGCGAGTTGGTTGGGTTGGGAAGTATAGGAGGGAGATGGGATGAGAGTGGAAACTGTGAGATCTAAAATTGTGTCAGTTGAAATCTAGCTAGACAAAGAAGACAGTGAGAGACTAACAATAGCCAATAACAAGATTGTAACACTAGAGGTAGAGGAGGGAGCCTAAGACGGGCAAAGAGGAGTAAACGATGGCTAGCTTATTTTTGGTAGTAGTGTGGAGTTTCTTGAAATTTCTTCTGTGAGCAATTGAAGAGGAGTAGAAAAGGAAAGGAGTGAAGGAAAGTTTCTGCACAGGTTTAGAGTCGGTTGGCTGAGAGTCCAGAGCAGGCAGCGGAGAGCATAGCGGGAGTAGGTGGGTTAGGCAAGGAGAGCAGAGAGAGAGAGTTAGGTAATGGTTGTACGAGTTGGAAAGTAAGAATGTGCCATTGGTATGTATACAAAAAGGTGCTCTAATATTATACAATGGAATAAACTCACTGTTACTCCTAAGAACATCATTCTTGCTAAAAGTGTGAGCTGTACAGTGTATTTATAGGAGATATACGTCGATAATATAGCGATATCAGTGGTCTATGATGCACAATGCTATAGTTGTGCGAGGACGTAAAAGTTTGGTTCCTCTGAGAGCACGGTATATTGTGCCTACACACAGCATACCGGTAACACGGTTACGAACCAGTTACACGGCAGCTACGCTACTCCACCACACCTTACTGTAGCCATGGCATAGTGCATAAGATGTAGCATACCTTTAAGCCGAATCTGACCAATAATGCTCCAGCAGCACACATAATATTATTCAAGACATACAGTTCTTACGTAGACATACATATTTGCTTGATAGAAGACTCCACGAACCTCTATAGTCATAGTCAGCCGTATTCTTCATCGATTCTCTTATTATCCTCCTGCATCCATCTAGCCAACCTATAGTGCCCAACTGCCATCCATACCCTACCTACGTTTAACTGGGCTCCTAAGGTCAATAATCCGCCACAAACAAGTCACTTGGACTCCGACTACTTTCTCATACCTTCCCTAGCCAAATACCTAACCAAATAGTCACAGCAGCTTACTCTAACTTACGATATTTAAGACAAACACAACTAAACGCATTAAAAAACCTCCGACAGTCTACTCGCCTTTATGAGCTCTGCTGCCCAGCCACACTACCACATTAGTGTTACGGGCTACTTTATTTCATCACCAGTCTAATTAGTCATTACTCACAATCACAATCACAATATAATAGTCTTTCTCTACTTATTGTCACTAATTAAAATATACTACTACGGCTACACTCACTCACTCACTATAAACTACTAACCTCCACTCTCAGCTAAACCACTCCACTTCTCCAGTACCACTCCCGCTCCCTCCAAATAACAAAATATTATATTAACCAATAAGTCCAGAAACAAAGGCATTAAATGCAAAGTCCTTCATCCCTCATATCAACACATACATCAGTATTACAAATTTAAGTACTAACATAACAAAACAGTTTGTTTCTGCTCTCCTCGGCGCTGCACTGTGCTACACACTCTTTTGACATGGACACATCATGTATTCCACACCATGGGAATTAAAATTCCCATTCTTCCATCCCGCTAACTAAGCTCGTCAAAAACAACATTAAACATTCGAAACCAAAAAGAATACTATCAACATTTCAGGTCCCTCTCGTAAATTCACTTTCAACCAATTCTCTCCTATTTCCCATCTACACCTTCCTCTACACTCTTTTTCTGATAAGCAAACAGTTACCCAACTTTGTTACTACATATCCTAAACATGTTACCTTCAATGTCAATTCCACTAACCTTCTCTATCCCCTACTCCCTACCCTTTTCTCTTTACTTACCTAATTCTTCCCTTTTTTCTCTCTCTCAGCTAACTCATGTCACGACTCATGACTCAATTTATGAATTTGCCCTTCACCAAACTCATTTCTTTCCAGACCAAATACCCTTTTCGCATTCTCTACAACATTATTGGCAGGTTCTTCTAGGCTAACTGCTCCAATTTTCGGAACTTTTAGACGCATCCCTGTAAGCAAAGGATATTAAAAAGCTGATGCAGTAGTTTCACTTATATATAAGAATGTGAGGCCAATATTAATGTATTTTTACGAAAGAGATATACTACTGCTTTACGAAAAATAAATTTCCAAATTCGAAAATCCTATCTAACTGAAATTCGTTACACATCCAAAATGCTTTAATAAATAAAACAATGAAAACAATGCAAATTAATTACAGCTCAACAATAGATATAACATAAATATTATTATTTCATCCGACTTTTCTTTCTTATCTTTCTATTCTACTTTAGATTCCGTATTTTTAAAGCTTTTAATATAACAAATAAATTGTACACAATTCATTCTCATGTCTGTAAAAAGTGCAAATTAGAAACTGCTTATTTACTCACAATTTTAAGAAAAGTAGTTTTAATTTGTCGCATTTAGATATTAAGTCACTTTAGAATAGGATCTGAAGAATAAACGCCGATATTTGAGGAGAATAGTTGGCAAATGACCACGGAATGTGCGGCCTCACATGCTTCAACGGAAACATTTGCCCATTCATCCGTGAAGTAAACCCTAAAGGAGTTCAATATCACCGAACGGGATTGCAATTTAGGAATAATGTCCAGAATCTCCCTCCAAAGAAAAAATCCGCCAGGCAAAGTAAACTCAATAACAGCAGATATAGATTTCGCAAAAGAAATACTTGTCCTGAGTTTTCTCCTTGAAAAAGTCAACTCTACCGAATGACTGATTGAATCTTGGTTCCATTACTTCATTAGGTACTATATCCATTGAAATTCTCATTCTACAGGGATTAAGAAGCAAGTTCGTTTTCTATTCTATATATCGTCTAAAATAGATACTAAGAATGAAATAACCATTTCGGATCTACAAATACATCAACACTATAAACTATTAAATAGACTGACACTACTCAATAAATAGTGTCAGTCTATTCAATAGTCTCTCAATAAAAGAGACAAGTCCCAATGCATAAGAATACTACTTATATGACCGTAGAGAATGGTGAGGAAACACATATGACTTGAATAATTCAGAACAGATATGATAGCTGCAACTATGCAAAATTATAATCTATCTTGAAGTTTCTTTCATTTAATTTAACTGTTACTGATAATCCAAATGACTTTAAAAGATTATATTAACATTCACTACTCGGACTCATGTCAGTTCTATACCCGCCAATTCAACTATTATTCTTTTTATTCAGATATGCAATTGTAAGGATTAAATACTTATACCTTCATAAATTCTATATATCGGCTTACTTCATACACTTAGTACATTTTATCAAATGAGTAGGATACATAGAAGAGGCATAGGTACCTATAATATGTAGAGATAGACGGGTACAGTATTATCGGGATCAAGTTTACATTGCTGCTAGTTTATGGTTTCTTCAATTGGATTCTTGCTTACATAAGCATACTTCATAAAGACCACCTTTTGTGCTCTAGGCCACCATTGATATTATATCGCTTTATTTTACTTGAGTACCCAGTACATGGTAACTATTATCTTCACTATTATAGTTCTCAGGCTCGCTTTAATTGTCCAAGTTTTTAAATCACTTTTTTAAATTTTTCCTTAAGTTAATTCCTATAGGTACTCAAACTCAGCTATATTATATCATTCACAACCATTCAAGTATTCATACATCGATAGGCAGTAGCCTTCGCCATGGATCTGCTTGATCTACTCCGTTGTTTTTATTTAAATTCTCACACTTACACTTTCCTAGTTAACGCGATAACGCGCAATAAATATGGAAATTCACACTTTATACATAAATCCAATGAAAAGAAGGTTAGCTCATTAAATGATTTTCAACAAAAGTACATCTGGCACTATTAATGCTGTATTTTTGTCTTTTTGAACACCAAATTGGGAAAAATTATAAAAACAACTGAAAAGGTACAAGAGAAAAGTTGTTCAACAGAAGTCATTACTTTCAAGATCAAAGTCTATGTAATCATGCATTCTTAAAATGAACATATATTATTGTTGTTTGACTTCTGTTCAAAGTTGCACAGGAAGACTATTTATAGAGTTCAATATCAAGTGTATTATAATATCATTGGAAGTTCACCTGTCACAATGGTGTGACCTGACAGTGACAATCGTTACGGTGCTGTGAGCATTCCAGGCAAGAGGGAATATTACAAACGCCTAACATTCAGCAGTGCTATTAATTGAAGTCGAGACTGTGGAGAGACCTAAAGCTTTCATTGCAAGAATTCCTCATAGAATAAGCTTAACAGTTCTCTATATATTTGTATAGCTAGATTCTTTGGATTTTCAGTCTCATTATCTCATTAGTTCATTCAAAGCTGTAAGCAAAACACAATTAACATTGAAAATATAGACTCAATAATTACTCAACACATATTATTACAATATTCAGATTAGGAGTATTGTTTCGTCTACAATTTATGTGCATTATTGTATGATATGTACACTAACCGAAACAATAATAAAAGTATGTAAACATATTTTAATTTCTAAAGATTGCATACGAAAGCCGGAAAGCCTAAAGATATATCAGAACGTACCATATTGCGTACCTATATTTATAGAACAGTGGGGTTTGAAACATTGATAAATAAATCTCAATTGCAATTTATTGCACTTAGCACTCATTTCAAATTCTTTAAATTAAACGCATGCATGAAGGCATCGCGTCAGCAAAAAAGTTTGCAAATAAATTTTTGTGCCTTTTTTTGGGTCTGATTTAAATTGCAATTATAGCTTTGTCCGGGACAAAATGCCTAGCTATCTAAATATTGAAATGGAATTAAGCGATAAATGGGAAGGTAGAATGTATCTGGCTATTCAATCACCAACATGCTACATAATTACTAATTACAAGTTCAGAAGTACGCACTTTTGGAAATCACAATGAATGGTTTCAGAACGTAAAGTAAATTGTATGACAAATGGACGTACAACGGCTCGATTACAATTACACACTCTGGAAGGAAATACAATTGGTAAACAATAAAACCATTATCGCCGTGAATCTTTAAAAATAAGTCGAGGTCGAAAATATTTTCTTGCCACTTATTCAAGCGCTTACAATTTTAAGAATTTACGCCAATATTTACTAGTGAGTTTACGGTATTTGTGCATAGAATTGTCCAGAAATACCACAAAATATTTATGCAGCAAGTTGCTATCTACATTTATCCTTTGACAACAGTCATTTCCTTGAGGGTCAGGAGTCCGTGTTGCAGTCCTGTTACTTTTCCCTTATTTCCTATGACACATTGAGAATCCTTTGATGACTAGGTTATTATTAATTCTTTTAAGTAAATAGACAATATCTAAAGATATACGAAAACATTGATTGCACTATTATTATTATTGTACTTTCCCATTTTCGTTAAGTAAACATTACAATTATGTTGAATAGTGAATCACATGCTTCGTACTATAACCGCATTATTACTAATAGTACTTTGATGTTGATTCAGATGTTCTTTCTATTGATGTTGTCTAGTGTAGTGTGTAGAAATGCTCAACAGCAACTGAAATAGACAGCTTTAAAAGGTACTCATTACAGTCTGTAATACTACAGAGACGCACTGTTACTGTCCGTCTGTCCCTATTCTCAATCTAAACTAAAGGCAACAGACATGAGAAGAACGCGAAATAATTGAGGACTCATGTGTACTTATTGATTAATTAAGGAGCTCACAAATATAACGTTACTATTTTCCACAAAGGGGAATCGATTTGTTAAAGTTAATGAACACGAAATGACAAAGGAATAATTATATAATATGTTAGTGTAGTTGCAGCGAATCGCATTTATTACACTTAGGAGCGCCGAGGCATGAAGATTGTCATACTAGAAGGCTAGGCACAGAGAACCTGCACTGAATCTACCACACTAATCGATACTTTTGCTAAGATACCAATACCCAATTCTATTTAAGAGTTCCAATGAAACAAAAATTATTTCTGCTCCACAAAACACAGATGAGGTGTGTAAAATTCTTCACTTTTCAAAGATACTTTCCAGTAGTTACAAAGTTCCGTAAAGTTCAATGTCTTTTTTTCAATCGAGAATACTAAGACAGTGCACAATTAGTATAGACATACAGAAATATTAAATTTCCTCAAAAGGGAACCTGACAAAGGCCTCAGTTCGGTGGCTCGACCCTACAGGTTTTCCACTCATTTGATTCACCGATGCATTGTAGTAAGAAAGGCGAAGGAATTCCTTTTGAAGTGAACTACTTAAATTGGCTGAGCGTGAAGAAACATTTTTTATTTACTTCAGAGACCATAACAATCATTTTTTCTTTTCATACCTTAATATCATCAAAGCAATCGATTTTACACATTTAATCTCTATTTTGTAAAAGTTTCGCAACTCTTCCTGTCTAGTCGCAGCATTAACATGCATTAAATGTCTGGTCTGCCTCGATAAAAATGAATGAATTCGTCTTTTATGTATTTATGTCTTCACAATGCTTCCACCGCTTACACACTTACTACCAGAATAGACAATTTTATAAAATCTGTAGTGCCATGGCTATAACTATATGTAACTCTTTGGTTGGGTTTCGCTTCACATAATATTAGGTTTTCGTATATCGGAAGAAAATATGTATTTTCATTTCTTTTCCTAAATTGGGCAAGGTTATGCCATACAATACATTAGATGTATGTATATCTTCTCCACTGTCTATCAACTTATAAATACATTTTATACGCTTGTGACAAGGACAAGTATATTTATTTTATCGATAGTTTGGTAAATATAGAAAAATGAAGTAGAATTTAAAACTCAGTACAAAGAGTAGACTTAGCCTATTTATTTAATAGTGTGTAGTACATTAAACGTCAAATAAAGCTTAGAGTCGTGAACCTCTTCAGATGATATAGCATGCTCTTATCGATCTTTAAATAAAAAATGTCCATTGTGATACAGCTCAGCTGCACCAAAGCTAATGTTTGGAGTTGTATGCCTGGATTTAGGATATACGTACCTATAATGTATAATATGATTTCCTTCAAATTACACAATAACTTCAACCTTACTCGTTACGTCACTATTGCCTAACACCTGGATTACATATTTTGATTGATGATTTAAAGCAATTTAGGTGAATTAAATACTTTTAACACTATTTATAAATATATTGCTTAACTTTGTTTATTTATTTAACCATTCACTACTGTTTATAACGTATATAAAACTTTTGAAGGATTTTTTGACATAGCGACTTATCTATGACCTTGATACGTATTGTGATAATTACTGAGTTTTATCTGTTTCCTCTAAGAGGTAATCTACAACCAAATATTTTATTTGTGACGTCTGAACTTTATTTACAAGAATAGAAAGGCATGGGGATACTTCGGTAGCATTCAATTTAAAATAGAAATGCTTCACCGTAAAATATTAATTTTTCGATTTTCTAAAAGTAATGACAATATTGTCAAGATAGTTTGCAGTTTTATTGTAATCCAGAAATATACTCTTTAGTTTTTCAAAGAATCTGACTATTCTGACTCAAGGTTTAGAAACATCGACGATTCTCAATTTGAAATATGCTAATTATTAGGCTTAAATTTAAATGCACTCGTAATAGACAATATCCCCTAGAATGTCTCTAATGGCGATCACTTGTACTTCAAAAATGAGCTAAGCGCCCGTTTTCCCTAGTCTCCCATCTTTTCTTTAATTGTGTAAGTATGGCGATTATGGTAATCGTGGGATATATTTAAGACTTAATGGAATGGACTACGAGCGTCTTAATATAGGTGCCTAAGCCTGAAGGTACCATAGGACTATCCCCAAAAGAGAAAACCAGGCTTTTCAAGTTTAATATAGAGAAGTGTGGCGTTTTTGCAAAGTTAGCACTACAATGTGCAAATCTCCGTGAAGTTAAATATTTGTTGTATGGCAGTAGAAAGTAAATATATCGTTTATAGACATCTATAATTATACCGTTTTGAAGTTAAGCGTGGGTTTATATAGTATAAGGATTGAAATATCCATAATGATATGAAGTAAAAGAATCTACCTATTTACATAATCTGCGTTTAAGAGAAGAATTATTTTAATTTTATAATTGCACATTTATGAGTCTTTATGCGACTGATTCGCTAATTTGTAACTGAATATTCAAGGCTGCCGTTCTTATAAGTAGTAAATTGTAACCGACATATAAATAGGGACATCACATGATATTATATGGTTAGCAACTTGGCGTTTTTTCCCGTGGGAAGTGGCTATTAGTGTCTGGTGCACGGAGTACTAATGCTTGTCGCGTTTTATTACTGATTCAATTGTAAAATTAATATCGATTTCATTAGTATAATATAAATGCCAAAATTATAAATATAAGTGAATGTTAATAAACGGGGGACAGGAGACACATGAGACGCAGCATAAACCATAATGGGCCATTAGTTGAGAGAATGTTGTTGAACGTGTCTCTCTATAATGCTGATAAGAATTTGCCTTAGTCAAACGCATTATCACTCGCTGTACAGGGTGGACTAAAATAAAATAAAACAAAGGCGACATTCTTTACTTGAATCATCTACTCTGATAGGATGGAAAAGAGCTGATAGAGAATGACTGAAAATAGAGCTCCCTCCAGTACAGTGGTCGTAATTTGGACATGGCAATAAAATCGGTGAACGTTAGAAATAAGATAGGTTTGTTTTCGAGCAGTGATGCGGCATCATTATAAAGTTGCCGAATTATGTAACTGAATATAAAATTAGAATTTATTAGGAAATAATTGGCAAATGGATACACTATTAAAAGTGGCTTAATAGTTCCGATTGCATTGCTGCCACGGTGTGATGCCACGCCACTGTACACAGAATGATCATTTGGAGTCAGAAGCCTAAATCGATGAGATGACGTAGGTTTTAAAACAATAGCTATTACAAGCGAAATTAGTTTAGTGTTTGCGGTCATCCAGTGATGCTTCTGTACTGCTTCACTTGAGCCATATACCACACATGAGTATAAAATAAAACCATCTTATCAAAAGCCGAGTCAGGGTAGTGGGTATTCTGGAGAACTGAAAGCCGCCGACTCATACATAACAAACTTATGACATTTTCAGTCCTGTGTTGTGTATAGCTAAATACTTGATGGCTTAAACATAATCGTAAATTAAGGGAGAAGCAATGTTCAGTATGCAGAGTGCAGAATTCACTGACTGAGCAGTTTCTTGTGCGATATTGGGATAACACACATGCAGGCACTCCTAGGCTAATGACAATACTCTCTATATAGGGCCATAAAAAGACTTCATTCATCCACACAGAGATCTGGCAGACAAGTCGGCTATAGCCAGTCTGCACACTAATGAACAAAAATAGTCGATAATGCTTCTGATTAGGAAAGGAGAGAACAATGAAAAAGTGCCATGCTAAATATGCGGATTACCTAGCCAGTGTGTAAGTAGCGGTTCTCTCTAACAATATTACATCATACTGTTCCGTCTGTCTGTCTGTCCGTGTCTAACAATAAGCTGTCTCCCGGGTTCTGCAGGGAGACAAGCAATGCAACCGATATATTTGGAACTACGACTACTATGGAATAGGACGAGGATTCCAGGTTTATTGATGCAGTTTTATCGGTATTACTGTTTCTAGGAAAACATAGTAAATGTCAAATACATGTGTGTACTGAGAATCTTGGAGAATAAAAAAGTGAGCATCCGCCTACACTGTGGAGGCAACCTGGCCTGGAAAGGCAATAGGTACCTGGAGGATACACCTCCGTACACACAGCAGAACACAATAATAAAACGAAACTTGCTTGTGCCGTGTCACTCTCCTCTGACCGATTTGGCTTCACTCACTCACGATCACGACTTGGCAGTATATTATGGCTGTCATGACACTAGCAGATTGTCGGGAACTACTGCTTCTCTACTTATCCAGCTCCCACCCAGGCAACTACTCATTCGATGGGTTTCACACACCGCCAAGAAATGCCCGGATGCAGGAGCAGAGCTCCGACAGATTTCAATCAATAGGCAATACAACCGAAAACAATCAAAGGTGTGGGAGTGGGTGCAGACCAAATTCAGTTTTAAGCATTTAAACGGAAATTTACCATTTTCTGCTGGATCCCCTTTCTTGGTAGCCGCATTTCCCATATTATTTATGTGTCGCCCAGCAGGCTGGGACGAACACAGGCGGGTAAGATTTTTTGCTACGAAGCCCTCACGGTAACTGATCCGAAAACAAACAACTCAAACTAAATGTGCTAATTTTAAGCACTAGCAAATTAGAACTGGAATCTTCACAGTTGTCGTAGAATGATGCCGAGACGGAAACACGGGCACTTTAACAATAAACGATAAACAATCAACACAAATTGCAGTTACTGATGAATGTACGTATTTACAGTCGCTTCGGTAATTAACGACTCTATTTTTGAAAACGGTGAGCCAGGGTTGTGTCGCGAAATATACGAGTAAGAAGGTAGTACGGCAAGTAGGCAGAAATTATTTTTAAATCACGCACTGCACTCTTTTAACTAACTTTGAACTCGGGAAATAATGAATGGGGTTTTTTACAAATGTAATACAGTCGTGTATCCTAGTGTACGTTGTATCGTTGTATGTACATAAAAATATATAGGTAAATGTAATTAATGCCCCTGTGTCATGTCATGTGTTCTCTTTCCTCTTCCTATCCTTCTTTGCTTATGGCTTTAGAAAACTAAGGCAAGTTATTTTTAGGTGTAAGTTCAGTTCAGCGAGCTGTGTGTTTTATCATCAAGATTCAGAATCTCTCTCCAGCAGACGTTGCAGAGCTGTACTTCACTAATACTAATAATACTAATGCAAGTTACGTACAATTCCAAACTGAGTTCACCGACTGATAAACACTGCTTAAAGACACAACGATGCAAAATGGATGTTAATAAAGGCCGCAGGCCTCGGCCAAATTTAATATGGGTTTTGACTTTTACTAAATTAGTCAAATTCAGTCTCTGATTCTGAGCCAATCTTAATTTATTGCGGTATTGTTTATCAAAATGCGTCACAGTGCTGCTTTCGTAGTTCTCAGCTCGGCTGCACTGCGAATACTCCACCGTATGAGATAGAGTCCAAGCATTAAACAACATTCAATAATACCAGTTCCCCTGCCTTTCGGTTGCTGCTGCTGGAGTTTACATTGTGTGTGCATACCTAGTACATGTTAGCGCTCCACTCGCATATAATCCTCCTCGCCTATAATCCGCGCACATCTTCAAATCATTTTCCCTACTTACATCCTTCCTCATCTATAGTATAAACAACAATGCCGTCGAATTACCTGTAGTTGCATCAAACCTAATTTCATATACCTCATTTCCTTCACTGATCGAAAAAATTGAAAACTGATGAACACATACACATGTATTGAATATAAGACGTATAATATTATTGTTATGCCTATGGGGGGAGAGCTGTGCCAAATGTTTAAGGGGGAACTGAATTTTTTTTCAAAAATTTTATTTCTTTATTTCTACGCCTACAGAGAGAGGTCTTTGCCAAATTATTTTTCAAAAATTATGTAACTTCATGGGATATGAGATGAAATTTTAACAGTGACAACATTTTAATTATCTTACGGCTTATTATTCCAGACTAAACTGCAAAAGCTATCCATATGCATTGACTTTTTTTAACCACTCTTATAAATCAAACATGGAACACAAAGTAGTCTGAAAAGACTAAAAAATCTCAAGTAAGCAAAATTGCTTATAAATATTGATATATATATATATATATATATATTGTTAAGGGCCCGCCAGCCGGATGGATAATTTACTAGTTACCCATATTTAGCGATTCTCCTATTTTTATGCACCTCTCTTTCACAATTAAACCACAACTAAATTCTTCAATTAAAAATATAAACTTCCACGGAAAACTTCATTGAATAGCTTTCCGCAGGAATTTTCCACTTTCTCAGCTATTGCCCTCGACTTATACTGGTGCACTTACTTCTACCGCATATAATATTGGTTCCTTTCTAAAGTACTCGTACATGTTTATAATCAGAGTATAAAGTCGGCGTGCCGTAAATGACTTTCTGATGCCGCATGCCGTAAATGCCGTAGTTGCCGTATACATGTACATGTGGGAAATATGCTGTAATTTTGTTTGTTTTTTGTATTTGGCTATTTACGGCATTTACGGTAAACCGTAAATAAAATTCGTGCCGGTTTTACGGCATTTGCGGCCTTTACGGCATGCGGTATTTACGGCACACTCGACACTCTGTTTATAATACTCATGCCACTGGTTTAGAACAGGGAACTAGTATAGCGATATAAATACAACATTGTAGGCGAGGCTCCCACGGTTTCCAGTGGCGGCGCTTCCTCTATTACTAGAATTCTAGAAACAGCGTCACGGAGCTATTTATGATTTCTTAAACGAAGTGCATATAAATAGTTAAACATTCATAACCACTTCCACCATACTATTTCAATCCAATTGCCTTTTAACTACTTCAATTTAGTGCAATTTCAAACCGGAGGTCATTTTAAAATATGTAAGAGTAATGAAATACAAATACATGCATTACTCTCACAATTCAGTAAGCATCACTAAATAAGTAATTCCAAAAATAGGTTAATTTGGCAATCAATAGGAAATGTTCATTTAAAAAAATCTATACTATATTTATATATGTTTTGTTTTTAATTTTTTCTTTAGCAGATTTGCGAAAAGCATTCCATAGAAATTACTTGCATTAACTATTTTTTAATAACCGACTTTAGATAATCAAATTTGAATACAACATATCAATCGATTCAATTAGATATTGATCTTGCGTTCCAAAATAAATTCTTTCAGATCTTATTTTGGAAAGCTGTACATAATTGAAGGTTCATTCAAGGGCAAAGTCCCTGTGCTATTGTTAAAACACTTGCAGCCTACTCGTTAGCTGTGAAAAAATAGGAGCCGCCTTGGACTTAAAACTGGTCGGCTGGAACCCTGCCTGTATAAGTCTAGGTTTGGCTTTTATTTTATCCTTCATCCTTACTGACTGGCTGTGGCACTCTGGGAATGGCTTGGTGCATGACTCTTCTTTCGACTCTACTTTCTATTCTAGAGTGAAAGCTTCTGAAAGAGAGAAAACTATAATGTAGAATTTGTAGAGAGCTTCTGTGCTGACAAGCAGTTCAGTTCCCATTAAATAGTGTAACAGTATTGGTACACAGTACAGTGTAAGTAGAAATAGAAAACACAGACAGAGACAAAGTTGAGGAAAATACACAGACATCATAATAATATCTTAGAGACTAGACATATTATGTACCTATATGAAACACACAAAGAAACCGACTGGCTTACAAACTTTTGCACCTTTCTTCTCCAAATAATGGTATATGATATTATGTAGTTTTTAAAAGTACTTGTAATAATAATAGTTTGCTATACTTTATAAAACTGACAATAAGCCAAGAACTGACTTTTGAGTCGGTTCAGTGATAGAATCAATTGATATAGTTGATATAAACCGAGGAGCTATAGAACAGAGAGAAATCTATACTTAATGCTATTATTACTTTTCTCCACTGAGGTCTGATATGACTTCTTTGAGCAGCAGAAAACAGAAAAGGGAAGTTCTAAATTCTAATCTCTCAAAGACTACCATAGATACAATGGGGTGCGGGGTCACCCCTTTTATTGATAAAAGAATGCTAAAGAGAATTCCAAAACGCTAATCTGCCTGGCATTTGAATAGACCCGTATACAATGAGCGTTTTCTTTTATATTCCGAATTATCAGCAGTATCCTACATTCGGAAACATCACTTTAGGTATTGTTTCACAGTGTGGAAGGGAAGAGAGGAGGAAAGACAGACTACAAACGTTTTGCGAGAGACAACCTGTAATAATAGTTTATGTGGAGGGAATGATCTTGGGTTGTCATTGTGACTGGGGAGAGAGGTCAAGATGTCAAAAGTCAAATTGAGTCAACGGTTGGTGACTGTGGACGAAGAGTGCACACCTCTATGATGGATGCAGCTTTATATGACCAAGTGGAGCACTAAGGGTGAGATGGAGAGAAGAATGGAATAATCTGCACATTTAAAGTCCATCCTGTCCACTGGTTTTGTTGTGAGCGTCTGCTCTCTATCTTTATCCCCTAGTCTAGGCATTTAATGTATCAAAGGATCTTTGATTGCCAAAAGAAGCCAAGTTGAAAAAATGCAGTGGAAGAGCAAACCCACTTTAGAGCCAGCAGGACAACTACACTAAACTGATCTGACTGACCAACTAGTCAGATCAGTTCTCCTCCATTAAATTTCATTGCAGCATTCATTGTCAGCCCATGCAGGACGAGCGCAAGTAGGCACGGATATAGGGCTAATATGTTTATAGTGATTTCATTATATTTATAGGGGTGTAAATACAAGTCTAACTGGCCCAGGTGTAATAGAAATGGCGATATGCACATACTTACCTAATACCATCCCAGAGAGCAAATCTACTACAAATGTGAAATTAGGTTATAGAGTAGATTGCATTATAATTCAATCCACCTGTTCGTCTACTCCCTTTAGTCATTGCCACCTTAATAGAAGAATATTATATAACAATAAGTACGGTTGGCGTATTCAATACTTATGCCGTATTGTTTAATAAATAGATAGTGAGCGACAAAGCAAGGACTTTTGCACAGTCACTATAGCGTTTACCACGAAAATACTAATGGCAATCTAAAATCTTATCCTTTGTCCAAATGGGATTTCTAAATTGCAATATGAGTAATCAGAGTATATCTGCATCTACCTACTACCTCTGCTCCACTGCCAATACCAACACCAGCCAACTCACAATAAGTCCGTTTAAATGTCTATGGTCAATGCGAGGCTCTATCAAACCAATATTTATCATTTGCAAGTAAATCCTAACTCCTTACTACGAAAGGATTTACGAGTTTGCCTGAGAGTCACCTGAATGTTATGGCTGTGGAAACTGAACAGGCAAGTAGGTGTGTCGCTAATAAATAAATACTTTTAAGTTTGCGAAATAAAAGATATTCTCGAGAAGAGCAGTTACTGCCTACCGATGGCACATAAATTAAATCCTACCAATAAATACACTCAGATATCTGGGTGAGATAAATGAAAGATTTCCCCTAAGTGCCTACCTAATTATATTCCGCTTATTTTATCTAAATGTTTGTTCTCATTCGGAGCTCACCTATTAGTAAGCTATTAGTAGCCTCAGGTTTCTCATTCTTCTCCTGTAATGCATTTCTAGGCATTTTAAACACTTCTTCCAACCGAGGCTATCCCACGGATATGGAATTTATATGCACACGCAAGAGACAAATAGGATGTTACGATTAAATGACTCCTCCACTTGTCTGTCTCTCTCTCTCTATCCAATTAAAATAGCTTGTGGGCAGTTTACTACACAAAGTCGACAAAGTTATCCTAGAGGAAACTTTCATAGAAAGGATGCTACAAAGGGTATCATGTACAGCACAACAGTGTCACTGAGCCTAAGTATTTCCTGTTATAGAACAGTTATATATATTTATAATTTTAGCACAACCATCGCATCACGCAGCTATTTGCATCTCTTTGATTCTATAAAGGGAACTATTATTTGATTCCATTCCGTCGAGTGTAGTGCACTATTGACATATTAGGTACTTTACCAACCGACTCAACTTAATTTCAACTACCTAGACACTCCATATAGACACAATGTACAAAAACTCTGCTTTTGAAATATTTTCCTACTTTTACGCTCTGTGCTATGCACTCAATTCCTAGGACAGATTCGAGTGGACGAGGAAACGGGAGAAAAGTGTTGACTTTTCCTATTAACTCAACTTTATGCTATTTCAGTCAGAAGAAAAACCAACCGAGCTACGCCAAACTTGCCTCCATTTAAAAACAACCTTGTTGTATGTTTTATCAGAGCCAAAGGCCACTTTTAATGCCAAAAATATACATTATCTTTAGTCAGCTCACCACAATCTTTATTTTACTACTTCATTACCAGATAAAATCCAGTTTTCCTTCCAATAAAACTTTTTCATAGATCCATTACGTCTTTCACAAAGATGGTAATAATCACTTTTACAATCAATTAACTAAATGTGATGTCTCCTGTCTAATCACAAAAAATAAATAGTTAAGCAATAATTCCCCTAAAATTTTTGTTTTTTGTAAAGTTTTTGTCACACAAATTATGTATAAGTTTAACAAACCATACTTTTGGTGTATCAATTCAAAGGACTAGAAATCAAAGCTAATAGACTCCTTATGTTATAAAGATTCTCTCCTATTCTAGTTTATTTTAGTCAAAATGGAAACCGGTACAATTCCCTGGGACTCAACAATAACAAAATAACCAAACGAATTTAAAAGAGTCGATTTCCTCTTATATCAGCACATTTGTTGAAGTAAATAAAAATCGGGATACAGGAAAACGCAAAATTAATTTTAGTGACAGTACTATGGACAAAGTTAAGCAAATCAAGGAATACCTTATTTTAATTACAAGAATTGTATTTATTTGACAAGTACGTAGAATTTAGGTATACTCTTATTTGCTCTTTAGATAAAGTTGCTTTGTGTTGTTTAACAGTAAATGGAATTGTTTGCAAAAGTTTTGCTTCATTGTGCCCCTATTACATGCATTTACTTTGAAGCGTTGCGTCGTTGCGTTCGTAGCCGGTTATCTTTGCGTTGTAATGAAAGCTTTGACAACTTTGATTACCTGGAAACTTTCTTTGTGACTATTAATAATTAATAAATGACAATTAAATCACTATAAGCAAAGCGTAGAATCAAAGAAGACAATGCTCTTTTCGTCACCCCTAGAATATTATTTAATATTGAAGTTAATTGACAAATGACACAATTATTTCGTGAGGATAGAATTGGGTTTTTCTTTGAAGTACTACTGTTATGTATCCAAGCAATACTGCATATTACGATTTAAAGTAATGTAAAATAAAATCAATAGATTTGGGTCTTAAGCAACTGAATGGGAGGCAGCACAATAATATATTAAAAATCATACTGTGTGTGAAGAGACCTGGAATAATTTGCATATAGAATTTGGGTATTACTAATGATGAGGGGAATTTTGATTATTTATCTTCCCCACAGCGCCAGAGTCATATGGCTTGAAAATATTGTGCATTGGAGTCTTTATCTACTTTATCTTTACCAGAAATATCTTTGAAAAGAGTAAATGACTCAAGGAAAATTAACATAGCAAATGCATGCGCATATAGCAAAGACATATTATTAATAGCTGCTCCTATGTAAATGAGAAGTTGGAAAGCTCCTAAATAATTTCCATGTATATATTCTAGGAATTATCTGAAACTGAATTGAATGGTAATCAAAATGCGAGATCTGTTAACAGAAGCCAAGTATAAGCCTTTTCGTCTTCACTTATGTCCTGCGTATGTTTCATGATAGGAATCTATTCCTCGATGATAACTTGCTTTAGCTGACTCCAAGTTAACTGTCTGCTTTTTGGCAAGGTATATGAAAACACAGGTTAGGTAAAATAATATTACTATTTCTCAAATGGATATTAACTATTCCTAGCCTCGCTTCTCTAATAAGCACTTGTTCAGCTGCTAAGAAACAGAGTTGTTAACCTTTCCTTCCTAAGCCGGCACAAATGGTCAAAATCCAATACATTGTCATACCCATGTGATAAATGGGAGAAACTCTCAAATGCCAGAAAAGTGAAGTTGGAAAAATGGATAAAAGAACAGCTTCTACTAGTAAATTATGACCAAAGTACGTTTCCCCAAGAAATGTCCAATGCAATCTTGAATCCAGCCCCGAATTCGAGGAATTCCTCCATACTATGATTATGACAATTTATTCCAATTCGACCGCCTGCCTGGTAGAAACAGTTATCCAACACTTGGAGCATGGAGTACAGTTGTAGTGAAAAGTTCCATACGGGCATAATTCATAGAGGCACACGAACTACTGACGGAAGGAAAGCAGTAAGAAGACTAGGGAAGATATTCTGGTCCTCTTACTCAAGTCAATGCTTATTGCGAACTTATTCTGGATCCTCATCCTCGGAGCAAGAGTAGACAGTTAACTTAACTCACTCGCGTCCCTGTCACTACACGGTGGACCTATCCTTTCTAGGTCTGTATAACAATTTATAAGATACGTACGATTATACAATATTCATATACTAATGCAATGTAAGTGCGTACATACATAAGCCATGAACCAGAGTAACTGCAGATTATACGCCAATCTACAGACATAGGGAGCTGAGACCATTATTATATAATAATATTATATTAGGCTGCTTTTATATCGCGTTCTGCTTATAGGTGTTATAAAATGGAATACAATTTGGTAGGTTATATGGTACTTATGAACCGATCCGAAGTTGCATTGCACGGTGTATCGCGTCGGTATTCATCTGGAAAACTTTTACATACGTTAGTACTGTGTAAGTAATGCTGTGTTATTTTGCAAGTCTCGACTCTATCTTTTTACTTAACTTGATGTAGCCAATGTAGTATTTGGTAAGTAGTTCTCTTTACCATCAGCACTTCACCTTCTCCTTTCATTCTATTCTCTTCGCTCATCGCAGTAGGTATAAATACATACAAAGCTACTCCATACAAAAGTCGACTTGGCCAATATAATTATGTATCGTGGTAACAACCCAGTACATAATTGGAGCAAAAGCAAACATATTAGATGAAGAACTTCTACATTGTAAGTATTATACTAGCTACCTCTCCTTTAGATATCTAAGTATGCAGGTTCATTATATTATTAGTGCATAAACCAAAGTTATCTTCGCAGACTTATATTATAGGCACTTTGCAGAGGCACTCTGTAAGAAGACACAGAAGTACTAGAGGTGGGACACAGGTACCCGTATCACCGGATAACGTAATCCGACGTTTCCTAATTCT
Organism: Yoshiicerus persimilis; assembly: GCA_020352615.2. Lineage (NCBI taxonomy): Eukaryota > Metazoa > Arthropoda > Collembola > Entomobryomorpha > Tomoceridae > Yoshiicerus > Yoshiicerus persimilis. The sequence continues at coordinate 37,233,412 of CM060170.1, read as the reverse complement.
TTTAAATAAATAATTCCACATCTATTATTATCCTTAATACTTTATACTTTCTGTGCCTAATCCACAGCAACTATTCAAACTAACTCAATGTTTTCTATTAGTGTCACTGTCAAAAATTTAGTGCTCTGTGGCAACTAAAATTTAAAGTTTTCAACCGGATCGATCCGGTTTAGACGACTTTCCTTCCATATCCGTTCAAATCCTGGATAGTTCTTTAAACTAAGAATCCGGTTAGCTCCGGATCCAGAAATTAAGAAACTTTCCTGCTCTATCCAAGTTCCTTCATGGGTAATTGCACTTATTGTACAGTTAAACCTATTACCTGATTACCTCACCGTTTTCCATAAAATCTCCTCTACCACATTACAATATTTATGTCTGCATAATATAATAGCTGTACCCATCTTGAACCCTAAACCAACTAACTTCTGTGCACACCGCTTTTACAACATGCAAATCATAATGGAAAGATGATCTTCGAACGATAAGGAAGGTATCCATACTATCCGTAGCGAAAATATCTAAATATCCAGAGGAACTTGCAACAATCTTGCTACGAATATATTTCCTTGGAAATTACTTAATTCGATCTAGTTTTTAGGAAAAATGTCTTTTTTAAATTGTAATTTGCAACGTGGGAAGAAGCATATAGTTGAGACCAAGAAAATAGCTCCGTGGCGTGGGAGACGTTTGTTTTGCCTTAGATTTTAGACACTGTGCCGTAATGTGAGTTTTTTGGTAAATGTTGGGATAGAGATGCTGAAAGATATGGATTTGAGATAAAGGTGGTTAAAAGTGTTTTGGTGGAAGTATAGTTATTGGAGATTCCCTTGTTAGTTAGGCGAATACCTGGTTTGGAGGAGCAGTATAGGGAGCCGGAGGTTTTAGTGCTCTGACACTGAGCTTTAGTGTATGCTATGGATTGCTGTGCCAAATAGAGGGTCGGAGATGGCCGATTCACAAAATCGATCAAAATGGAAGGGAGAATGAGTAGCAGTAGAAAACTTAAGTGAGGGAACTGCTGCCTTATAGAATATAATGTTGGTTTGGTAGATGCTGCAGGAGCTTAACGTAACCTTCGTTGCCAATGTAGCAAATGCATACGGAGTATATCTCTCGACTGACTTGCCTTTACTTTCCCATTAAGCTATATCATTAGAACTGCTTAGTATTACAGGGCATACCTTTCCTGTCTCTGTCTATCCTGAATTCACTTGCTGCCTACTTGTACTAGAGAGATACTGTGGTACAGCGTTCGAGGCCAGAGCAGAGTCAAGTCAAGTCAAGCTAGCAAAAGCCAACCGAATGCAAAACTCAACCAGCCAGACTCAACTGCTCCACTGACGTTCAATTCTGCACTTTCCCATGTCAAGTTGGGAACAAGGCTGCCACCGTTGGATAACTGCCTGCAACTCCATTCACTCCCAACATCACTGTAACATTTTTTTCACTACACGTCGCTTTCGCATAATATTTATTTTTACTACATACTTTGTCTTCTTTTATTGCATCTCGCCTCGCACTCTCATTATCACGCTACATCAACCAATCATTTTAAAATCAACCGTGTCATCACAGCTATTTCCATCCACACCACTCTCAACACCAAGCAAAACTAACTAGTAATTATCTATTATGAATTTATGCCACAGTTTTTCCTCCTTATGTCCACATTAAACTCCGCTACATCACTTTATCGCCATCAAACAACAATAATATCACAACAGGCTTTATTCCTCCATCTAAACTCTCATAAAATCTCTTTTAGCTATGCGGAAATCCATATAACATCCATTAACATGAATTCATTCCTATTCCAACCAAAAACACTTCCACATACTTTTAATAGCCTTGATGAACCTATTATTAGAATTTACAGTTTTTCCTTTACACTCCAGTCTCTACATACACAAACCACTATGTACCCGCTCTATGTATCTTTTTAGTCAATAGAAGTAAGGGTCGATTTCGGAGGTAAAACCTGACACTGCAAAAATATAGCCAGACATAATTAAATCTACAGTATCCATCGTCAACTGACTGCAATGTACATCCATATGCATATTACATGTAAACGCGACCTTTGTCGTGTAAGGGAGCGGACATAAAGGGAACAGGACTGAGACAATACTTCTCCATTTCAACATTTACAATTGTTAAATAACTCTCTTATTGTAACATTGACATTAATGACTTCAAATGGACAGTTTTTGTTACAAAGCTTTAACAAATTCAATGTTTACGTGTGCACGTATGCACGAGACAGTAACTCTTAAGACTATTTACTTTTAACATACTACAGAGTAAGTATTAAAAATAAAAACGGGAAAGCGAGAGGTTTTTAAATTCCCAATGTGGTGAGGTAAGGGTTTTTAAAAACGGATTTACAATCGTTTCCAGAAATACTGTTAACATTACCGATTAGGCCATGCAAATTGTGTTTCACCACCTTGCATACATTTACAGATTGTCGTTACTTGTTTTGACAAAAAATTTGTCACTGTTGTTCTTTGCGTATGAGACAAAGGGTAAATGGTGTTGTGCGACTACCATGTACCTAATTTTATTTGTTTAACAAAGTCAAGTCTTGTAGCTTAAGATTAATAGAGGCATATTTTACATCTTGAATGCCTAGATAAATTATTAGTTAGTTCTATTGTCTCAGAAGATTACACATAGACATCTTTCTTCCTTTTATGGCTCTCCGTCAAATGATCATGGTAAGCAGACAAAGCTTATATTTTCTCTTGGTAGACTGATACAATGTCATGATAGGATACACTTTTATGTAATACGTCTGCAGTGACTATATCAATGTAACTGACAGTGTGTAATCTCTTGTGTATGTATCCTACACATGTTCATTTTTCCATTTGATATTACCTAATCTATAATCCCATTGTGATTTTGTGACCAAATCAAATGATCAAACAGGCCTCTAAACTTTCTAAGTGTAGGCATTAGGTCTGATATGTACCTAGGCACATCCTTATACTAATACAAAACTGCTGGTATATCTTTGTACTGACTTTTTTATTCGGTTACAAAGCGAGCCATAAATATATCTGTTCTATTTATCAAATAGGAGAATATACCTAGTTAGTCAACTCAAGAGTGTCCTAATTCTCATCATGTCATGAAAATCTGCAGGAGGATGCACAAAGTACATCACAAGGATATTCTAAAGCAAAGCCTCACAGAATGTCAGTGTGTAATCCTTTGATCAGTCATGTTGATGGGAGTCCGTCCGTTCATCTGACAAAACCTCTTTCTTTGCTACTTCGTTTGATAGGCAATGTTAAAGGATCTGCTTAAATTTACCTATCTCAAATCAGTCCTATCCACATGAATAGTCTACTTATTACTTACGCAGTAAATGTTTATGTTACAGGTAGTGTCCCGCAAACAAATTACCTTTCATTCAAAAGTCTCACCCCCTCTATATACATTTCCTCAAATTCTTTCCTATTTTTCTAATGATAAATTAGATTCCTCTGCACTTTAGTTTGATAGTTGCTGCAGATCTTCCGAATATGTACAATGCACATTTATGGATAGTTAGCTCACAACGTTATCAGTCTTAATGATATTTCAATTCTGAGCGATAATGTCAAAGTGCTGTAATATGGAGATTATTATTTACGGAATACACCGATATTGTAATTCTGACATACATAATTTTCTGGAGACTCTAGGAGTGGTTGCCACTTGTCTGGAAAATAATGTCCCTGTAATAATTCTAAACAAGCGCGCTGATAGGGATTTAGGGTACCTGGACAAGTGCATAAAGAATCAAAATTAATCTACCTTAAATTATTTATAAAACCTATAAATAATTTAAGATAAATTAATTTTTATTATATATTATTGCATTATAATATATTATATACATATTATTGCAATCAAATTCCACGGATGCATTCTAATGAAGTAAATATAGATCCATATAGAAATTCCGCCACACGGAGAGAACTGGATTCATTTTTGGCCTTTGGCAATTTTATTTTTTATATTTCCAAACGTCTTGCCTTATTTACAAATAGTACTAAACTTTTCTCAGACTGAGCCCACATAAATATTAAAACGACATAGCCAGCCTAATTAAAACCCCATAAGTTTTTGTCGATTTTCTTATAGTGCTTTTATAAGACGATCAATAAAAACATTTTTATTCTATCGAAAGAAATATAGTTGAAGTACAATCCATCAAGCAGTATGTCTTAGGAACAGGAGAATGAAGTTAGGTAAAAATCAATTGACTTTATTTATTATTAATAATCAAAAAGCTTTATACGTCAATGTCAAAAATCATCTGCGGGTGGAAAAGGATTCGAAATTAGAAGTGAAGTTGAGGTCCAACTTCATAGGCAAGTCTCGTACATTGGGAGGGCTTTTCTTCATAGCTACTTTAGCTACATATGTTTTTAAACAAATTAATGAGGAAATACACATTATCGAATACTGCATAAAAAGGTCATTAAACAAAAATTATTGGAGATGAATACAGATGCCCTTTCTGAATTGGCTTAATGCTATTCACTCATCACATGACACATTAAACGATCATAGGTACTTATGTCAATATAACACTTTCATGTTCCTTATATGAATAAAAAATAGCTCTGACAACAGAGATTAGAAATATTTGAACTTATGAATTGCTAACCTCACCCTGGCTGTGGAATCTCTAGAAAGTGTATGGTAATCCCAGAAGCAGAGGTGTACGAAAAAATTGACACGTGCACGTATTTAATGTACATAGAGTTCAGATTCAGATACGTGCATGTATTTCTGTTTATGAACGTTTGATTCCTAATGGATGAAAATAATTTGGTAGAGCCAAGTCAAGCCAGTGGACAAACCAAAAGCTTTCAAAGGAATCGCAAAACACGTTCTTTTAACTACTATTCAGTTGATTCGTCATTGGAGTGGGCGAAATTGAAATGAATGAAATGGATTTGGTGGAGATGAAAAAGAACATGAGTAGGATAGTGCGAAGGGGAAGAGCGCCACTAAAATGTAACATTATATTACGATTCTTTGAGAAACACATATTGTCGGGTATAACGTAAATGCTAATGACTACAAAAAATATAGTCAGTGTGCTTTATGCTGATTTTGAGCAAGTGTGCATATGAATGAGAAAAGTTGATCCCATCTTTGATGTCTTGTAAAAGTCTGAATGGCAGGATATACAAAGGTTCACGTCATCCTGTCATTCCTTCGCATATGGTTCAACCCTTTTGCCACAACTTGTATTGTCAAACTTATAATAATGCACATACCATAATTTTATCTCCTACTAACCATACTCTTCAGAGCTTAGATGCATTTCATCAACAATACGCTCACGCCAGCATTTTATCCAGTTTCAGATTACTCTTCTTCTACTACAATACTTCTCCACAAACTCATGTAATTGAACTGTACTATTGTAAATACGTGAACCGACACCACACAAATAACTCCTATACCATCTCCATGTATCTTAGCAGATTCAACCAGAAGTACTACGCAAATATCTTATGGGCACCAATTCATGGTGTCATTTTATACACAAGTTTTCGCAATACATATTATACAGTTTTATGCATACATAATGCATATGTCAAGAGAAGGTTCCAACTAGTCTCCCAATTCGTTCGCTCTCACATTAAAATGATACATATACCTATACCAAACTATTCATCCAACAATTTATTAACTAGATGTTCTTTACTGTCACACCGTCGAATGAAATATATTTATCAAACACCATAAGTGCATAAAGTCGGGTGTATATCATGCTATCGTCAACATCTCTAAATTTAATGCACAATTTACAAAGGTTAATTAAGTAGCACACGCTTAGCACTTATCCTTATTGGTAAACATTTAAACACAGTTTACCCAGTTCTTTCCTTCTTCCGAAGAATTGCTCAATATTTAAAAACGTTTCACACACATTTTAGACTACAGAAAATATACTTTTAATTCGGTGTGCTGTTGGATATTTTACAAGTGAAACATGGGTTTTATAACCAGTAATATTACGCAACCAGAATAATTAGAGCCATTTCACCAAGTAATTGTCATCATTAAAATTGTAAAGCAATTAATGTTATTGTGGCTTGCCCTATAATAATCAAAAATTGTAATATAATTACCCAATTATCTCAAACCCACTGGGCTATAATAATGCAATTGAGGAAGAGCAGTAAACAATGTGTTTACTGATCGTTATTACTTTAAACAATGGTCAACGAATCACTGTAACACAGCTGCACTAACTAATCGTGACTTGTGGTAAAATTAAATTCCACAAGGAAAAGTTCAATGTCACTATTTTAATTATCATTTCAAATTACAATATTTGAATACTGACAAATGTTTGTCAAACAATTCCCACTGACCACCAAAATCATGCAAGTCGGCAAAAATGCTTCATAGAGTTGCTCAAATGGATAAACTAATTTGTAATAGCTAGGCAATTAATGTTAATATAATCGTACATTATATTCGGTAATATTTTATGACATTCATCTTACATCTGCTTTTCCTTATAATCTTTCTGAAGTAAATTAATTCCTCTTCTCGCAGATATTTGAAAACTGTAGTAATACAAGGAAAAGATATACATAGGTACGCAATGCACAAATTTCCATAAATTGGAGGAACATAAGTTGCCTGTTAGTTTTTCCATTCATTCTTACACCTTTTACATAATGACAAATTGGCAACATTTAACAGAGCCAAAAGACTGTTGTTAACAGCCTTGCTCGATTATTAGATCAATATAGTGCTTTATTATTATTTACTCATGGTATAATTGCTATTATTTGCAATAATTAGAATATGAAAGTCCAACTTTGATCATACTCAAGCTATACGAACAGGGACACTGTAACAGTATTATATTTAATAGCTAATATCTAATACACATATCTAAGCGCAATGCAGGTACACGTCCCTACTTAACATTCATATACTCCATGCCTTTTGCAAACACTCGTGGATCATAAAAATTTGACAGGTAGTACTTTTTAATTAGAAAGGTAAACAAATCAAAAGTTGAAAAAATCTTTATAATTAGTATTATAGGCAGCCAGAGCTCAAAGACAATGTCTTCCTATCAAAGTAGCCTGCAAAATTTGAAATAAGGACGAATATGAAAAGGCTTTACTGCACTACTACTTAGGTACCTAAATACGAAAGTGCAGCAATTACGTCCCTTTATATTGCTTATATACAACACACTTAAATCCATTCCCATAAAAATCTTACAATTAATCATAAATATGGTCCAATCACCTTGTATATTCTGATCGTATAAACCTATTGTAAATGGATTGCTCCATTTATTATTCCTTTGTCAAGCTCTAGGCAAGTAGTGAGTATCTCCAATGTTTAATTACGTTATGATTATTTTTCAAGTGTTCGTAATGTTTATTTCATGTTGAGTAATGAATATGAAGGTATCTTTATTTCGGCTCACTTTAAACGAACAGTCACTGCACTCCTAAATTGCTTTACCAATTGATTTAATTAGGTACCTGAACAGCACTACACGAAATCTACTCAAATAAAAGTCTAATTATAAGCGTTACAGCTTTAATGATTGCAAAATAATTATTTACTCAACATTTTGGTAATGTAGATAACATTATGTGAACACCCTAGGTACACACAACCCTCTTGCAAAAAGGAGTCTCATAATAACCATGCTGTTTATTTATATTTAATGCAATAGTTCAGCATTTTCGTACAGCATTTTCAGCAATGACTGTAACGAAATAACATCACACTTGGCAGTTCAAAGACGAGACGCTAATGGAAATTATGCACAAAATAGCACTTCGGTTATATTTCCATAACTTCCTAGAAAATAGCTTCCCTAACAGTTGCCTTTTCTTCTATTTATCTGAGTTTGCATACGTTGGAGAAAAGAATGATTACAAAAGAACATTTTCTATTCAAAATTCTATATATTGTTTGAGATGGCATAGAGAGCGCCCGTGTCTATACATTGTGCTCTATGTCCACTTGCATATCTTTGTAATCATTGTTGTTCGGAATAATTAATCCCTCTGTGCTAATTGAAATACAGAAGGTCATTTTTGAAAAAAAATAATGACCAGGAGGCCACATGAAATTCATTGTTTATCAATAATTAGTTTAAAGTTGGAGTTCATACGATTGGAGTGGCAGATTAGTACTGCCATAAAATATCATTAAATTTAAATGCTAATGATAGAATAATAATTAGTAAACATGTTTTGAGCGTTTATAGTAATATATTAACACTTATAATCGGGGGAAATTAATAAATCTTTAATACAGACGTTTATATTTTTATTTCCCCTTAATTTATTTCATAAATCGCCAGTCACTACTGTCAATAATTTCTTAAATAGGCGGTCAACATAAGTAGAGTATTTAATCAGTACCAGGATACAATATTCATGTGTGTAAAAAAGTCTAAGCGTGTAAGAAGTATTTAATTATTCACATTTAGTGATATTTTAGCTTGATTAAATTTTAGTTAGGTTAATTATTTTTGCAAAGTGCATACCCAAGTAAGATTGTAAATCATTTTATATTGATTGTTATTGACCGGTTGCTCAATTGCTCATAGTCTGGCAATGACTGTGTTGTGTTCCTTCACTGGTAATACTAGTCGTTGGTAAATGAAACAGTCGAGCATTTAAGTTTTGTTTAACTGAATCATGTTATGAATGTTACTTTACGTGTAATAAATCTCTGAAATTGTCGATTGCACTACCGTGGGCCAGAGTAGAGAAAAAACAATGGAAAAGAATCTAACGGACATGAGACAGCGTAACGTAACACAACGGTGGAAATAAGTAGGCAAGAGGTGCACTCTAAGTAGGTATGTACCGTATGTCCGTTATATGCAATAGCATTAGAATTAAATCACAAGGATGTTCAAATAAGGCAATTTACAGAATAGAAAACTTGAGATTCGAGTTTATCTGATAAGCATTCACTTACGATTAATACAAATACATGTCACGTAAAATGTGTGTACATCAAACTCACATTTGCTGCATAATGTCTGTACTCGGTGTGCTGTGCTCTGGTATGTTCAAACAATTCACAATCACAACACAAAACTATACTTTAACGAACTGCTCTCGTCAACAACAACAAATCTTGCTCCCAATTTCACGGTCATACGTTGTGATTGTGATACGAATGTAATTCATTCACTATCTTATCTGCTAATGTATCAGTAAGCATTACATTTTTATTTTTTAGTTGATACGATGTATTTCTCATATATCATTCACACAAGGTACCTATCTACAGATATTCAATGCTACACTACATCATTACAATTTCATATCCACGCCAAACGACAGTAAATGATCTGTGTAGGCATGTCTATTCCTTCAGTTCTCTTCATTAGGTATTGATTCAGACTTCCAATGAAATTGTATCTGACAGGTGCTATCCTATTCCTAACCATAACATTTACTCAATACCTACTATATAGACATAAACTCTACAGGCCCCCTGGCATTCGTTAATTAAATATTAATTACACGAAAACATTACTGTGATTTCGTCATTACCATTTACGAATACCTGAAAATATGCCTCATTTAACTATATGAAATACACTAAGAAGAGTAAGTAAGGTGTCGTGCCATGTCAACATATAAGTTGCAATTATTTTTAATCTGATCCTCAGTCAATTTCTACTGAGTCCCTTATTTCTTCCTTAGTTCATAGAAACTTCCTTAGCTCAGTTAAAAATACTTTCAACTTTTAGCATTGCTTGGTAAACAAACCACTCTCAGCCTAATGAATTCGTTCACTAAGAGCTTCTGCTTGATGAAATTATTGTGATCATGCACACAGAAAACCTCGACTTGAAATTTAAGCATAATTAAATCAAGTGTGTTTCCATGTAGCCAATCATTTCAAGTCAACTTTATTTTAGATTCCATATGTTAATCACCCCGCACGCTTTATACCCCGCCACGAAAATCACCCCGCACGCTTACCATCCCACACCAAAATCTCTCCACAGGAAAAGAACCCCGCGCAATCATCACCCTGCACAATCATACCCCCAAATTAAAATCACCCCGCACGATCACCACCCAAGCACTAAAATTATTTCACAAGTGACTAACACGTAAAAATAATAAGGAATGGCAAAATTGGTCTGGTAATTAGAATTATTTTATAAACTACTCATAAAAATGCACTGAGCTGTGCTTATAGTTTAAATAATTTCTACTCTTTGTGCACATTATTTGTAACAGTCAACAGGGATGTTTCGTCATTGTAACCAGTTTCGCCATTACTTATATATTTTCCTTATCAATCAGTTGTGGAATAATTTTAATGCTGGGGTGATGATTGTGCGGGGTGATTTTCATATGGGGTAATGATTGTGCGGGGTGATTTTGGTGAGGGGTGGTAAGCGTGCTGGGTTAGAAACGTATGTTACCTCATTTTCGACATTTTTTCCTGGAAAACATTTTCATTTCACTCAACGGGTATTAAGCCATGGTTTCGGTAGAAATTATTTACTACATGAAGCACTGCTATTTCAAGACATCAAAATAAACTTTCCTAAGAAAAAGGACTTTTCATGAAGTATGGGCTTATTGTGTATAAAAGTAAATCAAATATTGAATACAATACGTATTGCTAAAGTTATGCTACGCAAATTGAGGGACAAAATACGCAAAGTAATGCATAATAAATTCATTAGTATGCAAACTGTGTTATTTCAAGGAATTCAATTGAGGGAGGTTTGATAGAGAAATACCAAAATCCTCATATTATTTGCAATTTGGTGTAGCGTAGTGCTACTGAATGATGGAAGGTACGTTCCGAATGAACTGCATGTAACCGGTTGATTACCAATGCCAAATCAATTTCAATTATTCTTGCTGTAATGGATTTTAAAGCTGAAGCAGCATTCCATTACATATTATATATTTCACTCAGCACAATTGTTCTAAAAATTGTCAAGCTACCTACATTTTATTCTCATTTTTGTTGTCATTTATTACAGGACAATTAGCATTGTTATGATTTATTTATCGATTGTAGAATTTTTAATTTAAATAATGTTTAATTGGATTATTAACATTCAAACAAATAATGATTAGAGTACCTAGTACCTATATATACGGAATGTTTCTTATTTTTATGCAATAATAGTCACGATCAAGATGATCTAGTTTTGTAACTTTCTAAGAGACCCTACAGCTGCTTGGCAGTAGCAACTGTTTCTAATACGCATTCCTTCCTTTGCACATAGAAGACCAACTGTCAATAGGTACAACTATAGCTATTAGAGTTGCAGTCAATAATGCTTAGTAATATATCAATATCAATAGTTTGTGATAGTAAAAGACATTGTGTGCAATGCTTACAAGGTTTGCAATCAATAAAATGAAATCAAGTCAAATAAATCAGAATTACTATCTGAGAACTGTATCACAGTAGTTGTGTATTGTGTGTTCAGCAATTTTGCGAAAATTGGTAAACAAAAAGCATATTATTATCTTGGCGTTGAAAACTCATATAAGGAAAAATCATTGACGATAATTTATGGCTCTTTCGTCTTGAAGTGCTTTATCAGTCGTATAAGCGTTTTGTTCCATTAAAATCTAAAGTAATTTCGCATCTTGTTTTTGTGGGCGATGCTTTCCATGGCGAAATTGCTTCTCGAAGTTTCTTGGTCGTAAAGTGTTCCCTAGCTTGCCAAAATTTTGCTAATAAAACACACTTAACTCGGGAGAAGTACATTTAGCCAAGGTTTTCGAGATCTAATATTCTTACTTTAGATTCAAATCCAACATGCGTAGCACTTACTGTAATGGCCACTGAATTAAATCTCTCTTGTATGTACATCGAACATGTACCTGGATACAGATATCAAAATTCTATTAGAATACCTACAAGAATTTAAGCAATCAAAAGACTGGGACGATTCGAAGGCTTTACTCTGTGGTTAAGATCACACTTTAGTATCTCGTAAAACGTCACATTAAAATTGCTCGTAAAAGAGCCCCGTATATCGGTGGTAATATTAGTGCATGAAGAGCATGCTATGCACCTCCTCCTTGACAATAACATGTGTGTTTCCTCACAAATCCCATATCCAATGCTTATGTTCAATTTTAGCCTATCTTCCCGTATTATTCAAAAACTACTTGTGATTTTGTTAATTAATTGAGTTAGGTAGTTATTCATGAGTAAAGTAAATTAGCGAAAGAGTCATTTACGGCTGCAATTCCGAAATATAGCACGTAATCTTTACTGTGCTCCATTATTCGTGTAACTAACTTTTTAGGTTTCCATTCCACCTGTTTTCCATAATGGTTCAGTTGAAGGAGAGTCCTTAAGAATATTGAAAATGGCATTCCCTGCCAGATATGCAAAATTGACTAATACTTACAAGCACATTCGATATACGGAACGCTTTTAAAAACTATCCACTTCCACATCAAAATTAATGCCCATAATTCGTTAGTTATCAGTAATGAAACCGATGAACTGTTGATACGCCGGCGCAAATAAATTGCAACAATAAAACCTTACTTATTATGGCTAGGTAGAAATAGCGACTCTATAGAAAAATAGTTCTCCCAACTCTGGTAGGTAGGATTCGATATTTTATAAGATACTTTATACTTACGTATTGAGTCGACAAGCTTCGGTTTAAGTAATGGTGTGCTTGGATTCAAAGAACCTAAACGAATCAATGGATTTTTCAAATCACCGTTTCCCATAGGTTTTGGATAGGGAGTGTCATGACTTCGAGGATCTATTAATTGCGACAAAATGTAAGAATGAATTATGGTGTGTCAAAAGAGATATGCGTCATATCTTCAAATATAGCCAGAAGATTTACAAAAAAATTCAGGTAGTACATTGTTCATTTTCCAAATGGTGTTCTGTTCAGTATGGAGAAGTACAGAGTGAACAATAAACAACGTGTAAGGATTGGCACAAGACATACAAATACAAATAAATTCTGAACGTTACGCCGGAATTTGGAGTATAGAGAGAAAATAGTTTTGGAACTATTATTACAATACATAAACAATATAAAAGCAACATTGGTAGCGCATTTCTTGGCATCATCTTTGCCGCAAAGCGCAGAAACGACAAAAGTACAGCATGACAGAAATCTAGTATATAGCCGAAGCAAGAGATTATGATTATATTACGTAAGTCTCCCAAAATTTCTAGTAAGTTGAGAAAAAGGTCATAATAATGTTACAATACGACAATAATGCACGCATCCATGAAGAAGCATAACCAGAGTATCGTATTACAGGAGTTGGAGTATTGGGCTATATGTGGATTTATTTCGCCATATAGCTGTAAACAATGAAGCTAAATAGTATAACGACGATCATGAGTTGGTTTTATATAGCCAAGCAAAAAACATCATAATAGTATTTTGGCAGAAAGTACCCACAACAGGAAAATTCTTACATAGAGCTCAATATAGCAAATGATACATAACTGGATCAGGAAACGTCCATACGGCATTACACAATCTTATGACCTTTCTATGCACTTCTAACTTTTTCCAGAAGAATGGCAGTAGAGCACTGGAGAAATGTACAACCTTTCCAGAAATACAAGTGTATCCGTAATCCGCACGGTGCCAACCCGTCTAATAAAAACCACTAATTCTATTTGGAATCAGATAAGTGTAGCGGCTTTACCAAAAATGGATAAAATGCACGAGTTTATTGAATATAGTCGAGATTCAGTAAATGATCACGAAAATTGGAAAGAAAGGAAGATACAGGAAGATACTTTTGCTAAGAATCCTTAATCTGATTACGTAATACATGGACGTCCCTTTGTGATAGGATGGAGCGATAAAGGTCCTTTTATTGGACTGCTTGGAGACGTGTTTAGGTAGGACGGAGGATGGAGATGAAATAAAGCCCTTTGGTAAAATCTGAGTTATATGCAATGGGAGAAAGGCAGATATGTCCTTTCTCCAGGCGAACGGAAGTTTTCACACAAGAGCTAAACATAGACAGGACTAGGACAATTGTGTGATATATGGCTTTGGAGGACTCACGGAGAGAAACCGGTATTTGCGTGCAGAATGCATGCATTCAATTCGGTGAATGGAATTTAAGTTGGCTGGAGCTGCTACAGGACAATCAGTAAGAATAAGTACACTTCCGACAACAGCAGAGACACTAGAACAACCTCCGTGACGTTAGTGTTACAGATAGCAGCCGCTTTTTTATTTCACATATAAACGATAAATTGAGCCCCAACGAATAAATTTCCCGGATCTAGTAACAAATAGTCACAAACAAACCCACACAGAAAATTAAATGCATGAGACACGAGATTCACGACCAACGCAACTCGACGACAAGAAAAACATAAAGATTAGGGAGCGTCCACATATGACGTCTGCAGTTTGGGGGAGGGAGGGGGTACCCAAAAACATGACGCGGTATGATGGGGGGGAGGGTGGGGGTAAAGCACAATATGACGTCTGCAAGTCTAATGAAAAATTGTTGTAAAACGGAAACGAAAAAATTAAAATGTCCCAACTTTCCAAACATATGTAAATCCTAGAAACAACGTACTTTTTGATTAAACATTAAACATTTTTTGTTTTATCTAATTGCACAATGGAATTAATGTAACATGTTTTGCACACCAAGCTTAATTACTTTGTATTGTATGCATATACACAATAGCACTCCTAAGTTTTAGTAAAATATGAACAGATCCTTCATTCGATAGTGAAAGGAAACCTTGTGAAACATTACCTACAAGCAAACACAACTTGTACGGGTTGCAATGAAAATTAGATATAATCTTAAAACTGAAATGAAAACATTTTCAGCTTAAGAAAATTGTTAAATAAAAAAATCATATAATTTTGGAATAAATTCGCCCAATTTTAAATTTTTTGACGACGGTGATCAATTTGAAGATTTTTTATCGTCCATTAATCTAGCAACAAATATTCCAAAGTTACAAAATTTGCCACCCTCAACTAAAAATTTCTTTAAAGACAAGATTTAAGTGATAATTGTTTTCCATCAAAAGAATCCTGAGTGATTCACTAAAGGGATATTACTACATGAATTATTATTAATTTTTGAGAATAGAATCTATGAATGTTAAATTACCAAATTATTTTAAAGATTCGCCAATACTTCTCAAACTCGTTGCAAAATAATTTTACGTTAAATTGGTCATTACATTCATTGAAATTTTTTTGGGATTGCAGACGTCATTAGGGGGGGTGGGGGTACCTCAAAACAGACGCTAGCAGACATAGGGGAGGGAGGGGGTCCAAAAAAGCCCAAAAATTGCAGACGTCATATGTGGACGTTCCCTTATAAGCTTCTACTTCCACTGCTAGAAGACCAGTCATGCCCAACCGACCTGCTTATACTCACTTTCCCCTACTTTCCCATACATACTGCATTAAATGCTTACCCTTGCTAAATATAAGAGGAGTGCACACTTAGACTTGGATTCTATGTACAATACAATTAGCGGCATAAAAATAACAAAGTACCCATACACAACCAAAACGGTACACTTAAATATAACTGCAGTTTTGTAGAATACCGCACACAATTCTTATATGGGCAAAATGCATAAAAACCGAAGGTGACAAAACAATAGCTAAAATAGGATTCCATTAATTCAATTTTGGTTGAAACAATTCACTGCATGTAGATTCAGAGTGCAATATCCCACAAAAACAACCGAATCGGAAAAGGACGGACTATTTAAAAGCTTATTACTTGACAGAACAATGTTGTAGTTAAATCAATTGAAATGACTCAATTGGCCTATTAATGACCTCGCCGACTGAAACGACAATACGGTTTAGTAAGAGAAAAGAAAAAGTGACTTACTTTGGCTGCCGCTCTTGGGATTTGATGAGCTGGTATCTGTGTCTTGGGACGACAGCAGATTTGTTTGAGAAGTGTTTATTTTGCTAGTACTCGAACCATTAGTAAGATTAGAACTTTGATTAGAGAGGCCGGGCGACACACTGCCACCACGACTTTGTCCAGGACCTGAATCCGTTTTCTTAACTGAGGACTTGCCGATCCTTGCCGGAGGTTGTGGCACTTCGTGTCCATCTTCATCTTGTTTCGATTGGCACTTACCACTTGGCACATCTGGAATCATAGTAATCTTTGTCGCAGTCACCTCTGTAATTCACAAAGGTCAGTTTTCATTTCAATCAGTGTCAAAACAATTTCACCAGCTCTTAATCCTTTTAGTCATAGATTTACACTGCAAACAAATACTGAAAGTGCATAGTTAAGTGGCGTATTCTATT
Organism: Yoshiicerus persimilis; assembly: GCA_020352615.2. Taxonomy (NCBI): domain Eukaryota; kingdom Metazoa; phylum Arthropoda; class Collembola; order Entomobryomorpha; family Tomoceridae; genus Yoshiicerus; species Yoshiicerus persimilis. Next base: position 37,217,082 of record CM060170.1, on the reverse strand, counting down.
GTTTATTGTAGCCATTTAAAAACTAATCATGTAATCTAAATACTGTATATGTACAGCTATGATATCACTTTATGGAATAATTAAAACAAGACAGATAGGAAGTAACATAACGTTTGCTTCATTTATATGTATACCTTTCTAATATTTAACTAAAGTTTAGATATGATCATATGCAAAACTACAAATGAAATGCAACCTATGCAATATCGTTGACATAATTATATTTACCAAATGAATAACCGTAACTGGAATGCCGTATCCGTTCTTGTCGTCCGCAGCATGAAAATATTTAGGTATGAGTGATAAGGGAAATACTTTCTGTCCATAATTGACGCTGAGAATAAATATGGTTAAATAGAGCTATATTTGCATTAAAGTTAGAAATAATACTTTTGAAGATTCTTTTGGGAAATTATTTCTTATTCTTGGATTTCTTGCAAATTTGAAATATTTTGAACTTTGATGGTAATTGTGATGCTAATACATTCCGACGATTATACAATAACTTTATTATGAAAGGTCGCAAAATAAAGTAAGTCAGGTTACGACCTACACAACTCAAATACCGCTATTATTGCAATAGGGTAAATAAGAGTACTAGCACATACATGGTTTACAATATTCTCTACACATTCATACCTGCTAAGAAAATTCCAATCATTTACATTAATTTGCTATTTGTATTTATACTTGCAGCGACATTTATATAGAGTTATACAAAAGTCTAATTTCTGCAAACTTTCAAATAAAATCTGTTCTTTATGAACGTGTCTAGATGTATTGTTCGTATGCGGTATTGTCTTCAAAAACCTTGCTTTTATATTTTTATAAATTTGTAATAAAGAAAAAACCGACCTGATTTATCTGTATTGCCCCTCATTGTCTGGCTGTAGGTGACAGTGAATGTTGATGTTTCAGATAATTTAACTAATTGTATGAAAGAATTATTCACAAAACTGGAAATGATGAGCTTTAAAACTTGCACTTAATCAGAGTGGTTAATTCTTTCAAAAATGAAAAATTGTAATTGCCTTTTTAATTAAAAAATGTCTTTGATTTTCTTTCGTTGGGTGTATTTGTTTAGAAACCTATTTTTATTTTCCTCAGGTTCAATTAATTTTGTTTTCCAATGTGGTCTTGCATACTGACCACCAGCGTATACGGAAGTAAATGCTTTTATTACCTTCTTAACTAATGTTCACGGACCTTAGTATAATGGCTACATAAATCTTAATTCATAAGTATACAGAATTCATAAGGAAATCAATTAATTACTAATAAGAATTTGCGTGGCATGGAAAATGGAAAATTCCTATGAAAGGAAGTACGTAGTTCTCCATTTATTAAATATTAGGTCATACATTTGGACATCGATGCGTATTCGTTGGCTATTTTCTAAAGAAAAGTATACGGGAAGTTTACTGATAATTTAGTTAAACGTAAAGCAATGAACTGAAGGCTGACTACCGATGCCCACAGTAGAGGGTATTACTAGAACCAATAACACTAATAATGTAAAATATCTACGTTTATAGTAACATGCAGAATAATACTAATAAAGATTGAACACTATTAAGTTAGGCCTTTAAGTAAATTTAATGCCAAGTGCACGTAGAATTTCTAAACTAGTTTAAAACTGAGAAAATTTGATTAAATTAATAACTTCCCTTTGAATTGGAACAATGGCATGTAGATTCGAGTAACTGAATATGATTAAGGAAACAATAATTTTCTACTCATACACATGGATTTAATATTAGAAAGGTTATGCAATGGGAACGGTCTATAAAATCATATTTATTAGCCATTTCAAAATGATCAACTGAAACGTTACCTTTCTAACTCTTATAACTGAAACTCTATTGATCGAGGGTTTGATTTCGAAGTACTAATATGAATATCCGTTTGCTCCCTGTGCATGAAAAAACTTGTATGAAATAACCACACGAACTTTTAACATTTCATTTGAGATCGCGTTGATCGTTAGGTAAAAATTAACATTGATCCTATTCAGTTTTTAAAACCGCAATATGAATAAGAACTTAAGAACACTTACTTTTATTCAATGTTCGGCGATTAAAATACAGAAATTCATGGGACATGAGTAGTCATTTCTTTTATTTGCAAATCTTTTTAAGTCTCACTTATTTTTAAAATTTTGGGAATCTTGGGAAAATAATTTTTATATCTTTGCGTTGAAACTTTTAAAACTGAATATCAAGCAGATATATACAATATTAAATTGAATGGACAGACTAATATAGATTTCAGGAAATGTTTTAATAAGTAAATCGTATTAAATGTGACACAATGGCATATTTTTAATATTTGCAAGCATACTTAATTTGGTCATATAAAGTAAAGTGGTATTTAATTTTTTATAAGACCAGATAAGACCCTGCATTATCTAATGGGCAACATTGCTTAATTAATATAACACTGTTACAATTTGCACATACACTCAAAGAATAAAAGGGATTAACTCGTTATTTTTTGACAAAGTATTTCATTTGGAAAGCAGTGATTGATGCGTTGAAATGGGTTCTTATAAAGGCGGAAAATTTTAATTATATTAATTTAATAACCATACAGCAATACTATTACTGTGAATGGTGAAAAACTGACAATAGGAGCGAACAATGAAACCTTAAAAGCATTAACAAAGTATATAGGGATTCTATTTCAACAAGGCAGAAATACAAAGTATGAACTTGGGCTCAATGGCAAAATGAAATAATAAACAGAGATAATAGGCAATTGGGATTTGTTAGCAGCAATTATTAAGGTTTATGGAGATTTAGATACGTTTAAAGGATTATAAAGTGGTTCAATTGGGCGACTTTAATTTATTTGATGAAACTTACAAAACGCAGTGAACACAACGCAACAAAACAGTAGCCCTGTTACAGAGCCATGTTTGGTTTACTTGAGTTATCTACTACAAACTGAAAAGATAATTTGTTCATGGGATTTACTTTTAAAGAATGCTATTTGCAGAGGTTTATTTAAAAGGTGAATAGGAAAAACGTAGATATGACAGATAATAAAAGGACAATGATAGTGATACATGTTAACATTTAGATTAGCAATGAACTGTAGCAATTATTACAAAATTCATGCTAACACATACAACAAATGGATTTATTCACTATTAGAAGCATTTTTAGTACCAATTATTGTTTTTTTCTTTGCAGATTTGATACGTTCATTCAACTATCAATAGAACTAGGTGGCCTTTCGAATTTGAAATGAAACAATAAATGTTCTTATTCTAGTTTTCACGGAACTTCATGTAGATGACTCAGCATAAAATAACAGTTTTGCTGATGAATTGCTGAGTCATCCACCAGACGTTATAGTAAGACGACATTATATTGCATTCCGCAGGAATTGTATGTATGTAATAGCTTTCCAACTATTTTTATCATTAATGGAGTGCTATATCATGCCAAATTGCGTGCATATCCTGCTGGTTCTCAAAAGGTAGTAATCCACAGAGAAGCTAACTAATTGTAAGTGACCTATCACGAGTTGAAGAGCAGGACTCCATCAAAAGCAACTTTCCTATGTATGAATTTATTAGAATCGTTACGATAGAATATTATTTTATAACACGACAACATGCGAGTCCCGCACATTATTGTTGGCAACTAGGTCAGTAATAAATTTGTTTGAAAAATAATTGTACGAGTAGTTATTATTCACAGAGATATTAAATCAGGTACCTAAAAGTAATAAATATTTAATTAATTTGAATAAAAGTGTAAATAGAAAAGAATTGTACCTGGCTTCTTCTTCTTCTTGAAAAACGGCATTGTGAATACAAAACAGTGCATTACTTGGTGTCAGCAGTAAGAAAAAAATATATTCATCCGATTTCTAGTACGAATGATTTATGAACACCACACTGATGATGTTGAATTAACTAATTGTTACTTAAAACTCGAAGCACTGAATATTTTTACATATTTCTGAATCAAGTTTTTGCACTTTGAAGAAATCCGTGGTTCGCCATATTGTTCATTGTACAAAAGAAGTAACGAGGCTTGAATGGTGATTCCCCAAACTCAATTAACTAATGAATTAATTAACGGAACATCATTTTCGAAGAAAAATAGTAAATACTGGCGAGAAACCAGGTTAGTTAGCCAGTTTATTTAGCCGCTGCTAATTTGGATATTTTTCGACATCACTGGAAGTTTGTTGTAAACTTAGTTGGAGAACGGCATTTTAGAAATAAAGTTTGATGGTGATGTGACACTGACATCGGAGCGTTGCTGAAGACTGATGATGCACTGAAGAATTAGTCTTCTCATTCAATTTAATATGTGAGTGATAAAAAGGGAATGAAGTGCCAAGTTGATGTTCGATGGGTGGCACTGAGCTTCTGTGTCTGCGATAATGAGGACTTCGTACCTGTCAAAATATTCACAAGCAATTTCAAGATAAAACCGATAACATTCCCCAAACCCTCCATCATGTTTTAGATACGTTACATTATTACATACTGAATAATGCCTAAATGAGATAGCTGCACAGTACATTCGGTGTAGCGCACTATAACGGTAGAAGAGAGTCCCTAATATCCAATTGCCGAACATTACATAACACATTACGAGTACTGCACAAGAAGCCAAGTACTTATCTCTTATGTTTATACTGTTTTTCCTGATAGAAAATCGAATGTGTAACATATTAGCAAATATGCCTTACCATTGCTTAAAGAATGCATGTATATTATGTGTTATCCACTATCTGACGGACAGATACTCTCTCCTATCAGCGAAATGAGTTTCCTATGTATGTAAGTGGAACATAGAAATCAGGGATAATTTCCATGGTAAAAATGGAATTATTAAATGTATTAGTACATGGTAAAACAATATAAAAGGAAATAATAACCGATATCGTACCCACGCTACGTTTAATTACATTTATTAGGGAACTATTGGGTAATGTCATGTTCCGATGTATTTATATGTCCCCAAAGGATTTTCATGAGGATATTCAGGAAAAATAAAATTCATGCTACCATGACAGAAAAAACTATTGAATTGCACGTACAAATCTTTTGCCTTGCTTTTGCTCACGATCAGTCTGTCCGTCAGCCGGCTCGGAGCTACACAGAAACTTTTGTGTACTGTACACAGGCTACCCACATTTTTATACGGCTACATCCTATCCCTACAAAGCGAAAGAATAGTGCAGAGACAACAGAAGTTACAATTTATAATGGAAATATGTAACATAAAAGTTCGCAAATTATGCGCTTGTCACTGAATGTATACTTAGGTTATTTATTCTGCTTACGCAATTATGTACATATTTATTGTGGAAACTTTTGCTAGATCGTTTTCCATAACTAAAGATACAAAGATACTAATCATAAATGTATTATACAGACAGTTTGACACTTTTTAGTTTTTGGTGCTCATCCTCACTCAACCACATCTCATCAAAAGAAAACACACAGAATCGCTAAACTTTTAATAATATTTCAATTCTTTCACCAAACTCAGTTTACTTTATCGTACTAGCGATAAAAATAAGTGTACACTATCTACCTCTACCACAAACCTAATTATCTGCAAGATAGAGAAGCATAGCATAAGCCAATCTAGAAACAAATTAATGGAACAGCTTACAGGTAGTCAAAAATGATGTATAAGAGTTTTTATAAATAAAGATAGAAGACTAATGAACGGACGAAAGCCAAATGGCGTAATAGACACACATATAGAAACAAATGTCTAGGTTCAACCGGTAAAAGTTTATTTGTAGAGATACATGAGTATAATCCAAGAAAAATACGAGTTGCTCCAACCGAGAATTAACCCCTTTTATAAGACGCGGGTTTCTCTCAGGTCACAGCACAGATAATAACGGTAGTAGAATTTAAATTTGGTTTCCTAACGATTCTCGGGTTGAAGAAAGAAGTTCATGTATATTCCGTGGTTTTTACACAAGGAATTGATGACTATTGCGTAAGTTGGTGGGTAAATGACTATAAATTGTGTATTGACGCTGATACGGCAGTAGAACACGATTTGACATGACAGACAATTTTTCGCAGTCAGGTGTGTAGAGTGAAGGATGAACTAGCACAAACACAGAAGGAAAGAAAACTAACCAGAGATAAATACCGAAGAGGGAAGAGCGGGTAGCTATTGGACCTAGAGTGAAACTTGAAGCAATAACGAAATTGAATCGAAGAAGTACATACATTCATAGAGTGGCTAATGCTGTACACTGCATTTAGAGTATTACGGGTGCGATACGAATGCCTTGCCACACCTTGAATCAATTTCGGAATGAACGGTTACAGTGAGGATAATGAAGACAGATACATAAACTCAATTTAGATTACTACACGGTTACATACTTATAGTTGGCGGAGCCGAATAGAGGATAGGCAGCGTAATATCGTATTTGCAGGTTATTCTGGTGAATTGTCGCCATAAAAGTGAAAAATCATCTCTGCTTTCCTACTGTTGACTGTTTTTCCTAGACTACGTATAATATAATCCCTTTGGCGTTGTGGAAGAGCCGACCTTGTTAGGACTTTATAGTCATCCTGCATGTATATCTAGTTTGTTCGGTTATATTGCCATGGAAAGACTACAGGTAAAGTAGAGTTTTTCTTTGTCGTGTTGAAATGTCCCCAGACTTGGATTATTGGGTGGAATGCTATTATTGCATCTTCATTCATTGTTCTTGTTAGTAGTAATTTTCTGCTTGTACGCTTCCAGAGACAAAACTAACACAACACTCGGAATGCACACAAACCTACATATTCAGCACAGTTTCCTCTATTCCCCAATGCACAATGCACGCAAACTTACAACTTAGACACACTCCTTAAATTTTGTTGAATAATAATTGCAAATCCAACGAAATTACACTCTGGAACACTTTTTGCTCAAAGTTTCATCGTCAAAGGATGCAATGTGTTCGGATTAGAGTGAAAACAGACATGGCCATTTTTTCTTATTCTTTAAACAACTCTCGGCGTCATTCACCAGTCTTGTATCTGTACTTACAGTTGTAGACAATAGGATAGAAAACAGATTCTTCACTTGACAATTAATAATTCTTCGATCGCGTGATAACAATGAAACGACGCAACGGGGAGGACACAAAAAGCAAAGTCGCGACTTTTAAACACTATTAATTAACCTCCATCTCTGGTTTACAGCTTAGAAAACAAAGTTTGACTTGAGACAGAGAAACAGATAAATATTTGAAATTGTGAAGCTTAAAGGTGCCCGAAACGCATTTATATTCCAGTAAACGAGAACTAGCGAGTAGCTTCCATAAATTGTGGAAGGACTGACTGAGTAAACTAATTCTTGTCTGGGATGTAAATATAATGTATCCGTATACATTCTAAGAAAGGAGCGTTTAGAGATTGTAATGGTTGCCTAAGTATGATTATTGCAGTGTGCATAATAGAATGTAAAAATTGAAATGGGATTTGAACGGGAAACTGTATATTTTGGTTATAAGGGAGCACTATGTATGTAAAGGAGAGAAAGAAAGCGTATTTGTCAGTGCTACTTAAAATGTCACCGCAGTAATGTAACCTTAGCATTTTGTCTGGGAGTAGTTGAGTTAGTCTAGTTTGTTTTAGGAAGGATGTGTGTATAGCAATGCTATAGTGCGAGAGACAATGTATATATTGTAGCTGTTTGCTTTTTCGTTTAATTTAGTTTGGTTTGGCCAGGCGTGGCTGGGAAATTGTCTTGGTAGCAATAGTAATAATAAGCAAGGAGCCGAGAGCAATATGGGAAAAGTAGGAGCACTGTCAACTGTCAACTTATTATCGTTAGCTAAATAGCTCGGCGAACTACACATTGCTACACGGAGGTGAGCTGACTCCTAGATCCACAAATAACTCTTCTGTTAATAATATTTTCACACTTATCAACTGACGATGAAGGCAAAGGACGAGTTGTGGCGACAGAGGAGAGGGAAACACGCGTTGCTCAACGTCTGTCTCTGCTGTGGTGCTGAAGACACGGAGGACGACAACATGACAAACCCAGTCGAGGCTCTCACCAACTCCGCCGAGGACTCCTTCTGTGTATATTATTATCGGTGAGGCGCTAAGACGGATAAACTCCATTTCGTTGGCCACCTGACCTCCTTAGTCACAATGCACACAGACAGGAGTCACAGATCCCACTTCTAATCTGAATTTTCAATTCGCTATCTCCGAATTAAATTGAGTTGTCGACGGAGATGTGACGTTCTCATCCTATTCCGTGTCTCTGGCTCTCTAAGATTTCCTTTTCCTATTTAGCCACCCAGTTCTGCCTTGCTCTACCCAACGGTATTATTCTACTGTGAATGTGTAACTTATTTCTCCTCCCTTCAATCAGTTCTCTGTCAGATAAAATTCGTGAAACAACTTCAAGGCTCGGAAGCTCACTTTGATTTGATTCGTTTTGAGAAATGAGGAAGATCGAAAGGGCAGATCGAATAGATTCGCAATAGGTAGCCTATTCCTCCAACTCCAGTCCTTTCCATCATATTTTGTCAGCTAAACAAATTATGTCTCCATGCCTTCTTTACAGCTTACACTCTACCAGTTAGATTTTATCACTAAAAGCAATGTGCAACGCATCATTGACCATATTTCTTAGTTTCTTACTTATCCATACGCATGCAATACAGCTCCCATACCTTCTTCTATATTTACAGCCACAACTACATTATATACCTAATGAGCACTTCAAAACTGCATATTCTAGGATTTATGGTATGCATGGGCCTACTTATCTTGGGAAAACTGATTTTATTGTACATGTAGTTTGTATTGTACCGTATACTACGCTGTTCAGTAATATCAACGACAAATCACTTACCTACAATTAGATAGGTACAATACAGAACAGGTACTAGTCAAGTGGCACAGGAAGTGACTCAAAAAGTTGTATCTGCTCCGCGAATCTGTGATGTTGTCGACGTAGTTCTAGTGCTCTGACTAAGTTTTCAACGCTTCCCCTCAAATATAGAGCACCAGTAACTACACAGTTGATTGAGTAGTCTTTCTTTGGTATATCGTCGAAGTGTCTCTCTAATATTCTGAAAATCTTTCTTGGACTCGCGAACTTTAATTTCGTTTTTGTGCTACGTATTTACTCTGGGTGTACAGTACTAATGTCACTTCCCCATTTACTTCTTAAGGAGTGAAGCTTTAGGCGGAGCTTACATAGTCACAATCACAACGACTTTGTGTTACAGATAGTTAGGTACACACAAACATAATAATTATTTATAGCGGTAGCTACGAGCTCATGATAGAATCTGTCTTCTTGTTTCCTGTCTCATTTGTTTGAAGGTACTTAATAGATAATTCACTGAAATCATATTATAGATCAAAACTAACCTTACTTCTTCAAGACTCCGTAAACAACCATTTCACTGTACAAGTAGAACTACCCAATAGTATTGCCTGCCACGCTTTCCTAAGCTTCTACTTACATTTCAGTTCCGCTCCGAGTTCACTAAGACTTTCGCAATATGTGAACTACTTAAGAATCCATCTATACTAGAATGTAGGCAGGTCTTATGTTTAAACTTACAACTTCCAACTTAACTCAATCTGCTACGGCAACTGGAAAAGATGAGAAATCATTGACAAATAATAAAGCAACAACTTACGTCACTGCAGTCGAGGCAAGACTCACGAAGACAGCCAAAGCTGTCGTTATCGCGATCGCTCCTCACTCACAAATTGTTACCACTTCTATCCATGCCTCGCGATTGTCTACGTCGAGAGCCACTCTCAAACAGTATCACGTTACAGTCAAATTCTCCTCACACACTTCCCTATTCTTTTGGAACTTATTTATGTAATATGACAATGCTGTCTCTCCTACTTTAGTCCTACTTTAATTGGTTAGTTATTCACTCAGTTAGTCCTACTACTCACACAGGCATTGCAAATGTAAACCAGTCACTCTTTATTAACAATATAATCTTTTATATCATCACTTTATTACTCTAATTGTTCTCTCTATCATTCTCGTTATACTCGCCTCATTCCATAACATCATTTATAACTAAATGCACTTCGTGTCACCCCCACTATTAAATTCCTTAGACTTCTATTACATTCTCTCAACTAGTCCGATTCACAAACCTTATTTGTAGATTTCCATTCAATTCCATTTTCAAAATAGATAAAGCCATACCAATTCAGTAAGTGTTATGCCTGAATTAAACACAAATATGCACGTTACAAATTTTTAACTTTTTAATGCCGTTTTATATACCGCGGAATATGCTGACTTTTTTTTATAAGTTTTTATGGTAGGAAGGTTCCAAAATAGCATCTTATCTATCTGGACCACACTTGCAACTTTATTCAGCGAACCGATCCGTACAGCACTACTTGCCCCCAAAATTTTTGCCAATCATACCGATGCGAACAGGTCTCCCAAAAAACTTTTAGCCAACCGATCCGAACCGTCCTTCCGAACCGTCCTGTCCTTCTAAAGGCTTTAAGTGAACCGATCAGGTCCGGACCCGTCTCTTAAAAGCACTTGAGCGAACTGATCGGATCCTAACCGATTTCGCCAAAAAATTTGAGCGAACCGAGCGAGATTCGAACCGAGTACGGTTTGGGTACTATGCGATGAGGTATTTTATCCATCCACTGTGGTTCGAGATTCTCAGTTGCAAGTGTGGTCTGGACTAGGCAGATTGTAAATGATTACATAGCAGAGAATCCATTATGCAGAATTTGATATCCACTTTAAACACCGAAACCAGAAAAACACTCACACAAGGACAATAAATGTTAAGTTTTCATTGCAGGCGTAAGATACATTTGCCGTTTATAAATACTTGCAATGGCATACGCTGCCACATTGCTATGAACACAGTGCGAGGTCCATAGAATTTTTTCTGTTATGCATATAATAGAGCGTCTCAAATACAATCACCACTTCTTTTACGAGTCACTTCTCCACATAATATGCCCCATTACCTAAATAATCCATCTTTCACTTTACCTATGTAAACTTCACATCTCACTCAGCAAAGCGATGATGTGACAAACAAAGAGATACTTAAAGTTAATATTGCAATAAGCTGATGCATTAAATACAATATGGTAGATCTTAGACAGATCTACAGAATGCATAGTATGGTCTAGCAGAATAAACTGAACTCATTCCATTCCATATACGAAATGGCTTATAACCAAAGGATGCAAAAATGTTATACCTTTAAAACTCAAGATTTCTCATAGTCTACAAGTTTGCAGAACTTTAGAAAAATTAAAAGTCACGAATTGCAGAATCACAAGTATAGGGTGTCCCATAGAGTTTCGCCTATCTTTTATTACTTGCAAAAATATAAGAAAATTAGGTCAATCTCCGTCACAAAGCTACAACTTGTATTCTCAATGTTGATTGAAGTTTGGAAGACCAAAGGCCAAAACTTCAAAAATCATTTTCCAAGCCTTAATTGGAAATATAATTTGAAATGGACAATTTTTATAAGTGATTGAAAAGAAGACCTACACAATAGTAGTTACTGATATACAAATGCAAGTTGTTGGCAAAGAGTAGGTAAGTGGGGAAATTAAATGTTGCTGTTACAATGCGTGGTAAATAGCGCACTAATTACGCATTTCCAAGCTAATGGGTTGGAGTTGGACTTTTATTATGGCACTTAAAAGGCTAATAACGAAAGATAAATGGTTTTGATGGCAAAAATGTTTTAATATGCATACGAATAAGAAAAGTTCTGTACATTATACCTTTTGTGTACAGTGTAAATGTGTTTACAAAATAGAACAGGATATTCATTTAATGACAATCTGCACAAGGGAGCATAATGTGACATAATTATATGTATTTTAGGAAGCGTTTGTTTAATATAAGAAGACAGGTTTTTACAATTTTGTGTCATGACATGCACAAACACAATGCATGATTGACGAGAATGAAACTTGCTTTTGCAAACTTGTTGATAACCTGTGGTGTTTGCAGCAATCACTAATAGACATCAAAACTTTTAAAAGCTCGTAACCTTAATAGTATGTCCACAATATAAATCATTCCACTTTTACTTATTATAATTAACTACTTAGCTGTGCCACACAACTACAACATTTATTATGCCATTTCTGCATTTCAAAACGAAATTGCCCACCTTTGGTGATTCCTTTGTCTATACTCATACAGAAACACTACTACATTATTTGCTGATGCTCAAAGCGTTTGAAACAAATTGTATCTGGAAATCTGGAATACAGTTTTTATCAAACCTCAACAAATAATGTGGTTGTCAAAATAAAGCTAAACTAAAAATGAAGCATATCTCATTATTTCCAGAAAAACGATTTTTTGTTGAGCTGGGAATGTGATTATTTTAATGGTAGACGTTAAATGCATAAACTATAAGTCTGTATAAGAAAGAAGTAAACTGCATTCAAATTAAATTATAATCTCAATCCGGTTATGCATAAATTCCATTAATATATAACTCATCTTGGGACTCAGTAACAAGTATCCTATGTTCCAACAGCATTAATATTAAGTACAAAATTCCCATTGTTTACAACTTCAGGCAGGCATTCGTCCACCCTGACTGAAGTGCATAGCTACTCTTGGGATTGCCTTTATGTAGTAAACATTTACTAGGGAGTACTTTTTGTGGCAGCAATAAAAGGCTTCTTAGTTCTTGAAATTTGTATGTCTCGTGAAAAGTTGTTTGTGTTTAATATTTGCTATCAAGTTTCTGCTCTGGTTTTGTTTTCTTTATGAAGTCGTTATTATTGTTGTTTTTGTGCGTGAAATATGTTGCGCTCTTTTTGCAAAATCAAAATTATGAAATATCATTTGAAATTTTGCTTAACTACGAATTCTGATATGCATAATTGCTTGAAAGCTTACAATTTACATTGTAAGTGCGTATATATTCCCTTCCTCAAAACAGATTAGCCTCCGCAAACATCATTTTTAAAAGAAGTGACATTACATTGCACTGATTTTTCATCGCGTAACGGTATCTTTGAGAAAAATTATAATTTTAAAAACCTTAATGGTTTAAATTGTTGGTTAGGTGGAATGTGCAGCATTACCTAGTTTTTCTGTCATTAATATTCATGCAATGTGGATGCGCTGTACAGACCTACACCTATATTAATTATACAATACTGCTTTTGCCTATTTTCGGAATGCCTTTCATAGGCTGTGATGCTGTTGAGGAGATTTTCAAAGAGAAAGGATAGGATGATGCTAGTCAAATTATTTGCAATATTAAGGAGTAACTTGTCAGTCAGTGCAGTAACACACAATTTCAAAAGTCCTTTAAACAGAATGGCATAAACAGGAGTTCCGTCTGGTAGTTTATTTTAAAGTAATGAGGCTGTGCTTCATTTCCACTTCAACCCATCGCATGAATCTAATCATCAGAGATTTGCTCGGCTGAACACCTCTCCTTTTCCTCTTCAGCTATTCACATGTTGCATTTAACCGCCAAATTTGCACACAAGTTAAAATATGCTACATACATATTTGTTGTAATGATGTATGTATAACGGTGACCGAGTTAGCGTAATACTCTTTCGCTCCGCCCGATGATGGCGCCTATAAGGTCTGTAGAGTAGATAAGATGGACAAAGCCATATTATCTACTCATACATTAATTAGTTAAATAAGATGTTATCATTTATGCGTTATCACTGGAACTTCTTTACATTGCATTGTTAACTTAAAGGTTATTGCACTCCAGTGTATTACTATGTAGTATGTCTATAGCTAACTTAATATTTAAAGTATAGTTATGTATATTTATACGTTTATCAAAATTCTAATTGGTAGAAAAAACGTTCGTATGTTTAAAATTACATATTATGTAAATTATATTGATTACATGTAATTATATTTTGGGTATAAATACGACTGCCCGAAATTCTTGTCTTCAGTTCAATTGGAAGTACCCTTGTGGCAACTTCTCTTGTTTGGACTCATATTCCTGTTCTAGTTCCATTTGGATCCGATCCTCTGTTGACGGCTACCTTTTTGTGGACTCCTTCTAATTCCTATGGCATCATTGAGACCCCGTGTCATCAATGACATCTTCTATGAAGTGAAGCTTACTTATGTTCTTTAAGTAAATTTCCCTTCCTACTTTCTTTGTAATAGGGCATTAGGGTATAGAGTAGTCTTTTATTGTAAATGTAATATTATTCGTTGACTTAAATAATATATTACCTTGTTTAAACTACACTTACCTTTGATGAAGTTCAGTTCTATTTCACTTTAACCCATACATTGCATAGATAGTTAAATCTTATAAGTCTAAATTGGCCTCATTTCATATTTAAAATTAAATTCATTCCAATTAGTCTTATACGCCTGTGGCCTTTAAGCCATATAAGCAAATAACTAAGTCTGAGTCACAAAAATGCAAAGGAATATTTTCCAAAATTTGTGTCCATTAGAAACAATTTTATTTCAATTTAATAAAAATATCCCTGCAGTCCTCATATTCTTCAAAAAAATACAAAATCCGTGCAAAACCAAAATCATCAATGTGTTAAATGTTTAGTTTGCTAATTATCCCATCCTACACAATAATAATGAAGATTTCATTACTGTGGGTTCTGAGTTCTAAGGCTCCCCAGGGTAATGAGGCTACGCAAATACTTATGACAATTTGCATTACAATACTTTAATCCAGTAATATCTGGTTTACATTTGCGTTTCATGCTTTCTGTATAATTTTGAAAGACCTTGGTCAGATTTGCACAAATAAGTTCATGTGCGTTTGGCGTCTGTAGATGTTGATTCTGTAAATTGAGGCGAACAATGTAAACAGCATTAACATTTGCAATAACAAGAATCTTTTAAAAAGAACACACTGGTTACATGTCTAAGACATTTAGTTATTTGCGTTTGATACCGTTTGCGTGCTTTTATTTGTTTAAGTACGGTAGTGTAATCAATGAAAAGCGAAATATATGAGGGACCGGAAACACCAAAAAGACTAAAATGTACCGTCACCTCGTTTTAACTTCCCACTTTAATATTATCACTTCCCAAATGAAGTCGGATGAAATACTGCCCTATCCGCATTAGAATTTTATTATTAGTGGAGTTGGAAATGTGAACGAAACTATAATGTAAATTGACAGACGCGATTGAACATTTTTTTAGGATGGAGCAGTTATTACAAGTGTTTAATAAAAACAGATTTTCATCATAATATAAAGGTTAAGTAGATATCTATAAATACACTACTTTTTATTTTTTATCTTTGGAATTTTCAAATGGTACTATAATCTGTGCATTTGGGCATTAATAAGTTATGGGAAAAATGAGATACCCTGTAGTAGTACGATGAGTCATGAGTGAAATCTCACAGGATTTACCTGAGGCTTTGTTTCTGCAACTGACTGAACATGCAATCAATAAAATAATATCGCTTCGAATATGAGAATTGTTTTGGGTAGTACAAACTGACGCCCCAAAATAACAATCTAGAAGCAGTCTCACCTTAACGAAATAATAACATGTATACATGCAATCTAATTGCTAGTAAATGTATCATTTTAGATAGTAACCAAACCCTCTGTGAATGCGGCGGCGTATTGTCCTTTGAGTTTTGGCATTAATCCGAATTCGTACTAAAAGTGAATCTGCCTTCTAAACGATTCCATTCAATATAAATAGGCCATTGACAATTCTTTCTTAAATTGGCTACATACTAGACTACCTATTAGTACATGTATTTGCTTCTACACTAGAATTATTTTGGATTTTACTTATTTATTGTAGTTTTAACCCAATACGGAATAGTGTTACAGTTAGACCTGTATTTTCCTTATGCCCAATGCCCACACATATCGGTTCGAGAGTTGTGTAGTAAGCATGTCATTTAAAGTATTTATGCCTCTGAGTTGGGATTTCTGTTTCTGATTAATAAATGTGCTTGTGTCTGCTTACTTTCATGTACATGCCTTCTTCCACTTCTCATCCTCACAATATGCATTTATTATTTACGCATTCAATCGTACATTATTTATTTACCTCTGGTGACCATGGCCTCGGGTGTATCAAGTTGACATATCTCTACAGTATTCACTATTGACGTCTGCTGTAAGCATTCCAATTGTCACCCAACTCTGCTTTTCAAAGTTTTCCTTTTCACGTGCAGTAACAATTGCACCGAATGTATAAACTACCACATTTCCATTTCCCAGAATAAGACTTCAATCTTTGTTACATAAAAGTCTGCGTAAAACATGCATCCACGTACGTAATCGTAGCTACCTACTGAGTTTAACTGTCATATCAACCTAGGCATCTAAACAAATAAATTACTACATTGAAAATTTGTCCTATAACAAACACTCTTTTTAACTCGTCACTTTTCTTTTTCGACACAATAAAGAACTATTTGTGTATTTCAGAAAGTAACAAGAATTCCATTCAAAATAATCAACTCAGCCAGTTATAACTGGTTGTAGCTATTGCCCAAGAGTTACAATTGTTCGAATAAAAACATGTAATCGTTATAAAATGCAACTGTATTCCCTGCAAACAAAAATATTTTACGAAAACAAATTGATTAAGGTCGACCCTCAAAATCTTTGATTTTATTACGCAATATTTTGAAATACCGTTACTCGTTATGGCAAAAAGCAATAAATGTTACTCCTTCATGCTTCCATTGCAATGTAGTAATAAAAAATATTTTCTTTCTAAAAAGCGTAACACGCAATAAGGAAATGTATATTGGGCTAAAACCGAGACATGATTGGTGGTGTGTTGGTTCTGCCAGAAATTAATCAAGCTATCCCTAATAAAAATGCGAATGGCACTTCAATAAATAACCGAAAGATAACTTGGATACATCTACTGTATAGGCAGTGGAATATGTACCATAAAATATTTATTAGAGCCAGAACCGCAGTAATGGGTACACCTTGTCTTGGTAAGGTGACGTTTTCTGAATAGCTGCAGGAACTCCTGCTCGCCGTGTGCACAAACAACTTTGCAAATAAACAATTGATTGAAATGCGATTTCTTGGTAAATTAGGTAAATTGTTTGATAACTTAGGTAATCGACAGTTGAAATGAAATTAGTTTATACACCTATAGAACTTTTCTCTTCTTGTATTAGCCCCGAGGAAAGTTATCAAGACATCAGGCTTTAAATGGGGTCTTACTGTGTGCTCAATAAGAAATCGAGAAGAAGCGCATTGTACCTGATTCGCTTTGAGTGGAGCTAACCATAAGGAGATACAAAGCTAATGTTTTATTAGAAGAGACAACTAATAGGAAGTAAAGGGGAAAATAGCAAAGCTTATGAGTGTAAGTAATTCAAGAGTACAATATCAGTAATAATTGCTTGGGAAATACGCAGTTCTGAAATCTTGTTATTTGGATTTATTTATTAACTTCTGAAATAACAAAATATTTCTAGCTGCTGTGCATTGGTAATAAGAAGGAAATGCAAAAGTGAACACGTAGCGTGGAATCTGATGATTCGTTCAATGCGAAGTGTAGAATAGTGTAAATTTTTATTAATGGGCGATATCGTTAGTTATGGTTAGGGCAGGAGTACATGTTCCGTATGGGAATGAAGGCGATCGGGAGTGCAGGTTGCTTTCTCTTAAACGACCCTAACTAACCATAAGTTACCGTAGAAGCGCAATGTCCTTTATTAACCTCGGAATCATTGCAGACTGGTTTAACCTTCTCTACTAAATAACTGAAATAATAGAAAATAACGACGGAGCGAAAGTGTCCCATTGTATTTCAGTAGAAAATGGCGTGACTACTATTATTGCAATTTGTTATGCTAGGGAGAAGAATTTTGCGGTGAGAAATGAAAGCTATCGGCATCATGTCGAAAGTTGATAGGAATATTTGATTGTGAATGCCAATGCAATGATATTGAATGAGTGTAGACATAAAGTTATGGAAATGATTTCCGAAAGAAAACAGTATGCTGGAAGTTGGCAAACTTACCCGGGTAGCATGATGCTCTATAGTGTACTACGTACTGAATTCACGACTGGGTTTTCTCATCTCACAGATTCACAGATCTATGCACAGCACCGCACACTGCACTAACACAGCTATACAGTAGCAGACATAGACAGTAGAAGTTAAACTGAACAAACCCACATATTAAGTTATTGTATGTATAATATTGATACACAATTCTGTAACACTTGGATGTTACACGAGTAGGAATTACTGGTGTGCTTTTACTTGGCATGAACACGTAAGCGTAATACATTCAAAAATAAGAGAATGTCCAATTCTGTCAAAAGTCCACCTCGGATAAATATATTTATACCTGTGCAATGCAGCAAACGGTATTATCCCTTACAGTCTGAGCACCACACCACGTAATAAACTTGTAAGCACGTATATGAATTTGTATATTCTGTGGATTATCTTTATTGGATGAAATGGATGTTGGATAGAGCAGAGATCGCAGCGGAGCTATATTACAGATAGCATATCGGAATTTATTCCTGGTAAACGTTAAAACGTTCACGTTCCTTTGCAATCTGTATATTAGCATATGAGCATCACGTCGTCTGAGTTTGATGTTTTAGTATGTATTATGCATTGACTACATGTTTACGAAGAATCGCGTTGTGACTGCATAATATGTAATCTAATATGTATTACAATAATATTCTGATGTAGTTGTGTTGCCTATTCATGTACATTGTGAAGATACCAATATCGGCCGAGTATCAGATCCGTGGGCTAACAAAACACTTTTGCTGGCAGAGGTAGGAACTACGGGAGAAGCGGAGTAACACAAGTCGGAGGCTAGGTGTGCTGAACGGATATAATTCAGAGAATCAGAAGAACATATGTCGAAGAATGTCTCTCCGGTGGAATTTCCCTTGTCTGGAGCCCCACATGTTGTGCACTACTGGAAATGAACTAGGTGGATGTGGATGGCTTTGGATTGAGAAAAGGATATATTGTGTGAGCACTGGAACTTAAAACTGAAATGAGCCGGGGCAGCTTGGAAGAAAGAGAAGTGGATTAGGTGGCCTGAGTCGGCGAGCACAAATGACATGTGTGAAGCTGCGGAATCGGACACTGACATATATTTAAATAGCAGTATCGTAATATTTGATTGGGGAATGAGGGTGCTGGGAGCGAGGGAGAGGTGACACGACACAAAGCACTGGTTTGATGAGGACTGGAGAATGTATTGCAAATTGGTGGATAACTGTGTGTGTCGTAAATAGAAAAAATGCGGGTGAGACGAGCTCTGAGGAGAAAGTCAGTGGACGATGGAGAAAGGCAGTTTGTCGTTAATGCCACTGTAAAATATTTATGTCGGATAATAATAAGGATGGAGCTTATCAGCTATAGAGTAGCGGAGGCGCACGTGATGCTAAGCCAGTAGTGCAATAGAATGCAATGAGGAGAATGGTCTTGTCAACTTTCCTGACTTACTTTTCTCGATCACTCCGTACTCCGGGAGAGCGGAGCACCATGTAGCCTTTCTACGTGCACTCAACTATATAATGTATGTATTGTCTATATAATGCCTGGTTTGTATAAGTGCTCTCCTTTAGGTATGCTCTATTACTCCGTGAAAAGAAAAGCGAGAGTAATAGAAATATATGGGCCGTCTCCCGTCCCATGCAGTTGCACCAGTTCGTCGGCTCTGTATGTACGCAGAGCGTGTCTACTCTCTATAAGTCGCTGTGCACAGCATTAGAGGCGACTCCGCCGGAGTGAGTGAGTGTTGGGCACTTAGAAGAGACGACTTAGTTCTCTGTGACTCGGATATCTTATTCAACGCTGGCTCTGTCATACGACTCGCTCTTCCGCCCTGCCATAGCTACTATGTGGTTATTTATAATATGGAGACAGACACTAACAGACGGAGAGCGCGGAGAAAGTACCTAAGCCCGAGTAGACCCTTCTATAGAACAGAATGCATGTATTTACGTGAATGAAGAGGAGTCGTCCGGCGAAAGTGGAGAAAGGGCTGCTGCGTTGCACTGCTGTTCAGATTACTCGTGGCTGCAAGACGAGATGTATCTGTCGAGGCAGTAACGAGTAACTAAGTGTGTCTATGTCTGCCGAGGCAGTGGATCCAGCCTGGAACCTGATTGTTGGCTACAGGAGCAAGAAGGTAACACTAAACCTTTGTGGCTTCGTCTGGCTTCACTTGACTGCCAAGTGAAAAAGTGAGGCTTGAACTCCGACTGCTGCGGAGTCGTCACAAGTGATAGTCAGAAGACATGCCGTGTTTGTCATCTAGCTCGTATGTGTGTTGTGTAATGTAGGCGTGTGTGACTGACTGAGTGACTGACTGCTGCATAATATCCTATATGTCCTCTGTCCTCTTCACTTCCATTCCTACTGTGACCGAACACACCGAGCCGCAGCTTTTTCCTGACGAAACCTCCGCAAATCAATGTTATGCACTGTGTGCCGTTACGCGACTCGGCACAAGTACATCAGAGACCGGCTTATAGAGTGCTGAGTGCATTATACCCGTTTTTTCGGCGAGGCGGGAGTACAATGCAAAGGCGAGTGTGTGCACGGAGCCAGTACATCCTGGAAGTACTTGCAAACACCAGTGTGTACACGTATGACTCCAGTCTGTTAGTTAGTAAATACGTAGGCACACGAGAGAGAGAGAGGAGAGAGAGAGGAGAATGCACTTAGACTCAAGTCAGACGAGAACAGCAATCTAAGTCAAGTCAGGTAAACGTAAATGTAAATGTAAACTACGTACTAGAGCGTGGCACATAAACGAAAACTAGCTAATCTAAAATTCCTCGCCGGTAGGAAGGAGAGAGGTACTTACAACAACTTACACGGAGAAGGAGCAGAGTGATAGAGAAATACTCAACCCGAGAATAGATCAATCAATAGAACCAAAATCGACAGCAGCAGTAACTACGGCTCGAATATGGAAATAAATTGCTTTTCAAACTCAATACAGATTCTCTAAAGTGAATATTGCTATTTAATTGACCGCCTTAAGGATCAGTTTATCTTCCCATGGCCAAACAGCACTTTTCCAAAGATAACACTCAAAGCCAATATCCCCTTATAGCAACGTGGAGCGAGGAGCTTCCTTTCTTCACCAGCCAAGCCACTTACAGCTCCCTCACAACGAGGCTACTTACTCAAATAGTGCAGGCGACGAGACCAGAGTGAAATTTGATATTTCCCCCCCAACAACGTCAATAATATAAATCATGTAACAATGCAATGGAAACTCTGTGTCTTGTTTGTACTAGGCGCTCCGTTTGCAGAGCTCCTCTCTGTTTATATACAATTATCTACGTGGAATGAAAACTATTTGTACTTTCCTGAAATTAAGTTAACACTTTAGGTAATTGAAGGGGAGAGTACAAAGTAGGACACGAGTACTTATGAAGAACAGACCGAGTGGCCGAACTTATGGCAGAGCCATCCTAAGTACTAAGAGAACAGTTTTGTTTGTGTGCAGCATTTCTGTGATGTATTAAAGTTGAGACGGGAAAGGGAAAGTGGCGTAATAGAAATTCTGACTTGATGTAATGTGAGTGAGTTAAATCTCGGCTTGGCAGAATCAAGTTGGCTCTGTCAACGGAGAAGGATTGCGGAGGAAAGAGCAAGAGAGAGTGAAAGAAACACAAGTTGCTACATATTGTTCAACAACCGAGTACAGAGACAGAACATCCCAAATGATAGCGATGATGTTTCTGCACATTATACACGATGATGATGTGAGCACGCTTGACAGTACGTCATGTTTCGCTAAAAGTTAGATTGCATATGGACATTTTACGTTTCTTACTAATGGCAAATGCAACAATGTATTTCTACTAAGTGAACTCCAGCTACAAACTCTTCAATCAACGCGGAAAAATTCCGCATTTCTTTGCTCACAAGCCCCCGTTCCGTAGACTACTCCCTGTACATAACCCGAGATTAAAGATAAATAACTATTATCTAAGCTTATCGAATTGTAATTACAGAAATGGTAACATTTCACTACTTTATAAGCTAAATTGTAATGGTACTAACCCTAAATCCAAATTGAGCCTCATTAAAAGTGTCTACGAACTGCATCGAACATCAAAATTATTCCCTTCCAAAAGTCCCAAGTACAGAGGCACGCCTTGTCATCCCTGCAGTTCATAATTTCAACATTTAAGTTGCTCATATTAGCTGTAGTCCTATGTTTAGTTTTTGTACGATTGTGCTGAGTCGGCCATACCAAATATACAGTAGTCGTATCAATTTTCTGATTGTTTGTAAAAGCATATGCGTGAAAACTGGCATGCTTTCGTGATAAATAAAACCAATAATAATAATAATGCCCGGCGATTCCAGTTGAGTCCATTTGAGTGCTGGAGCAGTAAGTAAAGAGATACTTTGAGGAATTCCCTCGTTAGAAATCCTCAGCCGCTCGCCTTCTTCCACTTTTCACAACAAATTATTCTGAATACATTTATAAATGCCTTTCAAGACTATTTCCTATTAAGAAGTACACGTCTGCCATGCCACTGCATCAGCATTCCAAATTACTTTCACAGAGAATACTCTTTCCATTCTAATCTATTGCGTAAATTGCCTTCCATTCCTCCACTTCCAACAATAACACCACTCCGCCTCTCCTTCCATCCTTCCACCACTAACTAACTAAATAATAAGTGGCTACAGCATTCAAATCCATTGCGTACGTACTGCATTGTAGACACACTGCCCAAATCTACTCTTGTTTGTCTTGCCCAGGCTGCAGATAATGCACTCCTCCGGAGTCCAGCAACTGCTAAACATAATGCATCCACTTCTCCTTATTCCTCAGATAAAAAACAGCTTTTCCACAGTATATATTTCATGGGCTATTAATATAATATACCCATGGAGCAACCACTCCGTCAGATATGCAGATAACACGGGCAATAGAAAATAAAGAATGATCAGAGGAAACCAAGTTTTTAGCAAGAATGGCTTTGCCACACAAAACCATGTCTATGTATCTGTATTTATCTTGTATGTGTGTGTGCATAAAACTACTCTATTCAATGTGACTTATGTACCCTATTTTCCTTCCTTTCGCTCTGTATACATTCCCCGACTTGACAATGCTTGGCTCAACGTGTACATACATCCATACTCACTACTTACAAGGTACGGGGCTCAGAAGATGAGAAGAAAACATTTGACTCTTACAAAAGAAAGAGGAAGGAAGGAAGATAATGTCGTAAGAGTGCTTTAGCTATACATATACTCACACATTGCTCATCTACAGCTATTACCTACCAAATGTACGTACAAAAGGTCCTGTAATGTGCTTTCTCTATGTTTCACATTATGTAGAAAGAAAGCCAAGAACCGAGTTTGCTCATTGCTCAGTCTCATCTCAACAGTCAACTTTTCCTCCACGTATATACCAGTAACACGATTTTCCCTTTCTTACGAGTTTGTGCATAGAATGTACAACTCTACAGGGTTATTTTAAATACATTTTTAAAAACACCAAATACAATTTTCCCTTACCCCTTGGAAAGTAAAAGCAAATCCTCAAACTATCAAGACTGCATAAAATATATTTAGTAAATAAATTATAGCCACATAATCCCATGAATTCTTTTAATATATGAAAACCAGAAGCTATATCATTTATTAAATTTCAACATTTAACGGCAGAAAAAGATAATTAGAGTTCTCTAATACTTATTATTATTTTTCAGTTTTTAACTTTTTAAAATACCGGAATTTAGTAACGTTGATTTGGGTTAGAGTTTTTGGTGGATTGTGTGGGTTATGGGATACCCTGTATTTATATATATGACGCATAGTACCCAACAGAGAAAGGAAAAGGAGAAAATGTATGTATCTGTCTTACCACCATTAGGATGTCTTATAGACCACATTTCATCACTGTGCTAGAATTCTACGATGTGAATTGCACTGCAATGGCCTGGCTATGATTTCGGTTGGGTGGCTTGGCTACATAAGACGAATACTTGTACATGTTCTGCTTCTGCTGCGATACATAAGCACACAGAAGCCTTTATAAGTAAAATCTGTTTAAGTGCTCTATGAAGTAACATAACACGTATACCTAGTGAATACTTTAGTACATGGCATATTTATTAACAGCGGAGACATATAGAGGGAGAGAAGCGTAAATGGTTCTTATAAGGGTCTATTTGTAAGTGTGTTAGTGGGAACTTGTAAAGCACGTATTAGTACCCATTTAGGACTACAGTTAACAGCTTCCGAGGTGTGAATCAAGACTTTTATAATGGCAGAGCTCTCCTTTTTGCTCCTCCAGCCCATGTACTTAATACATCAGCAGATTAGACATTCGCACATGAATGCTTATCATTAGAGCCTTTGTAATGTGCTGTGTGGTTGTGTGCGATAGTTCGATACACCCACACAGCTCCTCTAATGATATGATAATGATTTACATTAGATAAGTAAATGTTTGTGGTATGCTCTGCATGCTATGAAAATCCTTGGATTACGACGATACCTCACATTTGTCACATTATGGCACGCTCTCGTTATGCATCATTTCACTTCCTGCGCCCCTGCGCCCTCAATTCCTCCCAATATTGTCTTTCCTAGAAAATCCACGACTGACAAACAATGTTATTCTTCAACTTATCCGACCTGCCTTGACTCGGTGACACTAACGCTCCGACCACATTATTCAAAAAAACTTTTGCGCATTTCCTATCTAACCTATTTATTGACTTTATTGTGCAGACGCTCCTGTTTCCCCTTTGTTTCAAGAGTCCCATTATATTTTCTGCTTCTTAATTACTCTAGTCTCGCAGTCAGTCACGTCACGTGCCTCCCGAAGAAATAGGATTCCATTTCTGTTCACAAGTTCTGAAGATTTCCCTTTTAATTCAGAAAAGAACATTCCAAAGGATAAATTCTCTATTTGGAACGAACATAAATTGATAATGAACACGTAATGAACACGAACAATGAAAGTACCTAATAAGCTCATTCTAAATGCATAGTCATTTACAAAAATTTAATAATGGGTTGCTAAGATAGCATTTCTGTCAAGACGGCAACCAATTGTCACGTTTACCATAATATGTGTAGGTACTTACCGAAAACATAGTTATTTCTACTGGAATAGACAAAAACAATCATTTTTATATAATAATAACGGTATAATCAAAGTGCTTTGAGAGCCAGTCAAAGTAATGCACAACTGGCTGTAGTGCAGTGTTATATTTGCATCAGTGATGGGCACATTATATCAAAGTTTGATGTGATGTTTGATGGAGTCACTTTAGAGCATTTTTTTGAGCGAAATATTTTTATATGATGTAATGTTTTATGTGAAATCAATTTGCAAAAAATTGACGTAATGTGATTATTTTTGTGCAATCAATTTGCGAAAAATTGATGTGATATGATGTTTGATGTGAGATCATTTTTGAAAAAAATGATGTCATGTGATATTTTATGTGACATTGCTTTGGAAAAAATTGATATGAAGTGATGTTTGATGTGCAAATCAAAAGTAAATTGATGCGAACCACCTCAAATTTATATGTGATGTGCCCATCACTGGTTTGCATTGAAATGTCTATAAAGCCTAGAGCCTCACTAATCTTCTTAAGTATTGTAATTTGGATGTTATACATATCAATCTTAAAAACCACTATACTGTGCCTCATCCTTATATCTATTCGTATCAACACAAAACTGAACCATTTTTAGTAACAGTCGAATTTCCTTCCAGCTTGACTTATAGTATGTATACTACTGATTACGTGAGTACTGATATATCCTCGATGAAAAACCATTATTTTGTGATGCACCTAAAAACCACAGCTTACAACAGGTGCGCATTTGCCTTAAAAACTAGGGAGACGTCAAGTTTTCATCATCCTCTTACTTTTAGTAAATAATAAAATTTACCAATATCCGTATCAAAACACAATTAAGGATAATTATAGGATAGTTAAAGACTATAAACGAATGAGGTAATGTAAACCCAGTAAAGACGTAAAGAAAACCTATCATAATAATTATTATTTTAGTATCTAGTTGGTGGGAATATAAGTACAGAGTCTAGAGGTTCCTTCAACAAAAGGGAATTGAATAATGAATATGTGGAACATGGGAGTTTTTGGGATTTGTTTACTCGGTGCATTATGCATACCTTGACCTTGTTTGTGCTTTACTGCAAGAACAGTCATACTGCAGCTATCAAGTAAAGCACACTGCTTAATCGGGAAAATGCAATGTGTTCTACGGTTCTTATCGCTGGTTTCTTTTTTTGTGTACTTTACCAAAATACCTTTTGTTACTCATTATATAGCAATAAGATGGGGTTTTCTTGAAAAAATAAACAAAAGAATGGAGTAGGGAGCCAAAGATGCAAGAATGATGGTGAATAATTCGCCTAGCCTCGAAGTCTCTATCCGTGTTTCATAATGCAGAAAATTGTATCTGTTCTAGTTATAATTAACGCATTTCCATTTTAAAGTGAAATGACCCTGAATGGGTTTCGTATTATTTAGTACAATTATAACATGGGCACAAGACAATATAAAACTTGGAAACACAAATGTTACGCCAACTTACAACTTACCAGAGATTTCCATGTCGGTTATAGTGAAGTGCTGGATCTCGAGTTCCCCGACACTTTGTAATTATCTGATTATTAACGCTAGAGTAAGAAAGCGGATATTGAATTTATGGTATGAAAAGAAGGTATTTATAAACTAGTAGGAGACTTAGAAATTACAAGTTGACTGTGCGAAACTGATATCTGTGCACTAAAAATGTATTAACTTGGAAACGAGTCTAATGATGTATAATTAAATTATCCTGTGTAAATAATTGACGGTTGAAAATGATAGCATTACTTTGGTTCGCGTCAGTTATACAAATGCGAGTTGATTTGTTAGCTTTGAGCAAGAATAAAAATTTTAGTGAGCCATAAACTGCGAGTGAAGAATTCGACTGGTTTCTGTTCGGAGACGGGCAAGCGCTGACAATGAGCGAGTGAATAGTTTTGTTGTTAGAAATGGAAAGTTTCGATGCAGTCGATTAGATGGAAGTCAAGAAGAGGAGGAAAGGAAGGCAAAATCATGCAATATAATAATGTTTTGGATCGGAGAGAGTGAAATTAAATGAGATGCAGTAAAGAACGCGGCGGAAGAATGAATTCCTTCCAAAAGTAGTGAGAAAGAACATCAACCAGTGATGATAATCGATGTTGTAACTTTAGCCGGAGACGCAAAACAACACGGCCAAAGACAGCAACTAAAATTCTACGGGGTAATCATTTACACCCCTTCCCTTTCAATACGCTTCAGGTTGAAAATTCTTTATTTTACTTCATATTTTACATCATTCTACTTCAAAGAAATATTCACTAAAAATGTCTTCAAATTTTGGCTCCTGTCATACGACATTATATTTGAATATTGTGGTGCATATTTGCCAGGACTTCACATATTACTTATTATATTCTTTCATCTGAAATTTGCTCTTATTGAAGAAATTAATTGAAGCCCCGTGCCAAATTTTTGGAAATTAATTAGCGAAACATTCTGTTCAATTTATTTTATGAAAGTTTAAATCAATTCTTGACCTCCAAAGTATTTCTAAAATTTCTTCCATTTCTAAATACTGAAGAAATCTAAAATGTTTTTACTAAGAGCCAAATAGCAGTAAATAAATATTGAAAGACAATCAAACTACACTAGCTAAATTACTTCAAAGCTACTTTAAAGGTCAACCATGTTAAAATTAGAAATTAAAAAATAAGATACATTAAAGGTCTGCAAAACTTTATTGTAAGCTATATGATTTTCAATGTCATCATTTTTGGTTGGTCGAACTTCGGCTAATATTTAGTAGAAAACCAGAATTAAATGTAAAATTGCCTGTCTGTGGATCCTTAAATTACATAGAATTTTAATGATGGCCCTGTATTTTTGCATTGAAAGCTAGGAGTACTTACCATTACATGGTGCATATATGTGTTGCTATTTGTAAGTTATCACTTTACATACAAATTTCTTTGGAAGAGAAGAATGGGAGTACGGTTGGTAACAAAGTCTACACAAAGCAATATATCGTGGAAAGAAAAGAATGGATGATAGTTGTAAAGTTGCGGAGGTTGTGTATATTCGGTTACACATAAGAACCGAATCTTGTATTTCTGGTAGATGCAGGAATGGAAGTAGGGTTGCTCTGAGAAGATGCCTAACAATGCAAAGAGTTATGAGCCTATAATGTAATGTCTGTATTTGTAGTAGCCCAGCGAAGCCACCTAGCATTTAGTAAAAAGTTGAAACTTTGGAACTGATGTAATAAGCGTAAGTAGTCCAATAAGCCGAGTTCTTCTAAGGAACGAATTACGGTAGATATGCACGGTACATAGCAAGGAAGCAAGTTACTTAACTTACGCTACATATTTGAAGAGTCGAAGTACATAATGGAAGAGCCGAGCCCAGACAACTCTTCTGGTTTAGTTAAAGCTCACTTCTATACGACTTATTACTGTATTATTCAGTCAACACTCATGAAAATGCAGTATGCTAATTCACTCCTACTTTGAATAAAAAGAGAGACAATGGGCACATTCGCTAAGAAAGAACCGAACATAAAGAATTCCTCACACGGCTATAACGATACCAAGTCTAACCAACCGTTTGCACCCTAACCCTATTATTGCTACACTACAATACGGACTTCTACATAAATAACAATACCTATACTCCAACTCTGACACTAAGCTTAGTTAGATGTAGACGGATCATTATAAATCATCCAATTCAGTGCATGTGATGTGATGTACTGACAATGAGTGCAAAACTCCTCTTGCACCACTCTTCCTTAAGGTAGGCAAATAAATAATATTCACTCTATGCATACTTAACTACATCGTCCACCCAAGCACAATTCATTCGCTCATTCAAATCAAATTATCAACCTCTCCTCATAAAACTCTTCTTCTCTCCTTCATTATGCGTAAGATTCACACTTACTATTAACTAATTGAGTGCCCCCAAAACGAAAGTTCTTATTATTAATTCTTTAAATCATAGAATTATAAATCCTCAATTACAAATATTTTGCATACACCAAAAATTCCTTTTATTAGTATTTATAAATCTAACAAAAACATATTCAATTTTATTTCTTTAAATTCAAATTCTGTATTAGGATGTTTTGCAATCTTGCTAATTATTATCTTGCAGCAATGAACATTAGGAAATACAAAATTAATTTGGTTTTTTGTACTTAAATTTAAACGATTTTTTCATTTCATAGTCTGTAAGGCTAAATGGGTAATGAAATGCATTATGGACAAATTGGACCGGTCTGTGACCTGTAGAATAGATAATCTGTGTCAAAGGATGAGAGAAACTAATTGCATGTATAAATCAAGTGGGCTAAAGTTGTAACTGCTCTTGCTGTCAATAGTCAATAGAAGTACTTGAATATATGCCGATAAGTTAACTGAGTACACATTGATTGAATGAAAAAAATGCGATATTCATTGTAAATTGATTTAACTTGGATTATTTGTATACTGATTGCAATGTAGTAGTAATAATGCGTAGTACGTAATAGGATCTCACATAATTTATGTTCACTTATGCCTTAAGCAAACCCAGTTATTAAACGTTCATCACATGTATGGCTGTGTAGCCCTTTTGTACACCCAAATATGCATGATTATATTATCCCAACTTACTAAGCCAGCTAATAGTGGAGAACACTATAGCAGGTAATAATATATAATGTCCTTAATATACTTACACTGCCAAATACAGAATAGGTTATTTTGTTGCGCCTAGAAAAAATACTTATATAATGTTATTGCTCCATGTACAAATCTAGCTTAGCTTAATTTAGTGTTTTGGATTGCATGGTACATAGGAAATCATTAGTCTCTGCTACGGTATGCAAAATAGTGTGTTGATGTCAATTGAAAACTTACTCTAATCCTGTTATTGTCCTTATTAAGGGATGTGTAAGTAGATATCTTGTTTATTACACTTACGTAACACATAATAAGATTCTTTGAATTTGGAATAAGCTTATAAAGGTCTAGAAATGAGAATACCTGAAGAAATGATCTGCTGACTCAAAAGTCAAATGTACATCAGGCAATCTTTGTTGCACACAATAAACAGCCACACATGTACAATGTATTGAGGGCATAAACTATTTGAAACTTCAAACTTAGCCACAGGGTTGGAATTCTATTCAGTTTTCTATATTTGAAAGGGGCCAAACCAAAATGATTGCAAATAATTGCATAGTAACAGAAACAACCACGTATTCATTAGTATCACATGATATTAGCGGAAAACCTAAAATTGACACTTAAACAGAGTGCAAAAAAACTATAAATTATTATTGGCTTGGGTATTTAAACTTTTGATGGACAATTGTCTTTTAAATAATGCATTGCACGACAAATGCGTAAACACTATGCCTATAGGATGTGTATGCCTATAGAGCACATAGCTAACATTGTGTCATTACACAATTTAGTAATATAATTGAATAAATAGTCTCCTACCGTGTTCATGAGTAACCATGAATACCTATATACAGGGTATACAACAATTTACATCGGACAATAATGTAAACCATACATAATGGTAGATGGATGGCGCATTTTGACGACTGAATTGAATTACACAAATTGATTTAGCACGCACGTAGAGAAACAACACACAAATACGAACACTGAACAGTGTCCTGCCGTCACGCTGCTCTAACTCACACACCTCTGACCAACCTGACGATAAAATAATTATTATTATCTTCTCTCCCTCGGTAATGTCGGTAAAAACTCTCATTGATTCAATGGGCTTGCTGTGCAAGCCAAGCATGAGCGTATAGCGCTTATCTGCAGTTCCTCGTGCACAATACACGACATGGAATCTACGGAAAAGTTCTCACCGTCTCTATTATTGCTACTGCTACATAACAATAAGATTTTGATAAGAATGAGCTGAAAAATGTGTAGGAGCGCAAAACACACATTATTATGTTTTCGTCATGACGAGTTAAGTTGATAATATTGTGAAAGAGTAATTTTCTACTTATCAATACTTGCATGTTATCTATTTTGTATTTAATGGATATTCTTAGAGGAGCATGGAATACTCCAGTCCAGTAGAATTTCTCGTATACACTATTTATTTTTGCAAGTATTTTATTTATTGGGAGTAGGCAGTATACTGTGTGCCTGTATACCTGACAAAAAACATATGGACTATGAATAAATAGTGTCTGTTGGTTGGTTTTGTGTTTGGCATTGTGTTTATGGAGACTCTTTGAATAGGAATTGAATGACAAGCATTTGCGGAATGGAATTTTATATTTAGGACAATATTGTGCTTAAGAATGAAATACTCACATTAGTGTAACGAAAACTGGAGCTGCTTGAGACATTGAGACACCATCTCGGTTTTAAAAATCTTTGTATTCCCCGTATTTGTTTTGAAATCGTTGGTCACAGTGAGTCTCACATATGAACACTGCATAGAAACTTGACACCTCTGCTTTGAGTGTCACTGCTGGAAGTTTGAGTGAATTTTCCAATGACTCACGTTAGATGAGCATAAATTCATATAGATGTCTGTTCCTGGAATGAATTGAGCTCGTAAACGAAGTGAGGTGTATTTGTCTACGTGGCAAACAATGAGACAGGAGCACAACACAACAAAACCATGAAATATTGTTTTTGCAGATTTATTAGTACTTGTACTTTTCGACTGTAGAGCCAAGGAAAAAAATTAGCTACACGCTCACTGAGATAAATGGGAAGCTTAGTTTTTGCCTGACAATCATTACATTACTGTAACGAAACTCAGAGGAGAGATGTGGAGTAGACGACAGTATAGTACACTATTTCTATGCAGATGATGTTGGTTTACGTAACTTATTACAAGGTGAAGTAGCGGAGAGACTGTTTGTATGTCTTCTCTACTTCCACTGTGGTTCGAGCACTAGAGCAACTTATGGTTATCGTACTTCTGTTATATGCTCTCCATACATAGCTCCATGTTCCATGCAAACTCAAACTTTACTTAATGTATGTTTACGAGATCTAATATAAAATACGAAACTTATCATCTAGCTCATAACTTATAACCACGGAATATTTCACGTCTGTGTTGCACCTTGGTAGCAGTACTAGTTAGCCGTATTGACTGTGTTCTGTTTAAATGCAAATGAATGTAACTGATTGTAATGTGGAGGGTAGCACAGTCTAATGATGAATGTGTGTGACTCTCTATTTGCAACAGCTAGCACTAGCAGTGTGTGTTCCTCTCCTGCCCTGTGTAAATACGTACCTAAGTATGTGAGAGAATAAATAGTTAACTTAGTATAATTATATTAATACCTACATGATTGTTGTTAGCAGTATTCTAAATTCTCCTCTGTCTATTCTCCACCAACCTGTGCAATACATAGTCTGTAGTTCTCCTGGCCTGGCCTGGCTCGCTAAATTATATTCGAGATAGCAGCCAACCTAAGTATGTACTTAGTCTCGACTTTTACTAAATTTTTTACCTAGAATAATATTAGAATATTCTGCTCTGTGTTCCCTGTTCGCCATTGTGTGGTGTAATATGCTATATTACGCTATGTGTGCAGCATTTGTGCACTTGTGATTAAAGCGACAAGAAGACTGAACAAACACCTTCTTCCTCCATACTCATATAGATAGTGTTCTAGTGTATTTCTTTCTTGTACCTAACATAATGGATAGAACTAATGAGTACTGTCAAGGCCGTAACGTAAACCATTACAAATACGTTCAGATTTTCAAATATGAAAGCTCAGCCACAGCACAAATCCACATTCACACCTCGCCATCCAATATCCAATTTACCTCAACTCTATACCAATATTCTATCCTCTACACCTAATGTACGCTTCTAATAGTTGTCCAAACAATACTCTACTTCGCCTAACTTACATCACAATTAACCATGCACCTTTCTGAGCAGCTACCTAATAGAGATGAAACCCTGGTAAATATATTCCTTTTTTGTTCCAATTTCAAATGACGCGTAGTTCAGTCCAAAATCTTCTTCCCTTTTTTCAATTACATACTCAATCTTGACCCTATAGAATGTTTGCGTAATTTTATGTTGTGATAATAATAAATAAAAACATTTCCATATTATGCAATATAGTACACCGTATTATACAACCAGAGTGGGCGTAATTATGACATATTGAATTTCCCCTTAAATTATCATATTTCCTTTAAGTATATTCATAATTTCAATACTTTCCATGCAATTTATACAATAACTTCTTTAAAAAATAGAAAAAGTTTATTATTGCTGACAGCTAAGTATGTAAAACAGTGGAAATGGAAATTCGTGCGAAATATATGCACGATTAGAAAGCGATTCCTTTTTGTGTATTTATATTTGGTATTCTTCACTATGCTTGGAATTGTTGCGTTTGTAAGGATAACCGGAAAGTTGACTACTATGAGATATGATATTCGCTTTTATCACATTATGGGATTATTAGGGTTAATGGAAGAGTTCGGTTTAATCCGGTTCATAAATTTTAAAATGGCCTTTACAGTTGCGTATAGCCTATCTCATTGATTTGTGTACCTTTTGGGGGAAGGATTACATAAGATGGTTTGGTGCCTGAGTTAAGTAAGATGCTACATGAATATCCAGGGTGATAGTCTCTGCGAAGAGGTGGAATTTTCTTTGCATTACAATTTCCAATTAGTTAGCAAGTGTAAATATATAATTTATGAAATGCGTATACCTACTTGTTAAATGAATGCAATGTGAGGATAATGTTTGCATGTGTGTCCTGTATGTGTAGCATGGGATAGGGAGAGTGGTTGCTAAACTGCTATTAGCCTAACTGCCACTGTTGCATTTAAGTATTCATGTGAGTTAGCTGCAGTGTGCAGACTAACTAGACATATTGGATGTGAGGAGTATTGAGGATTTGTTTGTGAGATCGTATAGCGTAGGTGAGTGAGTAATGTGTGTTCTGTTGTTTGTGATGTGGTGATGAGATGTGTAAGCTTCCTTCAGAATTGCTTGAGCGAGCAAGAAATAATCAAGTCAAGACAGTCAGTCAGAGTCAGAGTCAGGCCATGTCAGACCTGCCCAAGTCTAAATCTAACTTACCTACTTGCCATCACATCACCATTACTTAACCATTCCATTATTCCACATCTCATTTCCAATTCTATATAATGTATATTGCAGTAGGTGGTAGGTAGCACTGAGCAGAATCTATCCCTCTATTATTCAAATACAATAAGCACATTATACATTATGCACAAACCAAGCCAGAAGCAATCTCTGACATTTTTTCTCGCAGTTGCCATACGCTTTGCTTCTTGGAGCTATCCTATCACTGCAGAGCAGTGTGAACTCATGTTTGCTGAATTATGCTCCGGACCTCATAGATATTATTGACTCTAATGAAAATTTAAAAAATCCTATAGTAATGATTAGTTTTCTTTGCTTGCATAGGTAGGTAAGATATTACATTTATTATAGCCACCAGTAAAAAACTCATGTAGAGCAAGAATGGGTCATGTACAAGGAATTCTGTGAACAATTCGGAAAGAAGGCCTCTCTCTCAGCCAGCAACATTCATTTAAATATGCAAGCCTTGAATCATTGATGAAAACGTAATCTGAAGAAGACAGTCGGCCTTAAACTACTTCATGTGGGACACCCTCCTATTGTACCGTGCGTATGCAATACACTTTCCATCCAATTTTTTCTCTCCTGTATCTATGGGCCTCAGTAGTCAGTCCATTGCATCGTGTACTCGTGTACCTACTCTCTGTCTCTCTCCAATAGAAACATTGGACATATATCCAACTCAACATTTCGTGTACGATGACAATATACGCTAGACTCATGTAACAAGGTACGTGGACATGCGTTCAGGTACATTGTAATATTTGTTTTGTAGCTAACTAATGAATTCATGTATATAATGATATATTTTCTGGACTTAGCAAATTTACAGCCAATATACTACACAAACGGCAGCATTAAAGGCTTAATTTAACTGGTAAGCAGCAGTAGTTAGCAGTTTAGTAGGTACCTCTGCTATACTTTA
This sequence comes from Yoshiicerus persimilis, assembly GCA_020352615.2. Lineage (NCBI taxonomy): Eukaryota > Metazoa > Arthropoda > Collembola > Entomobryomorpha > Tomoceridae > Yoshiicerus > Yoshiicerus persimilis. The sequence continues at coordinate 37,181,965 of CM060170.1, read as the reverse complement.
TGTAACTGACAATGAATCCGCTATTTCGTTAACCTCAAGCAATAAGACAGTTCCTTTGCTATCAGTTTGAGTATTGCAAAAGCATTGGACGTTCGTCTGTGCTCAAAATGAAGGTAATGTACATAAGTATAAACCAAATAGATGGCTGAATAAAATAAATATTACATAGAGGAGATTCTTATGAGACTTGTGAATTGAGGGAGCCAAAGTCATGCCAAAATAACATGCTTTCGAGCCATGTCATGTCACAAGGTAGAAGCAGTAATAGGAAAGAAATCGAACGAAGGAAACCTGTTGCCTCTTTCATTCAATAGTGCTGCACAGGATAAAAGAGCTACGCTGTACCTATGCAATGCCTACGTAAGCCCAACCAAGTAGTATTGCATGCTTCAACTTGGAAAACAATGAAAACTAGTACACTAATGTGATAATCGTAAATCCAATATATTTGCAACGGGTTATGCTTATGCTATACCAAATGCAAATCTTGTTTCCAATTCGAAAATCCAATCTCTTTTCCTTTTTACGTTTAACAATTCCAACTCCAGTTTTATGAGTGTACCGTATTTACCGAATTAATTACCCCTGACGAAATTATTCCACCTTGGTGGAATAGCATGAGCAAAATGTAGAAAATGCTTACCTCAAGTTTTAATTTTCCTGGTAGAAGTAAGGGGAGTAGAAATAATTCCACTCCCCTTATTAATTTACTTAATCTTTAAATATAAAATTTTAATATTAATACATTTTGTTATAGATTAATACTACAAAAAGACGGCATTGGTAATGGTGATAAGAAAATCACAAAATATAACACATAAAGCTAGTCTCCAAAGTTTGAGACCGAGAAGAATGCATTTTTATCTCACCAAAGCTGGACACCAAGTAAAGTATAACAAAAATCGTCCCTATCGGTCACCTGGTGGGCCTTTAAATATCTCAGTATCGAAAATGCAGAGTTGAGACATTAACAGAGTGCGATATTAATTCGGCAAATACGGTAGTTTTTACGAGGGTATGGAAAAATAGATATAGTATTTATACAGGGACTATTATTTGTTTTATTATGTTTCAAATCTGTTTAACTGGATCTGAGATATAATGGAGAAGATGAATCCTAAAATAAATTGGAGATGAAGGGAGCCATATATAGATTAGCTTAATGCAATCCACGCCGAATAAAACATGTTGACATGCAAAGGATGGAATGATAGGGAAAATGCGAAAATACAATGGGGATTTGTATTAGTGAGCGATACATCGTAGAAATCAGCAAGTTGAAATTGAAAAAGGGCTACGTGGGTTAGAAAACAATCCAGTTTGTAATTAAAGACGACATAACTCGTCAGTTTACCTAAACTAGCGACGCATTGTGCAATGTAAAATGTAATTATTTTCTTTACTTGCCTGTTCCTTTGGTAGGACATTGGAAGACTGCGGATTTGTCAGATCACATCACTGCCACTTGGAAACGCAGAAGAAAAACAAGTGGATAATGTAAAAAGTAGAGCTAAACACTAAAGGAAAGAAAGTATTGTATCGTATCACGGTTCACAGTGAGCAAACAAACGACTTGTCACATCCTTCGTCATCACATGTTATTTCAAGCGTAAAGAAACTTCGGATTGAATTTTCATTCGCTTTTTACATGGCTGCCAGGGTAAACCAGACAAGTCATGTAACGAAAACGTCCGCAAAGAAATGAATGCAGTGTATTTTGGCACACGTTGTATTGTAGCCCCACATAACTGGATTTACTCTGTATTTTAGTATTTTAGTATAATAGTCCATAAAATGAATGCAAACGAATGTTTCAAAGTTGCACAGATAAAGTAGGTAATTTTGGTGCACATACACTCATAAAATGTAAAACTCTAGAGAATTAATGAAAACGCTCTGAATTCAGATCAAAAGATCTTCAGTCTGAAAACAAACTGGGAAATCCTTTGACAGCCCGCCTATCTCTGCACTCACGACTCACTACAAACTCCAATGTCCACAGCTACACTACAAATGGATTTCATACTTTCGCACTACACCAGATTATATTCCTGGTGTTGGCATGCATAGCATGGCCTGTGTATCGCGGATAAACAATAATGTACATTCAAAATCGACTCTGCTATTAAATCCTATCCAATCATTTCGTATTCATTAACCAGTAGGTAAATAAACAATAATTTCTACTCAGGGAGCAAGCATCCGTAAAAATTCACAAAATCACTTTGTGATTTCAGAGGAAACACAGTTCTCAGTCAGATCCCAGTGTAGTCAGTCAACTCCACTACACATTTGATTGCAACTTGTAACTCCACGTTTCTCCCAGAAAATGCAACCAACAACTGCTGTAATAACATCAAAATGAATATAACTTCACAAGTTGGACAGACAGAGATGTAACGATGCCAGAGTGCGAGCTCTGCTGTGCACAGTGTCTGTTTAGACATTACACAGGTATTTTATACCATATACTGTTACCTAGCTAGGCTCAAATGGCTGAATTGCCATGCAAACTGCAAACCCAGTATACTTCTATAGGTACATATGCCCCATATCACCGTACCTATGTCAGTTTCCAGTACTTGTGTACACAGAACAGACACACTCAAATTTGACAGTCGATGGAATAGTCACCTCCTCTAAATGTCCTAAATAATATTCAGTAGGCAATAAGCACTAGTGCGTAGTGCCTATTATTACCACCACTATTTTATATAAACATACAGCTAAACGTCTCTATAAACCTTACCCAATAATTTTCATTAATTGAGTGATTCAGGCTCTTCTGTCTTTTAAAATTGAGAAGCTCACGTAGCAACCTTTATCGCTCCACTTCTAATTATATTCTATTTAGTTGTTAAAGAGGTAATTTATGCATAAACCATGCTCCATGATAAACAACGAAGTCCACCAGAGCGGTACATCACAAAGTCACCTACGTTACAATTTCTCTTCGGTTTTAAAACTGCCCTCTAAAAGACGCCACCGAAGAACTCAGTGTATTTGATATACCTGTATATATAACCTTTACAAAACTAAATAATATGCGCACAGTGATTAAATGATTTGGTTTTTGAATAACATGGATATGAGATGTATTGAAAATACTGGACACCACCTAAGTATTAATACCATCCTAGCGGTATGTAAGCGCTGATTACACCAAGTCTGCAGCGAAATTATATCCACGAAAATTTTTATAAATTATTAATTATCTATTACAAGTTTCTTCTAAACATAACCACTCTAACTAAGTGAAATGAAATCTATCAAGATCGAATACTACGTTTTGCATACCTGAGGGCATAGCGACCGCAGCGCCAATCTGGAAACCTCACAATTTCATGTCAAAATTGTAGCTATTCATGATGAAAGTGTTCGGATATTCGTTTAGACGTATGTGCAAATCTTATTTGCAATTTTAGTATTCTATTTTTGTGAAGTCTTTAAGGACTGTATTGTATGGCAGTAAATAACCAAGAATATTAAGGTTCTAGCAGAGACATGGATATAAGTGTTATATTATATAAATGTACCTTGGGAATAAATTTGGTTCTATAGTCCTGTAAGTACGTTTTAATCTTTAAAACACGGATTTATCACCATCACTAATATACTACGACATAAAATAAACGTATAGCAAGCTAAACAATAATCGCGGTAGTCAGTCTGACGCTTTTAATAGTTATTTGTAGAGTATGTAGATATAAGAGAAAGACAATAAAGATCTGCACATGTACTAATATTGTGTGACTGCTAGTGCTAACTAAGTATATTTATATTTGAGCTGTATTCAAATTAGGAAATATTCTGCTGTGTAAATATAATTGGTATGCATGCGACTGAGTATGTTGAATATAGCGAGAGAGCTATTTAGTAAATTCATTATGTTGGCAGAGCACGGGTATTAGGAAGTGTAGAAGTATACTGTATATGGCAGTTATTGCTTTTGTTGATCTGGTCCTGTGTTAAGTTAATGTGCAATGTAGCGTATTAGTCTATCTTAATAATATTATTAGTTAGTTAGCACTAGCAGCTATCTTTCAGGCTCTCAATCTGTGCTAGCATTAACTCACTATATTCCAATCGTAAGCCTTACTTTATTTAACTTTACTTGCGATGCACGGCTTTTGCGTCCATTTCATTTACATACTAACGTGTTCGGTGATGAATATTTTAACACTAACTTCCTTCCACTTTTATTTTACTTGTTAATATGAATTCTATTCTGCTGATTTATATAGCTACACTAACTAAACGCTTTCTGCTCAATTATGTATTCACTATATCTCTATAGTTCTGCATCGCACCCTAACACCTTTAAAAATAAATACTTACCTATGACGAGAATGCAATACCCTAAAGACAGTTTCAATCCATTTAGTATGCATACAGATAAATACTAATTAAATCCAAAGTAGGCATTTAAACTTATCCTCAGCTAGAATATCTCCAACATCATAAATCATAATACTATACATAACATACACTTTCTGCTATTCATGTGCACTTACAATTTCAGGTACCCAAGTGACTAGAATACTTAACTTAGTCTTCCTTTAATTGATATTTATTTTCTAGTAGTTGGTTACAGTAAATACTCTGTGACTTGACATGACACCTTAAAATGACACATAAATATCCCCATCTAAAATTTATTTTCTATTACTGTAATGCTTATAAATTGATTTACTTTGTGTACACTTGCACCCGTGAGGTGGTATGACAATTTCTTTCAAGTTAAAAATCACTCATGACTTTATTTCTCATTGTACAGTGCTGGAAAATAACTTTTCTTAATTCCTAAGTGTGCATAGACAATAGAAAATTAAAATTCCTGCCCCGCCAATAAATCTGAACGCTTTTATCAGCATATCTTATCATACAAGATTTTCTTCGGAAAACGTCTTAATAAATATATTCCATTGTTCAAAGCAATTATAAATCAAGTGGCCCGTTCAGTCGTAACAGTGATGTCATAATGCTTTCTTATTCATTATTATGTGGTTGAAAAAGTGATACCACTGCTCTGACACTTTCTAATAAAGGTAACTCACAATCAGAAGTAACCAACACCTCACAATCAGAGAACATTGTTACATAACTTAACAATGGACGACCTACAGACGTTCATTCAAGAGGCAATTTAGTCTGCCTTTGCCTGTTTACTTGGTAAGAACACATAAAAATATTGGATCGAACAACACGCGCCACATAAAGATAAAAGTGTTTGAGAAACGGACAATTAAAATCCAGTTTTTCCCATTTTACAGCATTCCCTCCTAACCTTAAGTATGGAAATTGTTACACACAAAATGTAATTATAATTTTGACATGGTTAACGGCCGAACTCGGCAACCAAATAAACATTTTTGAATACTCCGTGGTCGAATTGAGTACATATGTCGATTATAGCGCCCGATATTATGCAACTTAGGAATTACTGTGGTAATTACTTTGATTGTTAATTCCATATCTGCAACTCTTTGGGGAACTTTCTTTTGAGGGACGCACACAAACCCTTTCCTCTAAAAATAACTCTAGCCGAAACTTAGCAATAGACCAATCCATAGTGCACATGTACATTGACAGGTACACTGTCGGTACTCTTGAATGTCACACAACTTACAACTTACAACTCGATTCCTACTTCTCTCTTGCACTGCATTTCGTAGTAGTCGCAACCTGCAACCTACTACCTAGAATTGAATGAACAACTTACTTTGTTGCTACTGCACTGGTCGGTAATTGGTGCTGTAATACTTATGCTGTGCAAACTATAATTTACTTTGATACACACTAATGACACTAGGTAAATCTATTATTATGTAGGTACGTACATGCTTCATAACATAAAACAACATAAAATGCTTAGTGGTAACATTCTATTTTATTTACACATATCCACAACAATACTGGTTTTTTCGACATCTCCAACAAGGTGGTCTGCACTTGCCATTCCTACACCATACAACACAAATGCAATACTTGAATGAATTAGGTAACCCAAAGCTATTACTACAGGCAGTGCAATATTAAATGTGCATAATCGCTTCTATACACAGTCAAAAGGGTAGTGTCATTTGCAGTCACAGCAATGGATTTTAAAAGAGGTGTGTCTTCCACTTATATTTATGTCCACCTTGTTAATTTGGTTAATAAGCTTTACCTCCCGTTTTAATCTAATTATTTGACCTTGAAAATAATTGTACACCAAATTTTTTAAAATATTCATGCTTCACAAACTTCACGAAATAATTTACCTTTTCCTTTAAAGCAAGTTCCTTCAAAAATTTTCAATGCACAAACCAACAGAATGTGCACGCCATTATGCAGTGCAAATAATATGTTATATTCCTCTGGGTGGATACCATCCATTTGTCCACAGGATTCTTAATTATTATTTAATAGTTGGACATTGTGTAATATATTTGTTTTATGAACTCGTATAATGATATCTAACCAAGAGTATTTACTGCAATCGTAGACAAAGCATTCTTAAACAACTAACAGTAATAATATGATACACTATATGGATAACGTAACGGACGGATGTAAAAACCTTGTTGTAAGGTAGCCCATACTGGTATGAATAAAAGCCGTTATAATATGATATGCTATATAGTTGTGTCCTGCATCCAACTCAACATTTTAATGTTATAAAATTAATATGCAAGCAGTTACTTATCATTACGCAACCCAATCTACCTTAAATTTATCGCGCAAGGATTTAATAAATAGTAAAGTAGTAAGAATGAAAAAACATTACATTAAACATTCTCACCTTACCTGCATAATGTGTATAAATCCTGTTAGGAGTGTTCAAAAATCCTAATTAGTTGCTACTCAATTTGCATGTAGTACAAACCTAAGGATTGCATTTACCAAATGCAATTTGCGACAATAAGTATACATACATCTTAGAAATTAAAAACACGTATTGGCAGTAATTAGTTTTTATATAGCGTTGGTATAAGTGCTATAGCAAATATTAAAAAGTCAACCATCAGTTTCAGTATGGTATTTAAACTGAAGAATAACGTTTTTCTAGAAGTACCACGGACCAGCTTATTGTTAACTATAATTGTATCTTTAATATTTATTTTTAGTAATTCATTTTACGATTTAAAATAAAATAAAGTTCCATTAAAGCACTTTATTGATTAGGTTTGCAAGTTTAATTATCACACCTAAACGAATTCAACTCAGAGAAACGATCTCTAGAAATACAATAAACAATGACATAACCAGAGGCATAAATAATTGCCTAGGTATATCAATGATGGTCGTGTGACTCGAACGTTCTTAAATATTAGCATCATATTATGCGTGCTTCCATGAAATTCATTCATAATTCTTATTGGGTACTATTTTAAGACGGAGATTCTTTATTATCTTTATGAACACTTGATGATTCGCAATGAAACTGCTGACAGGTGCATGTGATTCATGTGTTGTGTGCATTTCAGTCAAATCTAGCCATCTCTTCACAATTTATTCGCAGTTGAATGTTGTAATGTGATTCTGTAACCTTGAGTTATTTATTTTGTGTATTGAATATTTTAATGATCTTCCTTCTGTAGATCTAAATTGAGTTATTATGATAAGCTCTTATTGTAAAGTCTAATATTTTTTCACCTTTCCCAGCAATGGAATCCATGTGAAAATAAAATGAACAAAGCATGCACAGAAGTGTTTACTTGGATAGTAAAAATTCAACAGGAGCCGTAACAACAACACACGAAATTAAAATATTTTATAATTATAAACAATAAAATTTTCCAAGACATTATTGTAAAAATATCAGCTATTTAATATCAAATTATTTTCAGCGATTTTATTTTTTAAATGTTCTCATTTCTTTTCCTTATTAATTTTATTTCCTCAAAAGAATCAAAAGTGTCAATACCGAACAGTAGCGCGAAATGCTAAAAAGGAAGGGGAATGCATAAAATTTGAAACTCTTTGAGACTCATTAACATTAATATTCTATTAAGAATTGGTTATTGACAAAATGCACATGGAACATTATTGGCAGGACAGGTTGGCACCTCTGGACGCAAGATGCCTAAGCATGTTACCATCTCTGCCAAGAAGCATCCACTCTTCTATCACAACATTAACCAGTTAAAATCGTACAATGTATGGGAATACGCATGCTCCGAGAATTTTCAAGTTTGTTGCATTAATTAAAAAAATGAAAATGCAAAAACATGTCAGTTGAAGCTACTGTATTCCTGCCCGATTTCAAGTTCAATTCAAGCTTCCTTGTGATATTTTTAGCAGTTTTCTCTAATTTAGAATTTAAATTTATAAAACCTTTGCAAACTGACAATTGCCAGTGAATATGCATTTAGTATGACTCCTCGGTTTGCTAGTTCAATAATTGTAAAATATGAAAGGTTTAAACATAATATTACTATTTGAGCTACTTTGCTAAGCTTAGTAGTGTTTTAGTGGTACATCATTCCATTGCATCTCTTTTATTGCTTTTTTACATTATATAATCCAGAAGTAACTGCACTGCTTCTATGGCCATTAGAACGCTCACCCGGTTCACAAGACAAAAATACAACCAAGGCAAACTGAGATATATTTCTTGGTGTTACTTATTAATCTGGCTTGAAGGGGATTAAGTTGCTTATTACTCAGTATTATCAATATTAGCTTTGAATAAAAGGTTTAATTTAATTAACAGTGAAAAATGTGGTTTTTTCCATCGTGAGCTGGAGATTAGGTTGCAAATGCCATAATGCCAATCAAAGGATGCTATTTAAAACCTAAGACACTGGAGCGAACAGTCCACATTTGACCAACTTCAAGGCAATTCTAGTTAGCACTTTCGTTACTTAAATGTTTTTGTCCTTCAGAATGCATTAAAGGAACAGTTCATGCCGTAGTATAAAGAAACGTAAGAGGTTCGAACCTCTTACTTCTAGTCCGGTTCGTCCTATTTTTAATTTAAACAGATATCACATATTGGTCAGGTTATGTGTTGATACATTGCACCTGTGAGTGATCAGGTTACGTATTAATCCAGATTCGACCAAGTAAGAATAAAATAATATCCATGTATTTCTGTATAATTTTATTTTTTTAGGGACTTCATGACAATCATTTCATTTTTTCAACTTTACCATCGCAATATAATTAAAATTGCCAAAAGCGTTAAAATTAGGACACCTTTAATGTGTTTTACTGGAATATTTTAGCATATTACAGCGTAGTATTTAATAACTGGATTTTCTACTTGGTATTTTAGCGAAAGAAGAACATTAGAGTTATCTTTCGTTGTGAGAGAATGCTGCGGTAATGCTTGCGGAGTGAAGACATTATAGTTTTCATTTATTACAGCCAGTATTTTATGTGCATGGGAAATGGGAATTGATGTCTGGGATTTAAGTACCACAAAACACTTACGTCATCCCTGTATTATAATCGAATCATGCATACCTAAACCGAGAGCTTAAACTACTTTAACAAGAAAATGGTTTATAAATAAATATTAATCTAACAGGTTGGGACTTACCGTTAAAGAAAATACAAATTTTCCAATGAAGGTCAATTCAATTAATATAACAACAAAACAATTTAACAAAGTATAATTTCCTCGGAAGCTTTAAAATTAAGCTTGAACCGAAATTTATTTTCATTTGTTAACAATAAGGGTTGTGAATGATCTCAGCTTATTGATGATAAACGTTTTGTTAAAATGGCATCATGCAATAAATGTAAAAATTGCTATTCTTCAGTAATAAAGCTGAACAGAAGAAAAGACAACTTCAACCAACACCTATTCTATTACTTTCTGGAGCAACTCATCCTACCTGAAGAATTTTATTATAAAGCAGGCTTATATAATCTGGCTAGCCAGCCAGACAGAAAAATAATTAATATATTTCAGCCTTACACATTGATGCATTTTGTGATTAGTTTGTGAAAAGAAAAGAGAGAAAAGTGGTTTTTTCATGATTTATCCCAATTATTCAATGCATGTTGAGTAGTGAGTGTCAGTACTGACGAGATTAGTTTAGATTAAATATAATGTGTGGACTTATGAGAAATGTGTACTTAGTTTCCTGTTTTCCTGGACAAAATGACGATTATTCCAGCAGCACAATTTTATGTAATTCAACAGTTTTAGTACATAATTCTGGATACAAATCTATAGACCATTCAATACATTTTAGTCACGGACGTGCTTTTCCTCGATCAGAGTACAATAGGTGACTTTATGTTTCATTGAGCTTTTTATGGTATTTTAATTTAAAAAAATAAGACTCAAACAGAATTAATGTCAGAGTTCAGTTCTGAACAATGCTTATTGATTACAAATGATATTATTATTATGTATAACAGTGGCTTCCACGAATCTAAGCGATTCAAGTTCACAGTGGAATGTAAACCACAAAACTTTTTATGACAGTATTTATAGTGCTTGTTGCATTTCAACTAACAGTATAAATGAAGGAAAATAAACCCAATCAAAGTGAAAATTTATACTTCATAATAAAATCAATTTATTATTTCCTTGTTTTTGGAGATGCATTTTAAACATCATTCCGTTCATGAAACGCATTCCGAAAATGAAAGAATTATTATTATGGAAATAAATGAAAAGATTACACGTAAGGTTTGAAGTTGGAAGCCTAATAAATGTACAAATGGAGGAAATATTTGTATCCCATTATTTGAATGAAAAAGGCATTAGCATAGAAGAAAGCGTTTGTACACATGTGAATAAACTTAGAAAGTCGATAGTACACAATAGGGTAGATAACTACCTACTTGTAGTACAGAAATAACAAAGAGCATTCCAAGTTGGCTGTCTCAATGAATGGAATGAAACAAGTTGAGTGGCTTGTGGAAGAAAGTTTGCCAGAGACGACCACCTTCAATGGATATTACAGATGTGAATTTTCCCCGATAAATGAATGAAGAAAGAAGACATGCTGCAAGAGTCCCCAGCGTATAGCGCCTAACTTTCTGGAGGACCTAAATGCAATATTGAATCAGTGAGTGGCTTGAATTCAGTGTACTTTGGTTTTACTATCATTCGAGGCACATGGCAGGCCGCCCTTCTTACAAAGGAAAATAGCGACTCAGCAAGAGTTGGTTCCAGGATCAACGTTAATCAAGGCAAGAAGTGAGCTGGAGAGGAGTCGGGATTCAATCTGGACTATTCGTTGTTATAAAGTAGGACAAATAGCAAACGACTGGAGAAAGGCAGTAACTTACATCATCTTGCCACTTTTTGTGAGCTATGCATTGTGAATAGGGCGTTCTGGAGAAAGTGACGTGGTTGTACAAAGGGACCCAGGCTTTTCCAAATGCCCTGTTTAACATCAAGTCAATAATTCTTCTCAAGTAAAATCCTTTTTGATTCACTAAATGTCTCATTTCCAAATAGTTGTACATTGCCAGCTCGCAAATGGCTTGAGCGTCCGCACTCCGAGCATCGTTGAAGCTCTTTAAGCAGTTTTCAATGTCGTCCTTCCCACATTTCGACAATAAATCATCCAGCAAGAAAATATCTTCAAAACCCTGCAAATCAAGGATACAATCATAATATAATTCCTTAGAATTTTTGAAAGCTTATACAATATTATGTAAAAAGTTATAATAAATTTTATGGAGTAATATAAACATGAAGTAACAATAAGGCTGGGAACTTTTCCTTGGATTTTAACCAAAACGTACTTTATAATGAACACAATTTCCGAAAATTTTGCAAACCAAAAACTCTATAGCTCAATGATTCATTCAATTACCGCTTGCCACAATAACAATGGTTTTTATATAGAAGTCCATAGGCCACAAGTATGCTACAGTTTTGCAAAGTATACAATTTCCGAAAACGTAGTCTGTTGACGAGAAAAGCAACTTATAAATACTTACTACTAGTTTTTATGTTTTTGTTCATGTATTACATTGTATATTTTTAAAGGAGAGTAAAGCATAATATGTTTTGACAACTTGCTCTTTCTCTCAGATTTTTATGCAAGCATGAATCAAGAACTCATGATCAAGATGAAGCCTCACGTAATAATGTTTCCATCCACTTTAGAAAAGTTTTCCTTATGGATTTCAAGAACCATATGGTCATTATTGTAAGTTTTGTAAGTATAAAAATTAAAATGAAGCCAAGTGAAAAAGTTCACGATTGTTGCAGATTTTAAGAGCGTGGAAAAGTTGAATCTATAAATTATTAAGTAGTGGAAGCTGCTTTATAATAATGCCCAGAAAAATCAGTCTGTCAGTCTGTCCGTATTTGGGTTCTCTAACTTATGAAAGGAGACATTTACGCATATTTCGTTAAAACATTTACTGTTTGCTCTTGGGTTCTAAAGGAAGGTCTATTTCGAAAATGAAAGTGATCGATCAATGAAACCAACTAAAATATTGAGAACGACTGCATACGATGTACCTGCACCTGCACATGATGTAAATGTGTGTATTGAGAAAAAAAGATTACCACGGACCATAGGTAAGACTATAATGAGATATTTGCTGAGAAGTATATCATCATTTTGAATCTTGTGAAGAACTGTATAATTAGAATTACTATAATATTCATTCGACCACCATTGTAGCCTGTCGAGTAGATTAACATTTTAACACACAAAGCAAATAAAAAATAGTATAAAAGCCAGAAAGCATTTGCTACTTAATAATTCCAAATTGAGGTACGTAATGATTTTTAGGGAGCCAGAGGGTCTCCAATGGAACAGTGTTGTCTGTCCGATGTCCCCGCATTGCGCATTCCCCGATTTGGATAAAACCTCCGATTTGGACTTACCTCAACCTAGTTTAGAACCGTATTGAAAATGGGTGTGGTCGGTCCACCTCTTTCTGCACATAAACTTTACATTGAATAAGATAGGGAAACGGGTTTTCGGATATTAAAATATATTAAAATATATACCTATATCCTTTTGCTCACTTCGGTTTTCTATTCACATTTATGAACATTTGTCTCACCATAATCTAAATTTTTGTTACGTGAGTGAAAACAGTACTTTTGCTTTGCACTAAACTTCAGTAAAACTAACCACTGCCTAAATTGTCATGTACATCATTTTCTGCACCAGATGTCAATAAAAGCACAAGCTGTTGTAAGTAATATACCTACTGAGTTTTGCAATTCAATTGTTAAAGGAGAAAGCACTGTAGTAGTAGTACCTGCTTAATGCATGAAAATTCTGTAAGGGATAGGAATATGTAATTGAGGAAAGTACATGGTAACTTATGCAATAATATTAAATGCCATAGAAAATTCAAAAATTATGCAAGTTAGTAATATTGAGTAGAACAGAGTTGGAATCCGATTATGGAATCCACATTTTTTACACTTATAACACTTGTTTGTTTAATATTATGTCTATGCTCTAGAACAATGAAAGCATTACAATGAAAGTCAGTTGTAATACAAAATTATTTCCTTTGACAAGAAAAAGGATAATCTCATAAAATATACATATTTTAGAAAATTGAAAAATAATCAGCTTTCAATGGCAGTATTTGACTGAAGTGTTTTACTAAAAACATGATATATATTCTTTGCGTTGTTATTGATTTAGTGGAAGAAGAGCTATTAAGGAAAAGCGTAAAGATCTTGTTGAACAAAATCTGTGAAATATCTCACCGCATTCATTCCTTGGCCATAGAATGGAACCATAGCATGGGCCGCATCTCCGACCAAAACGCCACGACCAGCATTTAATGGACTACACTGTTCAAAAAATTATAAGAAAATTAAAAATCATGTTACTATATGGGCAAAAGATATCTACTGAATAGTAAAGCATAAATAACGACCGTAAAGTTTGTGTCAAAATCGTCAAATGAGAATGGAAATGTAAATGAAGAAAATTCATATTTGGTACATCGAGTTATAATGTAAGTAGTTCTATAGTATTAGGACAGTGAGTAGACGAGTAGAAACGGTACTATGGCGTAGACTAAGCAAACCCAATATTGTCTAGCAGAAAGTTGCAAATCTGGGCAGAAATAGCAAAATGTATAACCTTAACAGATATAAGTGTAGCCGGCTTCGTTCCACGGAAGTCGCGTACCAAATTTTCTTTGCCAATGAGCGTCAAAGCATCTGGGAACTGTTGATTGAAGAATGCCTCAATGTCTGTTGGAGTTCGGAGTTCTCCGAAAATCTAATTTGGTTGTAAGGAAAACAGAATTTAAGGATGGAGAATGACAGACGAACTTATTAGGAAAGTCATTCCAGTTTAAAGGCTAAGTGCGTAAGAAAATAGTGATAAACGGACTAATGTCACATTCACCTCAATTAGCAAAGGAAGGACTTAAACTCTGTATTATGCCAGGTCACCGCCTAACACAATTGATACCGACGCAGACTGTTAACACTGTTTACTCACCGAATCAAGATTGCAATCAGACTATCTCTCTCCTGTCCTAGCTGTTAGGCAAATGAAAGGTAATTACGAATTCTGGAAGTGTTTTCCTTTCCACGAAATACAGTTTTAAAACTTCTCTTTCAATAATGAATGCTAACGCAGTTTGCATTCTTTCCAAAATAAAACTCATAACCTACAACTTACTTAGCAGCAAAGATTCGAATGTAATCCGGAAAATTTTACTTGAAATAACAATATAGTCAGTAATTACTGTTTGAGAAATACTGCTACTTAAAAACCGTAAAGATGAGTTTAGTTCCGTTTGTCTCCAGGAAAACAAAAAAACTAATGCAAGTAATGTGTTGCCAAACAGTCTTCAACTGCGTCAAACAGAGCATGGAACATAGGAATTGTCTGAACATTAGAATGTATTACAAATGCATACAATTTTTTGTGTACTTTCTGGAGTATTGTAAATTGGAAAAGAAAATTCATATTTTTAAAGGAATCGTAGAAAGCACTGCCGAGAAAACTTTTGATTTTATCTCGGTGGTGTTTATCAGATATTTATATAGATTATTTCACATATTTATATAAAGATTATTTCACATATATGTTGGATTAAAATTAAAAATAGTAAATAATTAAACAAGTAAATTACTTCAAAGGGCATGAAAAGAGTAACGGTGAAAGAACCATCTTGATTTGGCAATGCTATGAGCATAAATCGATTTCGAGGCCAGATGTGTAAGTAATTCTTCTCCATGGCATGCTGCAATAGTAATAAAAACAAAATGTCTTATGGAATAAAATAAAAACGATTCTAAAGTAAGACTATTTGATTGCCCAAATGTATTTGTTAGATACACGATGTTATTTTCGAAACAAATAGCAATATTTTAATTTTCTCGGATAATGTCCAGTAATGCCCTAAAAATTAAGGCAGGCATGATAAGTAGGTATATGCAATCATGACAAATGTGTTGCCGTGATGGAATCAAAGAAGAGAAGCCGATTTTTTTAATTAATTACGAAGTACTGGGTTTTTAAGCAAAGCTCATGTGAGTAGTAATTAAAATTCCACGAAAATTACTACAAATGGTCTGAGAATTTTACTTTGACAATTATTTTATCAATCATGGAATATTTATGTACTATTACGTAATATTACTAATTAGTTATATGCTTTGTGCATAAGGAACTCCAATGAATTTCATTTCAGAGGAAGATTATTCTAATATATAATAAATACTTTCGCCTTACGCAGAAATAGGTAACCCCGAAATTTTAGGTAAAACCGATTCCAGGGTAGAGGTCATGTATACAATGCGAAGGTTGAATCTGGAAGCGTGCAGTTATACCAAGTATACTACAACAATCAAAAAGTAATTGAAAAACACGGGTCTAATAATAAAGTTCTTAATTTAGTTTGAAGATCAAATATTTTCCTCTTCCTTGGTAATAGAGGTAAGAAAATTCAGACATGTGAAAGCATTTGCTGCACTAAATTTATAATCTATTTGTAAGTAGGGTATCTACAGGAGTACATGAATGCACAATGTAGACGTATCTTGAAATAAATTGTTCATTGTATGCAAAAATATAATCGAAATCGGCTTTCTGCAGCGGAACAATTGAAACTGGAGTGGCTGTAGGCTGAGCCAAGACAGTGCTGGATATCCCCGGATGTTAATTGAAATTCGGTTTAGAATTGTGTTCTGTCAACACGTTTTACCTTTCAAAGAATTGCTTACAATTTATAATCCAATACGAAAGAGAAGTAGTAGTGTTGTGAATGATGTTCCCAGGGTTGAAAAAATATCTGACCTGATTCAATTTTTGATGCTTAATGTTATAAATATCTTAAGTCAGGGAAATAGTGACGAAAAACCTTTTATCTGTAAGCCACTTAAGACTTAAGGCCTGTCTTGCGTCATTTTTTGAGGGGCAACCCTCCCTTTAAAAATATTTCAGCATGATGTACAGGTGGTAAACTCAAAACACTGGATGTTCCCTATGTACAATTAAGTTCAGGGTAACCCGATAATCTCAAACAATATTATCCACGGGAATTCTCAACTTTCTTTAAAGTATTTCTTTTAAAGAAAGTCTGAACTACGACTTAACAAATACAGTGCAACAGTAAACAGTACTTGCATTACATATTTTGGTGCTTTGTAAAAGGTAATTTTTGCTGTCTTTCTTGAGTTACGGATTTTCCGTCATGGACCATGAATTAACCAGTTGCCATGATTTATGGCTAATTTACGCTTGAATGTTACTGTATTTCAACTAGGTGTGCTACTGTATCAGAATTTTAGATATGAAAGAAAATCAGTCAAAGAGATTTTAAAACAGTTTACTACATATTAAGGTCATCAGTGAGCGAATAAATAGCGAAATAATGAAAAAAGTTTCACCAGTTTTTCATAAAAAATAGCAATTTAAGGATAAGAGCATCGTTTGTTTCCACATAATTCAACATCATTGAACCATGAAATGAAAGGATATATGAAAGCATGGCATTGACAACAATTATTGAAGACTAAGATGTACATTAATCTTCGCGTTGTTACCAGAGTGTCGATTGTACCGTAAATGCCGTAAATTTACACCTTGCGGAATTCGGCATCAAAACATATTGTACGACGTGCCGACTTTATACTCTGGTTACTACAAAAATTTAAACTAAGAAAACATTTTAAAAAGTTAAAGACTTATTGCCATTCCAATGAGTTATATCTTTCTGCATTTGAGTAAGGCAGCAAGATGAACTTCAGAATGCCCACTTTTATACTGAAAAACTATAGTATTTAAACTTTCAAAAGCAGCCCTATTTTTGTATACTGATGCTATTTGTAATTTAGCTACCGAAATGACCCACCAAAATAAAATAATCGATGCATAAGCTGGACTTCTTCAATTTTAGATGGTGATTTATATAGTACCTTACCTAGTACTTATATTATGAAATGGACCTATCCAGGCCATATAAGAAAGCGTTAAAGGAAAAGTTGAACGAATTATCTTAATCCTTTCCTGAGTATGGACAGACAGACCGGTGAACAGTGCACCCTAATAATTCATTAGGGTGCACTAATGCATTTTAGACAACAATGGATGATTAACAATTCCATAATTGTATTGCACCAGTATTTTTTCCTAAGTGACACGTGTTATTAAATCTCCAGGAAAAATGACGGTTGAACAAAAAGGAGTTACCTAGTCCAGTGCTTATTCTTCCACTTCATTGATTTTTATAAGAGCTGTAGTAGAAAAACTATTGGAGACTGAGACCATTTATTCTACATTAATGTGAGAACTGTCATTCGTTGGCGACACAAGAGTACGTTATGTATGTAGATAATTGTAATTTGTTACAGTAATTTATGACATAAGTAAAATAGTCTACCTAACACCTTCATTTTAACTGTCTCATTCTTAGCACACACATGCATTAAGTGTCAGTACTGCAGTTTCAGTGCCCCATATCTATTTTACAAAAGTAGACATCAAAACATAAGATTAGACAAAATACGCGACTTACAAGACGAAATACCATACCATAATATGGTTTATGTTATACCTTAGTCAATAAACAATCTACTATATGGATGTATGTACTACTTTGGAAATGTCTTCACAGAACTCTGCATTGTGCTGGCTCAAGTTTAATTCAACTGAATAAACAACTTTTCGAAATTGTAGTTGAAATTAACTGAAAAATAATTCTTACGATCATACTAAAACTTCCAAATGAATGTTGTGAATATAATTGTTATGAAGTACTTGCAATTTAGTATACCCGTACATAAAAAATGAGAACCTTTTCGAAAATAGATGGTTTTGCATTATTTTAGTTTTTCAAATAGAGTGCAGCGCTTTCATAAGAATTGTTTTGTTACGCGTGTTAGGTTAAAAGCTTACGGCAATACTTTTACAGTAACTACTTTATATCTGTCTTGGCTAAGTAAGGGAAATATAATATAATTCACTCAATGTATAACTTTTTCATCCTTAAATGGATCGTTTTGGCATTGCTGGACTTATCTATGTACAGATTTCGACAAAAAGTGGAATATTTTTTTAGTGTCAAGGCTGGTGGACACACCAGTTCCACAGCTACACATACAAAATACTAAAGGAAGATTTTCATGGTGCTGCGATAAGCTAGTGACCAAAATACAAACCTCTCCGTTGGCCTTTTCTGGGATGCAAAGTTCCATGTATCCATGTTCAATGTAAGTTTGACTGAAATTAGTCATTGGACGTTTGAGCATGGACTGCCGCATTGCAGAGTGTGCCCCGTCAGCCCCAATCACCAAGTCAGCTGGAATTTCAATTTCTGACTCTTTATTTCCATCTTTTCGCCTGTTACACAAAAATAAAACGACATGATTTATTGTCCTTTCCAAAGTCCTCTTGTAGTATGAAAGTGCAGCCGAATATTTCAGCCTTACATTACATTTACATTTGTACTTCTTATGAAAAGTAAAAGAAGTATTATAGCTGTAATCGTAATCCTCTAAATCTGTTATAGCACTTCATGCTCATAATAAAATATTGTAGCACAACTTACATATCTTTTAATTAAACCAAAACTACCGCATTCTATGAGTAAAACTTTAATTAGTAATATTAATCAAATTAATTAATTCTGGGTATCTATTGCAGAACACAATATAAATTGAATCGCCTACTTTTTCGTATTTTTATTTTTGGTGTACATTATTAGTTACACGTATGTAGGAATTACGTCAATCGAGTAAAAGCACATTTTCATTGAGAATTTCCTTTCACTCAATAATAGGTTGTAATACACGGTCTAGTATCTTGGGAGTACTTAAAATTACGTAAGAATCTAAGCAAGGCATTACGTGGTCTGCTTAACAGAGCATTTAATGGTAGAGACGACAAGAACTGAGATATTCTGCTCAGCACCGCAACACGTAATTGGAATACTCATTTGTGCAACGTTCCCTGAATTCAGTTTGAAGTTGGATGATTTTACTTTCATCATTCTGACTCCTTTGATTAGTCTCTACAAATACCTATCTTCATTTCACTCCCATTTATTTAGGTGCATGGTGTACTTAAGCCTTCGGTAGATTCAGGAAGGCACAATTAATTAAAACAATATTAACTAATTTTAGCATTCATTATATAAGTACAAGTACGTTGCTTGCCTTCACCATTCGTGCACAACACGAAATCTATTACGACGATCGCTGTCTACCTTTCTCCATGAATTACTGCTTTTGGCTGGATATACCTGCTCTTTCCTGATTTCCGAGAGCAGGAAGACAAATAATGGTTGAACTCTTGTTACGTGAACGTGATCTACAATTCTCAGAATTACTTTTAAGTAAACTCAACAGAAGGAATGCACACATATTTGCCATTTCTAGGTTTGATTAGATTTTAGTTTGTGAAACGAGGATAAAGTATTTTTGATACTCGAACAGTAGATTGTAAATTATCCTTACCATGAGAAATGCTCATTTTTCCTCGAAAGTTCAATAAAAAAAGTTTACCTGGGGCAAATATTCTTTAGGGTCAATACTCACACCGTATTAAATATATCAAACTAGGAACTAGAACAGTCAAACTTTCTCCATTAATTGACCAAAATCAAGCCAGTTATCGTTACAATTATTATTTATTAAGTTCGTAAACATCTATAAACCATGTGCCTGGAATTGAGTAAAAATATTTTACAATTGATATTTGGATGGAAAACTTGAGATTAAGTGGGTCCGGATGTAGTAATGCATATAATAATACTGGTATCAATGGGATTGCGGTAGGTTCTTCTGCGTAAATGAAATTCGTTATTACGATTTAGAGGAGTTCCTAACGCATAGTTTTCTAACAATAAGTTGCATTTTATGGAGATAGATACTTTCTCTGGAAAAGTTTTCGTCCCAAGATGTGCGATTGTAACATTCCTGATATTGCAATCGGCTACACTTAGCAAGCAAACTCCATATGCACGTTTGTGCAATACTATGGAGCTATACTTTTTCTATTTTCCTTGCATTGATGAGTGAACGCTGCTTAATAGTACAATGTAAGAAAATTTCCTTACATACTATATATACACAACCGTTTATACTACTTCAGGATATTTTATATTATTTTTATGCCTTCATTCAGGCATCAATGTGTGATTTATGTTTTGGTGATTTATAAATTTGTTATCTGCACAAGAAATAAAATTTGATATCTATTTCATTATAAATTAACGATGTGGCATTTTTAGATTAACCATTTTTCTTATATCTGTGTTTCTTACATGGGGATTCTGTTACTAAGTAGCTTCTTGACTCTAGACTTTTCCAGAATTGAACATGTGTCCAACATAAGTCTTAAAAAGAGTTGCACAAAGTGATTTTTCTTTAATCTGGAGTGCACACATTGGGAGAAGACTGAATTTTGCACAATAGGTACGTTGCCTACATACCAGAGCATTAATAATAATATATCATGGACAAGTACCCGTCTACTTTTGAACTAACAGACGGGAAAACGATTGGAGAAAGTGAAATTGAAGTTCTTTGTCAGTGAGGGCTTGTAAGTCTACTCGGATGGAGTGAATGCAGACTCCAGAACTCCAGACTCCTTCTCCAGCCGTTTTGCCTTGTGTGGTTTAGTGTGCAGAACTAGCAATAGAAAGTGGATGCTCCGGGCTCAACTGCAAGACATTTCATTTCCGTTTCATGAGCTTCCTTTTCTTGGCTGGAGCAATATACTTACCGCAGCCTTAAAATATCTCACAGTGCGATAGCTGATCTATACATAACACTCCATGCACATTCATTTCTCCAGGTAAGATTCACCTAACTAGATTCTTCGTGGAAAGAAGACATAGCTTGAAATTCTATCCATACCGAAATTTGACGATTCCCTTGTCCACGTCAGAGCTAAGAAGTTTATGGTTAAACCGGAGACTTACATTCGCACACTTCTCTGCCTCTGCAATGTAAGAGAAATAGATTTCCACGATTTAAACATTTCCTTAGAGATTATTCTTTTCATTTTACAAGTTGTTAAAAGGCTTGGATCAATGTTGAATGGTCTATTCATCTACTATTACTTACGCACAATCAAAATGGAGATGTGCAAAGGAAGCAAAATACTCAAATGGAAAATGTCAAATTAAAACATCGTTTCCTTCAATTTTCCAATTCAACATACTCTTTCCCAAATAGGAATATATCACTGCAACTACAAGTACTTTGCTACTCTGCTACTAAAATCACCTTACAATAAACTAAGCCCATACTACTCGTACATTTAGTATACAAATTCAGCCTTTAATGCATAACGAGAAACCAGAGCTTCCTAAGAATCCCAAATTGTGTACCTAATGTTTTAATTGACATTTTCAATAGTCTACTAAACAAAATATTTTCCGTAATAAATAACACCCACAGTGTAAACCTGACCTAATTACAAACCGAGATATTTATCTACATTTCTGTACTTAAGTACAATACATTTATTATGGGATTCTGAACAAACAGGCCATATTGTGATGTTGTTTCATTAAAGTGATTAAATCTATGATTTCACCTGTTAGAAGAAGCTCGTTGAGGAAACGGCGACTGACAGAATAAATACACTGTAAAAAGCAAAAGAAAAATAGGAATCATTCCACATGCATATTTAGAGGTTAGTTAACTTTGTAGACTTTTTATCAGATTGGACTAACGATAAAAGATAGTAAAAGCGGTTGAATGAATTTGTCAAAGTAAAGTAGACAAGCATTGGTCATGCTGGGAGTAATATAGCTGCACCGTGTGTATTATTCACTGTCGAAAGGATTTGGCACGGTGGATAGCACACGCGGTAGCAGAGTTTGCATAAAATAAAATGATTTATTACTTGATTCCCGTTTGGGTCATAGAGAACTTCCTTTTTGGAGCCGTCAATAGAATGGAGCATTCTTCCTTTCATGGGAATAGCCTGGGCAAGAACAGCGTCTTCCAACCCAGCCTTGGTCAATGCGGCTCTGCCTCGAGTAGACAGAGCCAAATTGATACTACGGCCACGTAACAACCTTCCTTCAGCGCTCCGAGGATCTATCAAGACCATCACATCAAATTTAACCATCCTCCACAAGAATTTACTGCACTCTATGGCCACTTTCCCTCCACCAGCTCCAATTCTCAACTCGGAGTGATCGATTTAATTACTGTCACTGTCATTTATGAATCAAACGCAAAAACGGAGCGAAGACCTAATTAAGTCCAAATTTACTGCCACCACCTAATAAGCTACTAAAATTCAATGGCCTATAATTGAGATTTTGTGACACATTATCTGAAAGGGTTAAAAATAAATGCAGTTCAAAATTTTGAACTTTCCTTCACTAGTTTTTATCCTAATTTGAAATTATTCTTTTTGTCAAAGAATCTCTTCCCCGATGAAAATTTGGTTAGAAATTTGCTAGTTCCATTTTATGTCTTCCCTGATGTTTAATTTGCCAGTAATTCACACGACACCGGTTTACTGTACTTAAACATTTCATTACGTGTCTCATCTCACCTCACCATGAAGCATTGTCACTCAACCTGGAATTTCACACGAGTGTCACAGAACAGCATTGCAAACTTATTCGGCTTCTGTAATTCCCTTATCTATGGTACTAGCAAATATTGCGCAATGTTATCATCACAACATAACATAGACCTAGAAACTTTCTCTAAGTGTCACAGGGAAATAGTCAATTTACTAATGCCCATTACTGTAACACTTGAAAACAAACTCTATTAATTTAAAATCAGCGAACGGCTATTTAAAAACAATGGTAATTAAATTTACGGAAAAGCAATGCAATATTTTTTAGCATAAAAGATATTTTTCAAAAAATATAGAATAAATATTCAGAATATTTTGTATTTCGCATAAAAAATAAAATAATCAGATTCCATACCATGTCTATATTCATAAATCTCAACGTGATGTCCTTTTTGACCTAGAATGCAGCCACATAGAGATCCCACCTAAAAACATAAAATAAAGTAATGGTAATATTTGTCGCTGAATACTCAGAGCAAATAGTTAGCAGTAATTAAGTATGCATAAGTAATTTCTATTGCAAAATGTGATACAATGTTTCAAAGCATTCTATTGTAGAAGCGACGTGTGTATGCTAATTTATTCATTTTGTTGTCCTCAAGATTGTAAATATTGAGTGCGTTTGAATTTTAGTTAAAAAGTAATGTTTTACTAAAGCGATTAAGGTGCTCAGGATACAGATTTCCTTTCAAGTTCTCTGCAATTGCTATTGACTTACAAATATTATTAAGTTTTTTCAAACATGTTTATCGGGTTTGTAATGTTTTGTAGATAAGAGATCTAAAATCCACTTATAAAAGGTAAATAAGGTAGGTACACTAGTAGTAGAAACCGCTCTGAGGATCTGTCTTGAAAGTCTGAACTAAGCAATGAGTCTCTTTTACGACGAAATGCTATTCCACATGAGGTAAGTGACAACAGAAAAGCAATTAAAGAATTGGCAGAACTGGACTTCTCTACGCGGGAACATTATTTACACTTTGCAAGTATTTTGCTAGATAAGCAAAAAAATTGCAAGGTACTGAGTAAAAATACATATCAATCTTATTCATTCTTCTCTCGTCTCTCAGACTTTGCACTGTCATCATTAGATTCTCAAAGATTCAAGAGTACTCAGCTCAACTATATACAAATTCCGCATTTATTAACTCCCACATTTTCCAACGCAGTAAATTTCCAATTTAACTCTGAAGGACATTCATTGCGTAATTTACACGTACTAAGCAGGTGTCAATTACTACTATTGCTTTTCATTGTGTCCTGCAGAACACAGTATTTTTATGTCATTTTTATATGCATTTATTTGTGTACGACAAATACGTTGGATACGTAGATACAACGCATTTTAATTGAAAAATGCGGCTCGACTTAATAATTATACTAAACTTTACTGAATAAACCATAGCAAGCATGGAATATAATAAAGTAGTGAAACACTACTAGTAAATTGCGTGTAGATTTGAACTTTGTACTACATTATGCTAAATAGGTTGTCTTGAAATACATACAACCTACAAATGTTTTCATCCATGGTAAAGGATATCTTTTCTTACTAGCACGCATCAAAAGTCCCGATGCACTATTCTATAAATCTGCATAGCTGATAACTAGACATAGGTATTCATTCGTAATAATTGCGTTACATAACATGGTATCATTTACATTGGGTACCTGCTCAACTAGTTAAGCTGGTTTAGTAAACTTACTTCTTTTTAGGCAAACTTAACATAGCCGAAATTGTGTTGTATATCATGTGTGCTTGCTTTCCTATAAAAATTGTCAGCTCAGCTACACACATTTTCTTAAATGTGATAACGATAAGTCAATTTATTGGTAGAGGAATTTTCGACCCAGAGATCAACCCATCTTTCTAGCAAATCAATACTAATATTGAATTAAGAATGACTAAGGAGATCAGGATGGATTGAAAACCTTTATTCTACTGTAGTTTTGGTATTTAGGTTTGTTTGTAATTTATGGTATGCAGAGAACCATTGATGAATGAAGAACGAACAATGCAATGTCAATGAAATGACTGACAGCGAGAATAATACAAAAGTATTAATAGATTATATTAATTGCAGATCTTGTATCTAATAGCTTCTTATCTACAGATTGGAATGCTATTATTAATTTATAACATGATGAGAATACTTATTACTACTATCTTGCAGTTGCGTAATTGTAACCCCACTGAGTTTTTATAATTGCGTATTAGCATAGTACCTAAAGAGAAAAACCGGCAAAAGAACAAGACAAGTGAATGATATATCACTAAGTAAATGCGAAACACTGGAAATGGATTATAGCAGATGCTACATTAGAATTGTTTTCTTAGGGTAGGTAGGTACCTGAAATATTTAGGATGTGTCAAGATGACGATGAACTTTGATATATTTTGTCTACCGATTTCCTTCCTTAGCTTTTGAAAATGTACCACTGGGCGCGACAAAAATATTAAACTGGCCTTCAAAATCTGAAGTATAAAAAAACCAAAGCACAAGACTCCTTATAGAAAAGTTTTAATTTTTAAGCGCAATTTCTACGTGCATATCATCACCAATTGAAATTGGAAACTCGCCTAGTCAGAAAAACTTGGTATTCATAAGTTGTTTTACAGGCAATCAGATTCTCAATAATGTAACTTGATGTTGTTACCTCTGTAGTAATCGTGGGCACATTGACACCAAAGATTTATGTTGGGACATTACTCAGGAATCTTTAATGACCACTTCAGATGTAACAATTAACCTATGCAGCAACTGACATATCTATAATAGCGAGTAGCAGAAAACCACCAGTAGATTCCTCAGGACTTTGCAAAAAGCTAATATTGTTAGGCTTAATTGAAACCGAAAAGAATTGTTCTACTGCCACAATTATAATATATGTCAAGAATCTAGTTTTCCAATCAATTTGATACTTACAAAATCTTAAAGATTAATTCAAGGCCATTGTCAAGGCCGTGAACCGGAAATTATTTCTGAATTTGTTTATGCTAAGATGTTGTATACTAATATCGATGTAATAGTAACAAAGATATGGATTTTCATAAGATAAAGCATTATAACAATGTTAGAAGAAAACACTGCATTAAATTGATAATGTAGGTTACATGAAACATACTGAGAATAAAAATACCAGGCAAAGGCAATCATCTATTTGCTTGTGTGTTGCCGCCTTTCGGGGATTCTAACGACACTCTCATTTTCTATTTTATACAGTTTGAATTTTCAATGTTTTCACTGAATTAGCTATTAGAATTGCCTTTAATTAATGAATTTTGAAAATACTATCCAGTGAATCTTCTGGATTTCGTAAAGTATTGCTGTCAAAGTAATACAATTCACACATACAAAGGCACAGTCAATTAATACATCTTTTCCGCAAATAGATAAAATCGTAAATAATGCATTCAATTCGTTTTCAACTTTGTTAAGCGTATTGAGGTGAATAACCTGAATGAATGAAATGAAGAGTAATTCGTAATTACAATTAGTCTGAGTAATATCTCTGATGTTTATTGTTCTATTAACTAATTGTTTTTATCAGTTTTTTGTATACTTGCCTTATATATTACCGTATTTACCGAAATAATACTCCCGCACGAATAATACTCTATATGGAGAATTATTCCAATAATACCCCAAATTTTTTTATGGTCTTTGAAGCTAGTAATACTCCAAAGTCGAAATAACACTCCACCTCAATTTATGCATTTACTGTGCGCTAATGTAAAACGCGTGATATAAGAGATAAACTAATAAGACGAAGAGATATGGTCAATATTTATTGCTTGTAGATTACGGCTCATTAGTAATACTATGGCTGAATCATAACTCTCAAGCGCAGGAGTTTAAATTGCAATTAGCAAAGTTTCTTGAGTTTTTCTTCTATAATTAGGTATTCAGTAAAAATAATTTGAATAAAGAGGTAAATAAATCATGCATTGCACAAATAATTATCCATGTCGAAATAATTCTCCATCGGAAGTTTATTATGCGCTTTGCTCTGTCAAAAATATTGCTTGAAACACTAATATGCAGGTCTTCTATTTCGGTAAATACGGTATATGCAAGCACCTTGTGCCGACATTTGCAATCTTTAAGTACCTGCACTTGTTTATGCTAACAGTATTTACAAGATAAGAGGTATATTGACATAAATTTGTACGTGCTCTGCTACACGTAGTCACCTCGGCAAAGATGACTGCGTATGTTGCAGACTTCGGAAGATTTTAAATAAAAATGTATTTTAAGAAAAAGGAGCATTACAATTTTGTAATTAATTATTTAATTTACTCTAGCTATAAATATTTCAAGATGTCCTTTTGTAACTAAAATAGGGAATTTACGCCTTGAATGCATGTTATTTCCAAGTTTTTAGTGCAAGTGGTAAGATTCAGTATAAATACTGAATACTTAATTCCTATTTAAATGTTACTTAAAAGGAACTCGCTACTTATCGTAGAATAGTTTTTTAATAGGTAAATTGAGACAGCGTAATAAGTAAGTAATATTATCTATTTGCTACGCTTTCTCAATGGTTTAAGAAAAGGAATCCTGAACAGCTTCATTTGCAATTCATAAGGTAATGAGAGCTTCCGTCTTTTCTTCTCTCCTTCGCCTCAAAGCGTGAAATTTCATGCAAAATTAAAAAATGTAAGATCAAACGAATCTCCGCTTATATTAAATAGTAAAATCACTCTGTTAGCTGAGACATGTCTTATCTATACTATCACTATATGCATAATCTACAGCAAAAAGAATATTTTTATGAAATTGAGAAAATTTATATTTTCAAGGAAAGGCAAGGAATCCTGCAATAAACCAAATGTTGTTTTAGATGGGCATCAAAAAAGGAAAACTTACCAATCCTCCTCCTGATATAACAATCTTCATTGTAAAATGACTTAGAAACTGTTAACTTAAGAACCGGTATCTCGTCTAGATATCTCAATGGTCAAGTAGATTTAGTGGTCTAAGAAAGTGTAACTCTGACAGAGTCCAAAGCAAAACTGAGGGAAATGCAACTGCTATCCACCCTATACTGCTAATCACAAATCAAACTGTGTAATTGAATCAAGACCAAGTAAGAATTCGTAGAACATGCAAGTTCAGTTGGGGCTTCTCACTCACAAAACCATTTCATGGATTTTTTAAAGTTGTGTATATTCTATATGTCTAGCCACGCTCTATTATAGTAGTAATCATAAGGTATTTTACAACCACTTTGTTAGACATACGTATTATGTAACAAAAACTATGTAACTATATATATAATGGGCCACATTGCATTCACATTCATACGCACATTGGTCCTTCAGAGTGAAATGATTGTAAATGACTGCGTTAAGCGTGTCAGCTATCAAAACAGTATTTCCACTTATTCATACTGATTGTCTGACAAGCAAACAATCTCTCAATTGTCGGCTTAATACGAAATTACTCTTGAATAAATACATATGTAAATACTGCAGCATAAATTACTTTGTAATAATCTATTTCAATAGTAAATTGAAGATTAACTATGAACAACATGGAAATCTCGTTAATTGAGATTAGAAATTATAAATGGCACTTGATAAATGATAAATAAATGATAAAAGCACTTTTTTATTTTAACAAATATATTATTCTAATATTCAAAAATATTAGGAAATACTTACCTATATCAATTTTCACATAATCCCCGAAACTGAAATGGCTGCAAATTCTAAATATGCTATTAAAAAGGAAATTGTAATTCGATGAAAGGGCCAAAACGGTAACGCGTCATTTTTATTTTTGCGGAACAATTCATATGATTTGCTATCTGAAAAGTTATAATTGCATTTAAATAAATATGCCTATTAGAAAATAAAAGAAAGGCTGTATAAAATCAAGAAGATAAAATGCCCATGAAGGGTATCGAATGAGTAAACATGATTTTCATATGCATGCATTTTCATTTTTTGTGTTCACGTAAATTACGTATGAAATATGATAATGGGTATTTGACAGCATTTCAAAGTATTCTCTTAGAATGAGGTAAAGGAAGTAATGGAGTAAAAAGGAATGAATGTGACATGGACAAGAAAGCCCATGAAACTTGATCCGTCTCCTCTCGCTTACTTTTGAGTTGGAAAGGAGACTTCACAGATCCGATTACCATGCCCCCTGAAAAGAGAGCTCTGCAGTATAGAATCACGCTTGTGTATCATATGTCCCCTTAGGCTAGCTCCTTTAACTCGTTTAGCTTCTCTTTCTGTCATTTATTTTGTTATCTGCGCAAAATTCAAGCAAAATGCATACGATTATGATACGGGTGCAGATATAAAGTAGTTCGGCAGGATTACTTTACATGTAAAAAACCTACTACGGAACTTGAGTGTTCCTTCGGCGATGCATGACTATTAATGCACAATTATTACGTAAATAGCGTATTCACTTTTACATATTTTCCATTATAGTACAACATTCTCCACCTATTATTGATTTCTTGTCTTTTAAGTAAAAACAAATGAAAAAATGCTCCATCCGAAAAAACACTTCGGTTCAAATAATTTGCCAGCCATATTTGCCCACCAAACCCAAGCCATATGGCTAGGCGGCCTACGTAAATAGTCAACCTCCCTGTGGAGTTAGGACAAAAGTAAATTACTTTTTGGTACTTTTTTTACGAGCTATTTAAAAATAAAAAAGGAATTGGAAATCTAATTAAAGCAAAAATAGCAAAAGAACGGTGCTTTATTATTCCCTGGCCGTGAATCCATTCAGATCACAGCCTTTGATCTCTCCGCATCAACTGACAGCAATGCCAAATGTAAGAGGAGTTCGCAATGTTTCTATTAGTGGAATGCGCACAGATCCCACACTCCACAGTGTAGGGGAGCCTCACATAGTCATATAGTACACTAGACCATGTATTAATGCATTTCGTCTTAATATTGGTCTAAAATGCTAGCAAAACAATTTTAATTAAAATTCCGAGAATTACATCTATTACCAATTCTTGCAAAGAAGAGTAAGCTTGGGTGTTAGCGGCTTTAAAAGGATAAAAAGCAAAATCAGGTATTGCGAAATCGAAAAATGTAACCAAAAGTGAAGTATTTTCATATCACCATTTTCAAAATGGCAAGCAAAATTCGAATCCCACATTTTTGTCATTTTTCTCCTTGTGCATGTGCCAAATGCACGCAAAGAGAATTGACTTGGAAGTATGAAAGAGAAGTGGACTTTGTTGCTACCTTGATTGCGATTATTGAAATTAACGTTTATCATTCACTAGTAATTGAAAACGAATGTTATGAAAACATGTAATACATCCTAAGTCGTACAGCTGACACTAATTCACCAATTTCCACGTGCAGTATAGAGTTGCTCAAGGCAAATGAGGTTTCAAACAATCTACTCTTGATTACAAAGTAAAATTTATTTATAAGGAACATGAAATAGATGTATAACTTATAGGCATGCAGCAGTTTAAGTCAAGGAAACTGGACTAACTTCTAGTGATTGATTAGTGATGTTATGTAGATAGTACTAATATTGCAAGTTGTTCATGTTAAACAGGACTCCGTTAGCATTGACATTGTCACTGTCTTTGCGAATGCCAGTGTGATGGGATAAAAGAAATTTGTAATGATTATAAAAATGAAGTTTTTATTTATTACTGAATTTATTAATCTCCATAATATGATAATATATCAGTTATTTGTATTTATATCCGAAGATGCATTAAACAAACATGTACATTAGAATTCCTTAATCTGATATGGTACTTGCGTACAATTAAAATACACAATGTTATAAGCAATAAGTATGTAGCAAAATGTTATTACATCACAAGACATGTTTCGATTCAATTAGCAATGAAAGCAGATTAGAGCCACAGTATAACAATAATGAGGTTTCAATGACTTCCGTGAATAAAACATGTTCAGCATATTAACCAAAATGAATAAATTATTTCTACATTTTTACCATGATGATGGATATTTTTGTTAGTTTTCCATGTCATGTCAGCACAATAACTACTTCCCTATCTAACTATAATTACGTCATTTGGTATCAAACTCTTCTAATTGACTCATCGAGCTTAACGATAAAACGTTATTTAATAATTATCGGCTGTAGAGAAAATTAATATTACAGATACATAAAACACTACATAAATAATTATTAATAATCAAAATGTACATGAAATACAATGCACTTATTATAATAGCAATATAAAACTAATACATATAGTGCAGCGAATTGACTAAAAAATTAAATGGTACATTTGTATTATTCTCTAAAGAAAGCAAACATTCAAAACTTTTTTTGTGGTTGAACGCTTGATTTCTCCTAATACATACACCTACCTAAATAAAGACATTTTCCCTTATTATTGTTTCTCTGCATCCACTCCTCCTTAACCCAACAGCCTAGTATTCTTTTGCACAACAATAATAACTTATTACAATATTACAACATATACTATTATAGACATGTGCTATTATTAATCCAATAGCTTATTATAACTAACCATAAGTAAACATATAATAACATAATTACTCAAGATGGAGAATGAAAATTTTCAAAGAACTTAAATAAATAATGTTTTCTATACTGTCTTCGTATATAACCATTGAGGAAGGATAGTAACCAAAATAACCAGTTTACAAATAATCGTTGCGCAAATTTTTAGCCCTGTAGACGGCCAGTTCCACGTCCAGTAGCGTTTATGGGAAGAAAATACAAAAAATGTCAACGTATAACCTTCACCAATTTTTATTCGCCGCAGGATAGTTTACAAAAATTCTGTACCGGCTACTAAAATTCGTGAAGGTGAAAAACTGATTTTTCGTAATTCTTTTAATACAAACTTACAGCGTGAGGACCAAAGACTACGGAGCACTGAAAGTCTGGCGCAATTGTCAACGGTGAACATTACCAAAAATAAAAGCCAAAAAATTAATTATTGTAATGTTTTATCTATTTTGAAAAAGTTTTATTATCTTATTTCGCTGTTCAAGCGAAAGTGACAGTAAATTGATATTATTTATTTGTTTCTATTTGTTGTATATATGGGACACCGCCTTAGCATTTCATATAAAGTACCTACCAACCTACCAACACATTATATAATTGATATAACTTTCTCCATTCATCCACTACATAGCATTGTGTTCTTTACTGAAAATTAGATTCCTTCCAGGAGGCTAAGAA
This sequence comes from Yoshiicerus persimilis, assembly GCA_020352615.2. Lineage (NCBI taxonomy): Eukaryota > Metazoa > Arthropoda > Collembola > Entomobryomorpha > Tomoceridae > Yoshiicerus > Yoshiicerus persimilis. Next base: position 37,149,816 of record CM060170.1, on the reverse strand, counting down.
AAGTAGCAATCCGTTCAGATCCTATTTCTACATTCTGAACATTTTAGAAAAACCTATCTAAACGTCTATGGTAATTGTGTACCATAAATATTATAGGCAAGTATATATTTACTTATGGTTAGTCTTTGACATGAAGTAAGTTTAGAGGGTAGCCTAATATAAATTCATGGTGTTAGGATATCTAAGTATCAAAATATTCTGTGTTCCGCTTTACCCAGAATTGTGTCCCTGGCCGAGATTCCCTAGTAAAGCGAAGAATGCTTACGGTTAAGGTTAAATAATTTCAAGCTACCAAACACAATAAGCTATCTGTAGCTACTTAAATTGGAGGATAGAAGAGAGGCAGACCCAACCATTAGAGAAACGAAGAAGCCAGGTACTTGACTGTGTCCTAACTCCTATGTACTCTTTCGTGGATATTATAAAAACAAATCTGGATGGAACTGAATTCTTGGGAGGAGATTTCTGGAGCCTTATAAATGTAATCTGTTGTGTGGAGAGGAAGAGAGTGAAGAGTAGTTCCTATAGACTTCCTCCTGGGAAACCAGATTACACGAGAATGAAATTCCTCCGATCAGACATGAAGATATAAAGAGGAAACTCAGAGACAAATTACAATAGCTAGCAGGACGTCCAGAACTAATCAATGAGCTAGGAGTTGACATCCGTAAAGTCACAATAGCTTCAGCCACACACAAAATATCCAATGACAGTCTACAAAACTATTTGCCTACCTTCTTTCTATTAGCAATAATAGTGACTCTCTCACTCTGCTTTCACCTCTGTCATCTGTCTCCTAATAATACGCCAATAGACAATTCCAAATAATAGACAAGGACCCTAGGGTCTATAACAGAATTACAGAAAACGTTGAACTTAGAGAAAGGTTACTGTGCGAGGGCGAAATCTATTTACGTAGGAAGCAGTATAGAAACCTCAACCGATCTACGTCTACAGTCTACGAGTACGTAGGCAAGGCAGTTTCCGTCAGTCCTCTAATATAGTTTTTAGTTCTTTCCTTACAATATTATGTAATACACCTAGACGTACAAAAACGTGTTTTAGGTAACAGGTTCTCTATGTTTCTTTCCTTTTACGCTGTGAGTTATTTATCGCTAGCATTTTACAATGTTTATTTTGCATGGACTACTTACTGAGTTATTGAACTACCACTAAAATTATTACAAATACAAGTTTGTTTTCTGTAGGTGATGATAGATCTGACAAATAGGCAATATTTCTTTAAAAGAAAGAATTCCAAGGGGACTACAAACTTCTCAAGAAATTAGAGCACATTGGGTTTGTATGGATAAATTGTTTTTTGCAGTGATTTTGTAGCGAGGAAAGTTACTATCATAACGTTTTCAGTTAAACAGATCTTCGGTAGTCGCCTAAAGAAAACTATCAGTTTTCTTGTTGTTAGTGAAAAAAATAAACAAGATTGGTCATTTCTAGATACGAAATTATTTGTACAAATACTACTGGTACATTGTAGAAATGCTTATAACTAAAAGGAAACAAGCACAAATGACAAATGGGCATTATCTACTTAGTAATATTTACCGTAGAGCACAATTAAAATTGTCATAGTTAAGAGTGTTAGAAGTTTAAACATTAAAATACTCGAATGGAATGTCTTTCAAACTCGAAATATGAATTAAGTACAAATAGGAGTGATTATCACGAATAATAATAATAAATAAACAATAAAAGTAACTTCCCACTTTTAAAATAGTACTTTGTGGTATTATAACATTACAATGCAGTTAGTATTCTTACCAAGTGGAACCAACACATTAAATATGGAATGCCATAAGTATAAATTATAATTAAATACGTAACACACTTAACTTATTTTTGGAAAGCTTATCATAATACTTCACAATGCAGCTAAATAATACAGAACCAATAAATTAATTAAATCCATAGTTTATAATTATTCATATAAAATTAGTTTAGTTATTGTACATACTGGAATGTACAATAGTAGGTTAATTTGTCTTATATTTATAGAGAATGAGAGAATCTCAACGAACTACATGAGCGAATAAAAGAAACTCTACCAGTTTTTCACCGAGTTCCCAACGGTAACTACAGTTTCGAACATTTTTATTGTGTCACAGGAGTCAATCGTCTTTACGTATTTACCACAACATTTATCAAATACACGGCAATATATTTATTTACGCTGGTATCACAGGATAGTTGCATTTCCCGACAAATATTATTACCTATATATTCACTATCAAAAATCCTAGGCCTCCTTACTCCATTGTACATTATTACCTACCCAACACAATTTAAGAAGTCAGTCACCTACGTTTTTAATATTTTTAAAAACGAAATCGGAATGTTTCATCGAAAGACAGTTTAAGAGACAAATCCCCGTTTATCAACTTTTTTCTTGTAAAGCAATGTCTTGACAGTTCTAACGATGGTTTTTCCTTGACAAAAATTACAATGTTACTGGGGAAATGGAATACAAAATTACCTTATTGAACATAATATAAGATTATGAACAAAAGGTGCAAATATTTTATTTCCCATTTTCATAGGGATTGTGCTGTACTACGAAGATGAACATTGACCTGTTTCAGGATGTCATCATTTCTCAGTGAATAATTTAACATTACATTTTCTTGTTTTTGGAAGTACGGATAAGTATGTACTGAGGCAATTTTACAGTCGATTTATAAAATTGTATTGGGAAATCTAATATTGAAGAAATGGCCGAATATTTGAAAAATGAAGTGTCACAATATTTTTAGCTGTGCTTTTGTACGAGGCTTACACTAGATTTGCAAGTCAATATTTAAATATTAAGATATCTAGATTTTGTAACACTTTCCAAAACTAGTTTAACGCAAACAACCAACTGAGAGGTATTTTAGAAGAACGTGCTAATTATAATTAAGCAAGCGTTTTACAAAGCTAAACCTTATAACTACGCCTTTTTGGAACTTTGTAGTCATCCAAAATTTATGTTAGACGAGCAACTTTTAAGTTTGGTGTACTTGCAAAGTATTTACACAACGAATAATTCTACACTCAATGAAAAATTAATTACAAGTAAAATAATTGAAATAATATTCTTGACACTAAACAAATGTCACTAGCAATCAAAACACTCGAGCTCAACACTTTATTTAGCTGATCTACTAGGATTTTTAAGACAACTGAATTTACGCACCACCGAAGAAATCTGCGCTACAAAATAATTATATTTATCGATTAAATATTGTTTGAAGTGTAGAAATAACATAAATAGCTAAAAAGTGCTTAGCTTTCGGTGTTCTAAAGTTCACAGTCTGTAACTGAAACATTTTGTGTTACTAATGTTGTTTTTGTTTGCAAGTATAAGCACACTAAAAAGTTCACAAAAAGGCACAGCTTGATTTCACTAATGAGCACATTTAATATTATTTGATATCCTTAACTCGCCAAATGTTAGATTTGACATAACAACCTTATTTAAAAATAGTAAATTTGTATTACCTGTTACTGTTATTTGATACGATTAAATTGTTAGCGAATACCTGCACAGATTTTAGATACGGACTTTTATAGTGATTTAAACATTCGTTTAAAATGTCACAAACCTACGAAAAATTAACTAACTTGGAGTACGTCTACTCCAATATTTTGATACATGTTTTATAAGTACGAAGGAACCATACACAATTATTTGGATATGTATGGTCGGAATATCAATCGCATTATTATTGGATGGAATGTGTTTACAGTCATAGGCACTTTTAGATTGGTTGGAATTGGAAGTAAAACTAATCGACGTGAATTGGTAAAATTGGTAGTTTGTTTAGTAATTCCTATCATTGAACGATAATCTTATAATGATGAGTCGTAATACTAAATAGATAATTTGGACACTAACTATTGGAATTACTTGCGCTGTTAACAATTTCAGTCCATTTAATTTGTATATCGCTTATTTTATATTGGGAAACCCGGAAACCGGGATGAAGTTATAGTGAATGGTAGAAATGTTCGCTTATAATAATTGTGAAAACTGTTCTTGCTTCACACACATTTGATTGGTATTATAAAAATAAAATTTTAGATTCGACGTCATCTTCCGGTTGGTACAGATGTGGGTTTTGATTTCTTGCATGCTGGACAGTTGCTGACATAGGAACAGGACTGCTTCCAGACCGTCTATGAACAATGGACACACTGCTGGGAGTATTCGAGGCAAAGGAGTACTCCATGTACCCATTGTTCGAATGCGTGACACTCCCATTCCTCGTTTCCCCTGCGTGGGGGTTTCGGTAGTAACTACTCATTCTGTCGCTGGTGGCAGGTCCGTGTAAATAAGAAGAGTTGTGGAGGTGAGCTGAAGAGTCCCCACTGTTCAAGTGGTGCAAAAACTGACTACTACTGACACTGTTGCGCATTGGACCGCTATTCTGGTGAACTGGTTGTTCCGCTTGGATCATCATGTTGGAAGTCGAGCGACTCCCAACTCCCCGGGGCAAACTGGACGTTTTCATCGCCGTTCCCTCACTGAGCCTCAAGGGGAGGAGTTGCTGAACTGGGGGCGGCTGAGCCCCCCTGCGGGATCCCATGCTGGATAAGTGACTACCTTGATTCAAGCGACTCCCGCCACTTGCCATGTTCTCACCGGAAGTCTGCATTTGAGATTGAGATGAATTCGGGGGGTTTCCCTTAGAGGTCGCAAGTGAACTGCGAGGCACCGGTTTCGGGGGTTCTATTGAACCAGAGTGCAGACTTCCTTTGAACGACGAGGACGCTGCCAAATGCAGAGGGAGCTGTTGCTTCTGCTTCGAAGCGTTTGTTGACACTGGAGGAGGAACGGAAGGCTGAGTCACCACCGGCGGACGACGAGCAGGTACTAATGAAGATGCACTTTTTTCAACACTCGTGTTTATTGTGTTCGGAGACACCGCGTCTAGATTGGGACGGATGCCTTGTCTTTGTAAAGCCTCCAGTTTCCTAAAAGGGGAGAACCAAGTTTTAAATGCTCTCACATTACATTCAAGGAAATGAGAAGTGGAGTTATTATTTTACCTGTAGAGCTGTTCTCTCTGTTGACTTATGTCTGCCTGTTCCTTCTGCAGGGACTCTTTCAGTGAACTCAGCTCATTCTTCTGCTTATCAATTTCCTCCTTCTGGGAAGAAAGTTCCTGTTGCCAAAGAGCCTTTTCCGTTTCTAGTCTTTGCTGAGCTTCTCTCAAGTCCTCCATTCTTCGTTGCAACTGATGATGGTTCTGGTAAACATGTGGAGTTATTTGAGGAACCATTTGTTGAAACATTTCTCCGCAAAGATCAGCTAACTGAATGACCATCTGAAGAAGTAGCTTGCTATTGTCGTTATGAGGGAATTCCATAGCAATTCTCTGTTGGCTGTCAAAACCTCCAAAAGTATCCGCACGTTTCGGTAAACCTGTCAGCATTACGGAAGAGATGTGTCCACCTACACAACTAGCACTTCTGTTCACTCCCACCGCCGCAGTAGAGTCCAGTTGGTGAATCATGTGCTGCACCTCCTAATTTTACAACGAAAACCAAAATTGCAATTTCTTAAGTATAATCATTGTAACATTTTTCAGATTTAAAAACATAAGAATCCTATTTACGTTAGCAGCATGAGACACGGCACTCAAAACGGAATCCTTTCCTTCGAAATGGTTTACAGACCAATTGTGCGGTCTTTCAGATCGTAAACTTTCCACCAACTTGGTACGCGATCTCAGCAGCGCTAATAATTGCTTGTCCTGATCCTGTAGCTCTTCTGTTTTAATCAAAAATAAAACAAAATAAATCCTATGTTACAAAAGCAAATAATACTAAAAGGTAATACTAACAACGTACCCAAAGCTCTTGTAGTCTTAATATCCGAATAGTCTATTGAATCGATAGCTAATTCTTCATCTGCGTCAGAACCTCCCTCGCCTTCTTCCTCAAATTTAGAAATCGCATCTCTGTACACACAAGGGAGATATATTGAATAAAAATAAACTTAAATATTGTCCATATAAAAAATATTTTAAGGGAAATTAATGGCTTTTATAATTCTTTCTTTCCAAGAGCTCATTTCTCCTTAATTACCTTATACGTTCCATCCAAATTTCCCTATTGGGAGGATTCACAACTTGCAATTCGATCATTTCAGGTTTGGAAGTTCCTGTTCCTAATACTAGAAATAGTGAGGATGTTTGACCAGCATTTTCTCGAACGATCAGGTTATTCAACGGCACAACCCCAGGCTGGTTAAAGCAAGTTAATTAATATTACTACATGATCACTTTTTAAAAATTGGCTCGTGAAAAATTTTCATACCGGGGACACAAACTGAAGACGTCCACTGAATTCCTGAGTGAAAATAAGCAAGTCTGTGATGATTAGAACGGTACAAGGTACACTTCTCGTGGACGCAGCCGCTCCAATAGCACTGGCACTGGACGAAGTTCCACCCATCACACGATTACAGTTCACAACCGCTTGCCCGTAAAACAGAAGTCTTCGAGATGGCTTCTTCATTATGTAGTCCTTGCCTTTTCTTTTTTGTCCAAAGTACACATAAGACTTTGAGTCAATCTTCTGACAAATGTCGATCAGTGTTTCTCGTTCAGCAACTCGTTCATTCACTTTAGCAATTAGTTCTCTTGATGATGTTAGGGCTTTTCTAATACTCTCTTTCTCTTCTTCAGAAACTCCTGTTTTCAACAACGGCTCAAACAGAAGGGGGTATTTTGTAATTCTTTGGGCAACCAGCAAAAGACACTCCCTCACATTTTTTCTACTTAGCAACGGCTGAAATGGTTTTAAAAAGTAATAATAATGGAGTTATTTAAGAGGTAACATTTAAAAATGGGTTTAAAACTGCACTTTAAGTTTATGCATTACATGTTTGTCCCAAGATGACACAAGTGAGGCAAATTTTGGATCCTTGAGTAAAGCCTTGAACATTTCTAATGATTTCGCATGAGAAGCACATAAGAGTCCATAAAGACGGATCATCAGTTTCCATTGGTCACCAGTAAATTGTTCTACAAGTATGTCTCCCAAGGTATCCATTGGTTCATTCAAGTCCCTAAATTTTAGTTGTCTCTCTCTCATTCGCCTCAAAAAAGCAAAATGTACCTGACAAGTCAAAAATATTTATTTCCAAAAGTACCAAAAATTTCGAATTGCTAGCAAAGGTTTACTTCTCAAATACACCAGAGTATGAAAAGACAAAGTACCTGCAGGAGCTCTTTAAGATCTGGAAATAGTAATTTAGCCTGACTTGTAAGACCGATATTCTTCATTTCATACACGAACAAATGGTCCATCAACGCAAGAGTAAGGCAGTGATGCTTCTCAGTAAGAATTAGCTCGTACCTTTAGAGTTTTAAATTCGCTTTAATTTCAGAATACCATTATTATGTCTGAAAGGTTTAACAAAAAGAAGTAAAAGCAATTTAAGTAGAATTACATGTGCTCTTGTCTTTTGACTTCCTTTTCGTCCAATTTGGAAACAATCTCCGGGCTCATTGATAGTGCCCAGCATTCTGCGTCTGCATCCTGAAGACCTAAAGTGGCATCCGAAAGAGCAGCTTTTCCAGGCTCAGGCATTCTATCGTTGTTATGATTTCCTAGAAGACCATCCATATCTCCGCTATTTCTAAAATATTGTACAACGACCGGAGGATGCGAATGCGAATTTAGCGAGCCTCCTTTGCTTTTATTTTTACGCCGAAAGAAACTTCTCTTGGTGCTATGCGGTTGAATAACATCCGAGTGGCCTGCTTGACGTAGATTTATTTGCGTTGAATTTTTTTGCCTTTGCTCCAGTAGTGCGTTAGATGAACTTCCGAAACTGCAAAAAGTATATATTTATTTATTTCAGCTTTTACTCAACTAAAATATTATTCTGAAACGTAGATTGTTGAAATACAAATATTAGCACAACAATAATCCTAATCACTACTACAGTCCCCAATCTGAACACTGAGTGCTCCCAGTAATCTCTCCCATTCAATACTGATACTGGTATCGTTTTCCTATTTTGTATTGACAATATTGACATGTATCTTATAAGGTGGGGCGATTCCTGTCGGAACTCCAACGACCTATATATTTACCAAAATGTATTCCTGTTCACTACGCAAGTAATTCTGGAAGAATTGTGTGACTAATATTTGAGGATATTTTTATTTACAAACAACTGTCCTTTTCAGTGGCCCTGTCATATATTTAGAAGATCCGTCTTCGTATGCCAAAAAGTTATACTTGTACGCGCAGCACTACTAGGTACTTTATGCACAACGTGAAACAATAACAGTACAAAAGTTACACTCTTGGCAGAAAACCACTAAAATAGAAAAATATCGTGCCGGTACTAATTTTGTTATGGTAATGTATGACCAACTACTACAATTCGGAGAATTAATTGTTTGCTTTATTCGAGTAAATATTCTTCCGTATTAATATTTCAGTTGTTTATGTAGCATGTCTAGGACTGCTTGGAAATATATACAGATCTAAGATTTCAACAGTCAAAAAACAATTTTAGCAATAAAAGGGAAGAAATAATAGAAACCTGTTTCAAAGACTTTGGATATAGGTTATGTTAAATGAGTACTAAGTATTACGCAAAAAACGCGTGCTAACATGAATCGGCAAATTTGCAATGAATTGATATAACTGCAATAATTAATGAGTCACCAATACCTGCAATTTGGAAATGTAGATGTTCACGCTATGATAAAACAAATGAAACTGAAATTACGCTAAAAAACGACACACTCTTTAAGGTAATAAACAATTTTCCAAACAATTTGCTCCAAAAAGGATTATATTCCTACTGAAGTCTGGAGGTCTGCGCTGCCTGATTCTTGACAAACTAAACAAATCCTTATCTTTGGCTCAATTCAGATTACCATATCGTGTTACCATTTGCTCATCACATATATTGTAACCTGTGGTCAAATGAATATAATCGCGCAAACATTTTTAGATAACATGATATTACTAAAACTAGGAAAGTAGGTAGTAATCAAACTTTTCACAGCATTCTGATAAGAAGTACATTCGTAAATTGAAATGTGGATTTACTTGCAATTTTACTTGCAGCCAATAATACATAAAAATTTTGCTATGAAGGCATTTTATCAGTGTGAACACATTCACAACATATCTTCTTGCTAAGCCATTTGAAATTAACAAACATTCGAAAGGATACATGATACATAGAATACACTTAGATTATCCGAATGTCAAAATTGCAATAATCCTTACAGGAGAAACTGTGAAGCGATTTGCTATATCATAGACCAAGTTGTATTGTGATATAAATAATTAAAGCTTTGTTCATAACAATACGTGTTATTTGAAGTGTTGAAGTACATTATGCAATCCATTGTCTTTACTAGTAATTTGTACCTGTGTAACTGTAAACCAAACTGACCTAGGCCTACATTCTAACAATAAAACCAAAACGTGATTTCATATTAAGGGTGGAAAGTAAAATGTAACTTCATAGAAAGATAAAAATCCTAAGTCAATAATTAGTGAGGAAATTGAAGTAGAGCATATATAGTGAGACTTACTACTGCGGAACTGAAGGGGTTGAAACAGATTTATGAAGAAATCCAGTTCCATTATGAGATGCTCTCAAATTAGAACGAACAAACTCTGTTGAGTGTTGCTGAGAAAGATTATTGGTTTCTTTCTTCAAACTCTTTTCCAATTGTCCAATGACTTTAGCAACTCTTCCGGGCTGGAGAACACTGGCCGTGCTTCCATCAACTGTTGTTGGGTTCACCCGCGTTCCGAACTCCTGTTCGACTCCTAAGCTATTAAGACTCGTGCTGCAAAACAAAATACGAAATGGAATTTGATTAAAGCCGCTTTAAGAAGTCACTGTTTCGACTTTGTGTGTATAATAAGAATGACTACTGAAGCATGAAATGGTTAGCAGTTTGAAAACTATTTTGATGTGACCCAACCTCCTTCGAAAACTGAGAGGTAGCTTGTTAGGAATTACTACTGTCTTGTAGAAAATACCATCCACACCGTCTTCGCCGTCTTGAACCATTACAGGACTTATTCTCATTCCATCTGATCCATTACCATGAGATTCTGGAGAATCGAGAGTAGATAAATCTGGGCAAGAATTAGCAATAGAAACAATGTCAAACTGAGTTTCTAGGCTTTCTCCATCTTCGTCGTGGCCTTCCAATCTCGGCAACGTTTCTGATTTTAAGTTGCTCTCCAACTTCTGACCCAGCATTTTTCTCACTCCTGTACAACACAATTTAAAAACTTTTAAAACCACATGCTTCCACAACGGTGCACACAGAAACATTTATCGCTTAGTCAAGTGTCAATAATCACAGTTTGCCATTGCGCGATGCACAAAAATTAATTATTGCATGACTAATCTGGTAGACTAGTTATAGAGAATTAAAAATCCACGAACTTCTTAGTATATGTTCACCGCACTTGGCAGCCATAGTATCCATTATCCATGACATTCTTGTAATTGACAGGATTCAGGGGGTTTGCATAACTTATATTTAATTCGAATGCCTCGAAGTTTGTTTTACAGTAATTGCATTTCTATTTTCGGAAAGTAAAATGCATTTTGAGTGGAATGTTCATCTATCAGTATTTCTGATTCTACTGAGGTTTGGCTAACTAGTAAGGTGGAGACTACGTAGTAATAGTTTAACCATCCATTATATTAAATGTCCCGATGTTCAATAAACAACTGATAAACCGTTGTGATGATTTATGCACAATATCGCTCTTTCATATATGGATTTCAATTGCAGTATAAAATGGATAATAAAACGTTTGATTCTTTAGCGGCTTGAAAATAATTACCCAGCACTTTCTAAACACGGACACAACAGTAATTAGGAAAATATTTCGTCAGAGCAGACAGATGGGTAGAAGGCATGGAACTACTTAAATCAACTACACATAAATTTAATTCTTTCCGCAGTGCATACATAGAAAGTAACTTTTATGGTACCTCTGTACTCCCAAAAGGAATGCCATCATAATAATCGACTTCCTAAAAGAAAACTGATACCTCTCATTCTGAAATTATTGGTTAATTGCTTGTGCACCAATTGCAAAGGCACATCACAGGTATTTAATAGTGCGCTGGCAGCAGAGTATCCAATCCTATTTCAACCTATCATGTTTACAACGTGTGAAGTAGCAATTTATAAACATCATGTAACTTGCCAGGCTATAAAATATTGATAACAACAATGTACCTACCAAACGTAAGGAAGAGGCTCTTTTGCAGTGTGTCAGTTTGAGTGTGATTTAACAAGGTCTGTGCTAGGAAACAATTCTGTACGTGGCATTACCACAGAAGATATTGAAGCACAAGTTTGATCAAAATGAAAACAAATAATAATGAATCCGCCATGAAAATTATGGTTGTCTGTGGTATTTAGCTAGATACATGCTTTTCCCTATACGAACACTTGCTATTTGCTTACGAATTTGGATATCGCTGACAAGAAAGACTCTGTGCCCATTTCTCATTTGCTTTGAATGATTTACTAGATAATTTCACAAGATTAACATGCATTGTAGAAGGAGAAGCATAAATTCTGCTCTGTGAATACACAGATGTGAAAAATACTCTATCACACGTTAATTGCACCGAAAGAGACGCTATGCATCCCCATCATATATCCAGGTGCATAAATATGTTTAGGAAGTACAACCATATTTACTAAATGCAGGTAATATACTATTTAGCTACTCCAATTTGCATATTACGGAGCATGTGCTAGGCAATAATAATCCATAGAAATAGGGTAGGGTACACACAGGTATCCACACACTAAAAATACAACCCAAGATATATTCATCTCTCTATTATATCTCCAACACTGCTACAGATGCATAGCCATTACAGCAAGCAAGTGCATTGTACCTCACTCTAATCATTTACAAATCAAATCATCATAATCCAAATTCTTCTCATTTAATGCCTCTGACAGAATTCGTTTCCTCTCGGACATTTCGGTAAAATGCAGCCATGTAAAATTCACTGATTGCCTATAAAACACCGATACTTTCTATTTATCCATAGAAACTCTTAATATACTCTCCGTCTCCGTAAAAGCTCCTATTCTAATGAAAACTATGATCAATGGCAAATTTACGCTTTAACAGAGCACTTTTTAAATCTTGGAATTGTGAATTGCTTTATCCCCCTTATTAATAATACTTCCTGATTATCCCTTGGATTTTCATGGAAATACTATTACAATTTTTCTAAAAATGTCGAATAAAAGAATATCAGTTACAAACTGAGAATATTTTTCCATGATTCGATACATTTTACCGTTCATCACCCATGGCTTCGTAATATACACAACGGAAGCAGTCAAAGAATCTCTTTAGATCTGGGTTTTCGAGTATTCACAACCCTAGCATCCAGGTTTCTATTTAATAATACTATATTCTCCTTTGGATCACAGTTGTGACTAACTACAATACACTACACTACATGAACATACGATACAATACAACAGTTGAGGAAAGCATTTACAATTTGACTTGATGAACATATGTGTTATTGTAATATGTCATTTCGTGGTAAATGTATAACACACCTTTACCTAGAAATATGTATTTCCAAAATAATGTATGTTAAAAATGTATTTGTGTATTCAATTGAAGGGATGTAAATACTAGGATTACAAGCGAGAGTTATATATCTATATCACAGGTGACATTGCCGATGAAAGTAAATGGTATTCATTACTAGTAAAATATTGGGGCCATAATATTAATATTATGTCTATTAATTCTGCAGTATAAGAGTATTATATAAACAGTGTACCAGGAAATACTTGATACCAAACTTCGGATTTGAAAATCAAAGTTTGGATTATTTTAATTACTTAACATTTGAAGAAAATCACCGAAAGTTTACAAAAAAGGGCACTATTAAGAAACAACCCGAATTTAATCAATAACGCTGCAACCTCACATTGTAGCTTTTCAGATTTCGTAATAATGGTCATATTCTGATGTTCAACCCTGAATGATCAGTGTGGAGCATCATTATTACTTGCAACATTATCATTAATATGCCAAATTCATGAATTATGGGATTGTGTTATGTAACACTGTCAGGGCTTAGGGCTTCGTTATTGGTAAGCCCCAACTTAGCTTTACTACAATACAAATACAGATACAGATATTCCTATTTATTACTGAAGCGACAGATTTTGTAATGTAAACAATGTTTCATGTAAAAGACGCGTGTCTAAAAAGTCTAAATACGTATGTCACATTTCTATCCACAGAGAAAGGTAATTACAATACATAGATGATGAAAGTGAACATCTACACATGTGCTTACAACAACAGTGTGACAATCACTGCTCAAAGTCAGAACAATTTTCATCTGTTCATCAGTTCTTACTAATTTTAACCCACTACTGAAACAATGTACAACCTTACTAAGTTATTAAACCTTAGTCTACAACACAACACACTAATAGACTTTGACAATTCTTATTTTCATAAAATCACAAAAATTAATAATTAGTATTAATACGAGGCTATGTTAGACAGCCTTTGTTTCTCTTCTACTTTGATTTTCGCAATTATATTGTGGTTAATCGTTAATCTAATTGTGCACTACCACAAACAATGGCGTTCCTATGAAGATCTAACGGTGCATACTTCGTGTTAACATATATTTTAATTAATCTACGCTTCAGGTATGTCATGTCCTTAAATTAATATTTAAACTAGCCATAATTACAATTTATATTATATTTTTGAAACTTCGGTTTGACAACTTTAATTGCTATAGCCATTAGGTAGTTTTACTCGATTAGATTATCGTAATCGCTCAATGATAATATTTAGAGGGTAATTATTATATTATCTAACATAAAAGTGAAATATAGTAGTTACCAAATACTGCTTTAGTGAATGAAATGTAAAATGAATGTGAATGAATGATATTATTTAAGTAAGGCATTTTGAGTGCTCATTACTATTACTGAAGAGTGACAATCTATAAACTTTGCTGTTTGCTTTACTGATCCTAATCCTAACCTAGGTTTAAATGAAAAATGACAAGAATGTCTAAAGATAATTGTGTACAGCGTATTAGTAAATATTTACCAGAATTTTTTTCAATGGAATGGGATGGAAAGTTATTGCTTACGCAAATATGCAGGTCTTGACCATGACTTTAATTTTGAATTTTTTAGACCGAACTTCCATTTTGCAAGTAACATAATTCCAGAATCCAACAAATTATGAATAGTGGCAAATGTATTATTAAACAATCCTATTGTTTTCCAAAGGGCAGTACTTAAAATATATATAAACTCTTTTACAATTTAACTAGGATGCATTATAATTTTATAATGTATTTTTGTTATCAAAAACAAGTTATTTCTGTTGTTTAAAATATCTAAAAGTTCAGCGATGATAATCTACAATAAATGAATGGATACAAGTTGGAAAATTGCTGCAGCTATCTAAGTCACCAAGTCTACTTATATTTATATCAACAATCAACTCCTAATTATTGCCAACAGAGGCGGTTCTTCCTAAAAGTAGGGTCTCGCAAAAATAGATTATTAGATTTCTCACCTAGGGCCCAGCTGGTACCTAGGACCGCCTCTGATTGCTAGGTTAGTTTGCCAACCGGCGCTTTAGTAGGCATTTATAATACCCAATTACAGTAATATCTTGAAAAACGGTAATTTCAAAATATTTTTCACTTGGAATATTAAAAACTTCACGCCATTAAGAAATGCGCAAACTGTAATATTACTTGTGAATAACTTAGAATAAACTTTTAACACATTTTCCAAGTACTAACTATTGTAAATTGTAATTATATCTCAAAATATTCTTACCTGTGTAAGCCTGATTTGATAGGCCATTAGGATTTTCTGCTGAGAAAAGTCATCACAAGGAATGTTTTCTTGTTTTGTCCATAATAGTGACAGTATCAAAGTATTTGTATATTTATTTCCAGGAATTGAGCACAACAAAAATGTTATTTTTTATTTGCACTTATTGTTGATTTTTTAATTGTAGCACGTTCATGTGTTTAAAGTTTTAAAAGGGCAGAGTTAAAAAGAGCTGGTCACTATTTTGCTACTGCTCTCATCGGTGGTGTTTAACAGATATTAACAAATCTGAATGAATTCATGAGACATGCATATTTATTATTAACTGACAATGAAATATCACTTATTGTAAATAATTAACAGATTAATGTAGCGGGTAACGTTAGCACTGTGGGTGATATGTCTTTGTTAAAGTTTGCAAAGTCACTAGCCCTAAAACATCTGATTGGTTAAACATGTTTATAGTAGAGTACGAATTGTAAGATTAATTTCGAAATAAGTTTGAGTTATAGAATAAATATAGCCATTTATATAAATAATAACGCCACTTGAACGTTTCACAGTAACTCGTGATTATTCGTGTTCGTGATACTTATCAATCTTGCCACATCCGGATACATTATTCATTACTGGAAATTTAATATCACACTACATCGTAAAATTCAAACTCGTCTTGCAGACAATATTTATTGATTTAACACTCAAGTTGGACGGATGCCTATTTTCGATTGGACGGATAATGTAGCTTAAAGTTTGGTCAACGTTTAGTAAATGCCTACAAATATTAAAAGGATTTGCATAATAGTTTTGAAAATACTTTCACAAATACCGCGTTTCAATTTGTAACAGCTATAAACCAAGTGGGATTTCTAACAGAAAAAGGAAAGTTTGACTGCATTTTTACATAAAGAATATTTTCATGTTTTTATTAACTACCTCATTGGTATCGTCCTAAATAAAAAAGAACGAAATATAATTTATTCAGAATATTTCACATAACTAATAAGATAAGTAAGAAGTATTTTGCTTGGCAAGTATAAGGGAAAAAACCCTTTCAGATGTTAGGTCATTATTGACGTAAACTAATATATAACGTAGAGAAATACACCTTAACAACTCCTGTAATGAATCTAACTTGACTGCCTCAGTCTTTTGGTGCATTAATTAAAATCCAATGTGAGTTAGATGACATTCTATTAATTGCAAACGTTAGTTTTGCTATCACTGCAGAATAATGGTGAATATAACGGTAAATACAGTGTAATAAATTTAGAGAAGAATGTTTGCTGTCTCTGTCTGTCAGTAAAGATAAATAAAGTAACACCAGTCAAGTATTTAAGATTATTAACTTAAGATACCTATAATATAGTTGGCTTAAGTTCTTACGATGTCTTGTAGCCGTTCCTCCACCTCCAGTCTCTTTAGAATGTAACTGTCGATTTGTTTCGTTTCTGTGTTGTAAAGCAAGAGATCCTTTTCCATTTCAGAAATACACAAATTTGAGAAGATGTCCCATTTGATATCGGAAATTTTAATTGCGAGAGGTCCTCCTGAGGCAAAGGCACAAAGTAAGTATAGAATTGACTGTGTACACGAACGGTAATAATACTAGAGCAGTCAGTAAGTAGAAGTAGAAAACGTCGATGTAAAGTTGAAGTGCATTTCCGTAAGGTTGCTGTTAAGTTGGAAGGATTCGTTTGTCAGATTCTGTATAATATCTACATACACAAAATGTACAGTCACATCACATCACAAACAGTAGTGTGTAAGTGTAATGTAGTATGTATCTTATAGTATAATGGTATGCTATAGTATTATTGCATAATTGTATTGCATTGCAGTCTTAGTGCCATCACTCTGTGTACAGTAGTTATAGTGTCTCTAGTGTTATAGTAAAGTCAGTAGTGTGTGATGTAATGTAAGTTCATTCTGTAAAGGAACTTCGTATATCTAGCAATAAGTACAGAGAGATAATATTATTACCATCCATTGTGTCATGTCTGTTTAAAGCTTAACACCATATTATAACTAAGAGGCGACTCTACAGTGTGTTCGGAATATAGTGCCAGGAAAGTAAACTTACGTATAGTATTGTTATGTTCTGTATATTTAAGTAGGTAGTAAGTAAGAAATAAGTATTGTATATTTATATGTTCATTAGTATTGCTTACAGTTACGTTGCTGTTATACTTGAGACTCAAAAGATGATACACACATTTACACTATTACTTACCTGTATAAGTTTAAGGAATTAGCTAGGTATACTATACACACCTGCCTTCGATTACATTATTATTATATCACATCATATCTGCAATAGACCAACTGAACTCACTGAACCTTCTATCTTCTTCATAGACACACCAATATTTATAACCAGTATATTCTCTGTACCTACATACGAATTCTAATAAGAAAAACTAATCCACAGCTATCTGTTTACTCTATACAAGACCATGTATTGAAGTAAAGACGTATTATATCTAGGTTATTTAGGGCTTTTTTTCCTGAATTATAAAAATTTAAGACAACGTAGGAATTTATACATTTATACGGTTAATACATCATT
Source organism: Yoshiicerus persimilis (assembly GCA_020352615.2). Classification (NCBI taxonomy): domain Eukaryota; kingdom Metazoa; phylum Arthropoda; class Collembola; order Entomobryomorpha; family Tomoceridae; genus Yoshiicerus; species Yoshiicerus persimilis. Next base: position 37,132,362 of record CM060170.1, on the reverse strand, counting down.
TCTTCTTGTAAATTCAACGAAAAATAGCAATTTTGCAAAATTTCAGTAAGTTAACTTCATGCTAAAGATGGAGAAACTGACACTTTGAGAGATTCTACTGCTTTTCGGTTACGTTTCTGCGTCTTATGTAGATGGCTTAGTGTCTTATTGTTAGTCAGCGCTGAGATGATTCTTCTGTGCGTTGCATTTACTTCTCTTGGATTACAATTTTACATTGCATTACAAAACAGCATCCCATTTACATTGCTTTATAGCTCAAAGGCATCAGGTAAGCAAAGCAAGCCTTTCACAATCAGTTGAAAGGTAAAGAAAAGTACAGTAATAAAAGGCAAGGTGGGTGAATTGACGTGTATGTTGGGATGGGGTGTAGTTTAGTCAGTTTATCGTTGGCTCCGTGTTTTTTAGCCCACATCGTCATACTACATATCTACTGCACACAGCATTGCATTTAGTCATTTCAATATGTACAGGGATCTTCATGTGAATTTACAACTTAAGATTCAATTATTACAATAGTATTTACTTTTCCATTTGTATAATTTTAAATCTTAATCTTGCCAATATGGGAGCAATTGCTGTTCAAAGCAATCATCATTTATGCAATTATCATTCATCGAGTCTATTTCCTAATCCAGAAGGCATTTTAATAACTATTAATTTATAATTACTTGATTCAAATACTAATAATAATTGGTAATAAAAGAACTTTTATTGTTTTCCAATTACTGTTTCCGTGATGTATTAGTTATGGCTTTTTCGAATTTCCTAAATGAGGTAAAATAGTTTGGAATGAGTTCTATATCATTTAATGCCATTCAGATGTATGAATGAGCCATGAAGGTTTTAGTGTCCCTAAAATACGAAAATAACATTATTGTTTTGAAATCTTTCCGTGTCTGAGACTTCGTCGTCTAAATTATTTTGAGCGACCCTATACAAGACGTTAAGTATTCGTATACGTGAGTTCAGCTATGTATTACCAAAGAATGGATTCTGGCTGACTTAGAGATTCAGGGAAGGCATGATCATGATACACATATTCGTGAAATACATAGCAAAGTAATGTCATTTGCCATTCTAAACCAACTTTAACTCTACCAAAGTACCTAAGAACCACAGCAAGAAATAAATATCGTCTGCCATATTTTTGCTATTCTAGCGTCTGAAGCCATAAAATAAAGTAGTAAAAACCACTTAAGTTGTTCATTTATTTCAAGCTGATGTTTATTCATCTGCCATTTGGTAGTATGTTTAACTACTCATAATATTGTGTTTTACACATGTTAATACGCTTTGCTTATTGACAATTATATTGTAAAATATTATATTAAAACTGTTTATTGACGAACGGAAATGTAAATCTATTGCTACCCTTTCGAATTTTTGAAGATATTGCGATATGAAAGCATTTCTCAATTACTATATTACCACATTGAAGACAGCGGATGCCCTTTAACCAAGTATTGATGACAAATTCTCTACACGTCGGGAAACACAAGTTACGGAATTTGTGTGCCCTTAACTCCATCCTCCCCCAGAACTACAGGTAATCCTCGACTGGGTACACTTAATTAGTATTGTTGGATATCTAAAGTTATAATAAGAATGGGTATACTGACGAATGGTTCGGGCTAGAGATAAAGGGAGAGGAAATTGGTTTGCAGGGTACTTCATATTAGTTGGGGGTCTTTCTTGAATATACTCTCAAAAAACTATTACCCTTGGGGAACTATAATTTGCATGCAAAAATGGGATCTAATGGGGATTATTTTGAGTTAGAGAATTATGTCTGCCTATATTATTCGGAATTCTTGTACAATATAAAACAATCATTCATATAATACATATTTAATACAAACATGTTTCATGGAATGGAAACCCATTGAACCTTCAAAATATTTTAATGCTGGAGTGTGCTATTGTGACATGTTAATAAGAATTTTAGTGCTCTCAAGCACGTATCCTGAATTAGGGTCTAGGGAAGGCATACCATTAAATATCTGCAAGAAAAACTTTTGCCGTTTTAACGAAAAATTTGTGTTCTTTTTTCTGAGATTTAGGAGGAGCACGTGCCCCCGTGATCCCCTAAATACGTCTTAGAATACTCCTATTCATATGGTACACTTACTTTTACTTTTGCAATGCTTTAAATGAAGAGAAAGAGAAATACTTTCAGCACTAACAAAAACCATGCACATAATAAAGGCCTCGTAATCTGTTATTGAATTACCAGTAACAAATTAAGTGTATTAAACATTTAATAAGCAGATAGAAGTGTAACATTCATTCTCTAATTTAGGTACACCTAAATAAAATATGATACTAAATGTATTCCTATTGTGTAATTGTCAATTGTAATTGTTGGCTTTCATATAGCCACTCTATATGAGCCCCTCTATAGTATATGTATTCTGGTTAATGTGGCATAAAATTTCATGGTTGGTTGTACAGTGAATTTTTGTCATTGTCAAATTGTTTTTATGTTGGCACCTTACTATATCCTGAATATACACGCATACAGTTACCGTCAAACTGTCATGTAGAGTATCTTCGTTGTACATCGTATAATAATAGACATGTAAATTACAAGCAATAAAATTTTGTCATTTTGCAGTAATAACATTAATATTCTAGTCTTCTACATTCCAAGATACGATTGTTTACGATCCACGATTACATGTTTTTATTATTCAATATTATGTAATACAGGCTCCGAGTTACAAATGATCAAATGACAACTATAACTACCCTTTCTTTTCTTCAATTGTGATTGTAATGTCAGTAGCCATCACGCTAGCTTTAATATAACGTGCATCAAAGCAGAACCTTCTGAAAAAGAGGCATCATTAGTGTTTATAAATATCAACTGTAAATATTGCAAGGTGGGTGTGTGCACCTCCAATATGAATTTTAATTTCACCACTGGCTTCCAGCATCCACCATTTCTCAAACTACGAAATGTTTTCTCCATTTTATATGCTTTCAATATTATAGGTATCTCTAACTATTTACTTCGCTTTTACCCGAATTCTCTGATGTTACTTCGTATTATTATACTTCTTTTTCATTTTTACACCAAATGTGAATATATTCCTTATTCTTATGAAATGAATTGGCTGCATTTTCATAATAATTTCACAAAAAGCATTTTAATGCCGTTTGGCACATTATTTCTAATGCTAATTGCTAGTTTCCTTTAGTTCTATGTTTCCAGTCTAATAATGCTTTAAAGGAAGTGTACTGAGATCTATATATAAAGATGTATACATAAATAACAAAGTAAAAGTTTTTGAAAGACTGTCCTGAGTTGTTTGACAGTTTTATTATTATATAGTAGTAGTAGAGTGGACTAACTAAGACTACAAATTGCAAGTTTCCAGTGTACAGTGAGATTGACATGTGAAAGAAGGGACAAAATTGTAACCTTGCGTAAAAGTTTGTAAAGTCTAGATGCTGCGCTTTCGAGAGGTTCTTTTTATGAACATTATAGTCAAGTGTAGATTGTAGATAGAAGATTTTAGAGCACAGAACTTTTCAGTTTTGGCTCTTGATGTGAAAGTCCATAGTCACTGGTTATTTGTTAGTGTTAGTGAGTTGGTAATAAATTGACACATTGCCACCAGAAGATAATTCAAGTCGCCAAATATTTGACTAGGCGTTTAGCTTGTAGTTGATTAACGTGGTATTTGCCAAAATCTAAGACGACCGGTAAATCACGAACAATTTGCTTATTACAAGTCTTATCTTATATTATTTTAATTTGTTTTTGGTTTTCTTGTCTTCATAGATTCTTCACAGCACCGAACAAGAGCTAGTTTCTGAAAAGACGTAGTTAAAAATAACTCAGTTAATTTGTCATTGCGAGCTTAAATTGAACACTATGTTTTCCTTTAGTGTATTGAAGTCTTATAATTCGGCCTGGGGTTTAATAACGTGAGTCTAATATTTTTGTGTACATTTTACTATTTACTATTTATGAGATAGGAAGTAGTTTATCATTGTAGAATATTGGAAGACGTAAGATTTTAAGACAATCGAATTTTATCTACGAAATGACATTTTTATAATCAAACCTGCTGGATCTGATTTGCCGGATAAAAATGTAGATGACTGGATATTGGATAATTTTCAAATTTTGCATTGCCAACGAGCACTTTATCATTGTTATGAAAAATAATGGAGGGAAATTTCGTTATATTGCTGATTGCGACAAAAAAATATTTCACGTTTCTTCTTTAGTGAAATCAAATTTTAAAGTAATCAAAAGTTACACTTTTATTTTTTTTAATCCAAAGTAACCGGTTTTCAAGTTGCAATTTTAAGTTGTTGCAATTTTTCATTTATTGTAAAATCCGATTTTATTCTCCTATGGATCAGATGCTACTATAGGATCCAGTTTTATGTACAGTAGTTATTAAGTGGACGAAGTCCTCTTTTTTAGACCTTTGGTTTGTCTGTCTGTCTGTCTGTGAGTTAGTGAGTGAGAACGAGTATTCCATAACTCAAGAGTATATGAAGATAATTCGTTCAAATTATTTTTAATAAATCGAGCATTGAGTCTTTGAGTAGCATCTTTGAGTTCGAAGATGAGAACTCTCTGACCTTTGACCTCCGAATGAAAAGTAAAAGACGTTTTGCTAACCAAAAGTATTACCGCTGCCCTTTGTCCACTTTTACCAAATCGCTTGATCAGTTTATTTAGTATGCAACTGACCCAATGTTCGATGTGAAACACTTTTATTTAAGGGCTTTTTAATGAGTACAGAAGAACTATTTTGTATATCAAGGCAACTATCAAATCAAATTACTACAAATTGAGTTGAGCTTTCCAGCTTTCCATAATATTCCTGATCAAACTATTGTTCAGCAGTGATTGCTGCAGATGCTGCACTGAACAATATACTAATAGACTTTGATGACACATAATTTGTAAATATTACATGACATCCAAATGCTAAAATCTGTATTTTGGAATATTGTTGAATTATATAGTTTTCGTTACTTAGCAATTTACCATAGAAAAAGTCAGTAAGCACAATGAGGAGTAGATTTTTGTGTCCGATTTCTTTACCGGGAACTATTTTGATTAGATGGTGTGGTTACGCCTAAACCTACCGGGAACATGTATGATTGGTTTTCAAAAAAAGTGGGATGGCGTTCGCACACTTTATACATACGACGGGCGGACGACGGGCGGGAATACAAATCAGAGTACTTTTGCATAGACCTTTGTGCGTCTCTTAATAGCATATTATACATAGTCTCTGGCAATTTACCATATTGGTTGCTCGATTTTATTCGATCGATTAAATATTAATAGTTACTAAATACAATACAAAGTGCCCACCATATGCTGCTGCCACAAATAAGTCAGAGAAAAATGGCAGCAAGGAGTCAACGAACTATTCTATTCGAGTTTTGTAATTCTATTCTGAAGTGACTTAATAGTTGTCAAAAAGACTACAAACTAAATTTTTATATGGTTAATGGTAAATATGAGGATAGGCAAATATGTAAGTTTCGAATTTCCGGTATTGCTTTATTTTATGAAATTATTTTGATGTGTCTTAGTCCTCGTTATGCTCCTAAAAGAATGATGGGAAGCGGTCCAAAGCAAATTCGTGCCATAATAATAGGCCCTCCAGGATCTGGCAAAGGAACTATTTCTGAAAGAATAGTAAAAGAATTCAAATTATTTCATCTTTCCAGTGGCGACGCTCTACGAAACCAAATTGAAAAGAAAACAGGTCTGTAGCGCTCCATTCATTTATTCACTTATGCAATTTAATTAAATTTTGCTACCCGAGATATAAAGTTTCTGAATTATCTTTATAGAATAAAGGTATTTTATTACTTATATTTTTAGATTTAGGAAAGCGGGTCCAGCCACTTCTTGCTGCAGGACAGTTGGTCCCAACAAGCTTGATGGCACCATTAATAGATGCTGAGCTTCAAGCTGTTGATCCTACTAAAGGATGGCTTTTGGATGGTTTGTAGTGTTCACTGTTAAATATTTTAAGCAATTCCAAATGAAATTTTAATTATTTAATTACATTTAATACACACAGGATATCCAAGAAACGTGGAACAGGCAACGTTGCTGGACAATAATGTCCGACCAAATATTGTGATACATTTGAATGTACCATTCGCCACCATAATTGATCGCATTAAGGGTCGGTATATTCATGTTAAAAGCGGACGAGTTTACAATTTGGATTTCAATCCTCCAAAAGTCCCTGTAAGCTAAAACTTCAAACGGTTTGATAATACTACATTAAATTTTGTGTAACTTGGTTTAAATTTTTGGCTGCAGGGCAAAGATGATGAAACCGGTGAGGATTTAATCCAACGGGAGGACGACAAACCCGCATCCGTGGAAAAACGCTTAAAGCTTTATGAAGAAACTACGAAACCGGTGATTGAGCACTATCGGAAAGTTAATCTGCTGAAGGAATTCCGAGGGACAGAGTCTAATGTCATATGGCCAGATGTTCGGCAAATGCTCACTCTGTTCATGAAGTGATATACAAAATGCATATTTATGTAATTCCTAATAATGTCTTCCATTTCACTGACCACACCATAACATAAAAGTGATAATTCCAATACATACCTTACCTCTTATAAGTAACCAATTTCGTGCTGCTATTTGTAACCAAATTAAATTATATGTAATAATTTCGTCCTGTACTGTATTTGTTATAATGTGTGCAATAAAATCAAGTACAACCCTGTATACTCCCATTACCATACCTATACTTTTAACTTTGATTAATTTAGAGATTCATCCATAATATTCTTACAGCTCTAGAAATAATCGTAGTTAAGTCGTCTGAATGCGGTAAGCATACATAAACTAGGGAAACAGATATCAGGCAAACGTGAAGTTTTTCTATAAGTCGCAAGGCAGTAATTCTGTATACGAAATGGTATATTCACACAGTACAGTTTTTCGCATTTCTTTTGATGTGACAGTTCATTGTTTTCTTTAGTAATGACAGTCATATTAAATGGTTGAAATTTCACCAGGAATTGAATATTTGTTTCATGAACATCAATTGTGGGATTCAAAAGCTATGCACATTTGGCAACTTAAGCAGAACATTTCTATTCTGCAGTTTTTATGTAGAAATCTGTAGGATTCCTGAAATTTCTTGAAACTATAAGGAAACCTTCAATAAAATAAAAACATGGGGACTGATGAAAACACAAAGAAACGCCATACTGTCAAACTTCATCTTTTGTTTTATTCACCATCTGATTACAGTCTCACATGATACCAAAACCAAGTATGCATTCAATTTGCACAATGAAGCCCACCACATTTTATATTAACTCAAATATACAAAGATTTTGTCATCTTTGCCAACATTTATATCTGCTTATTTACTTCTCATTAGAAAATGATAACATAAAATGTGAAAATAGAAAGCGATGCATGGCATTTAAACTCTACGATTTTAGCAAGATGTACTTTGCATCAGTATTTTTCAATTCATAAATACATTATTTATGTACGTATGTAAATTTGCAGTATAGCTCTCCATTTTAAAATTTGTAACAGAGTGGGGAAACAAAGCAGCCAATTTAAACGCCAAATGTTGCAGAGCGAAGAAGTTTTTATACTTGTCTTCTGTCGCACCGTACTACTTTGTATTACATCTCTCTCAATGAGGTCCTCATGTCCTACAATAGAAATTACTAAATTACATGTAATTGTGCTTATGCTCATGCTTTAGAATTTTTTGATAAAATGAAATGAATTCAATCTGTTAATTTAAGGGTAAAATATATAAGGCTACATTATACAATAGATAAAGAGATCTCTACATTTGTTATGCATTTTTACATTAGAATTATCAGGGTTGCATGATTTGCATGTTGTAAATTACAAACTGTGTCCGAACGCTAAAAAATTCATATATCAGAACTAAACCACGTATTAAGTATAATTAGAATAAAAAGGAAGTCAATAGTCAATACCTGTATACACAACTCAGAACCCAGTTTACTTATTTTGCTACTTGCTAGCATGTTGTTTACTGTGTGTAATCTCTACAAAAACACAAATATCGTCTTTTTGCTTCTACTCATTTATAACTACAAGGCAGGACTTGTTAGGTTGTATTCACAAAATGATACCGTATTTCCCACAATGATTCGCCTGAAATATTTACTGTTTTCAGGACTTCATTTTGAGGAAGAGTAAGTTATTTTGGGGGCTTATTACAAACAGGGGAATTATATTTATTACATTTACAATGCGAATTAATATTTATTATACTTACAATGTGAATTAATATTAATTTAGTCTACAATAAATGTGTAAAAAACGGTTTCGCATTATTGATCTCACCGTAATTTAACAAATATAAATGGAGGATTATAACTTCAATTATAGCCTTTCTCCCATTTATCAGAAAAGTAAAAAGCATCACTGTGTTTTAAAGGGCTAATTAATTCGGGAAGTCAGACTACAAATGCGCTTGTTCTAGTTGTAATTACTGATTTTATAGGGGGCTTCATTCTTATTTCTCATCGATTTCAAACGGCCTTTTATCTCCATGTTTGTTAATGGCATGTATTACAAATTACATGAAAGGGCATGTAAAGAGGTTTTAGTTTTATATTCATTGGTGGCAAAATGAATTTTGTATTTCAATTTTTGTACCACGTAGATGCCTAAATCCTTCTTGCACGATTGGTAAATGTACATTCTCACTCACCCTGTAAGAAAGTACTTTACGAGAAGTGCTAGTAAGCTACTTAAGTTGATTATCTAATATACATGATACACTATAGAGACTCGTTACTAGATAGAAGTATCACAACACAATAATTGCACTTGCTTGGATAGCATATAGGAAAAATGGATATCATGAAAGTGCAGAGTATTTAGAGTAAATACCTCTTCTCTTAAACAGCAGTAATATCGATACGTTGTGAAGTCAAGCAAGAAAACTTATCTGTGCATGCAAAGAAAAATGAACACTCCCACAAATATAAATGACTAACTACTGATGTATAAAAATTGTAATTACGATGAAATTATTTATTTCTCTGTGTAATTGCGTTACAACCAGATTCGAATACAGTTAGAAAGATCTACTTACAATTGACCATAAAAGAAGATTTCTGTCAACCAACTGCTAACTGCTTTGAAAGCAATTGAACTCTAGATATGCTAAATTGTGATATATCAGCATGTTTAGTTTCATTCAGTTTAAGCACGAATCCGAAATATTTTTGCAGTTGCAACTTGGATTCATTCCATTTAATTTTTAACTGCCATTAACTGATGAAATAAAAAAATACTTTGATTGAAGCATTCTATTCTCGCTGTAGCTGCTTACAAATGCATAATAATATCTTGATTCCTTTTGATAGTTATGATGACACTCTGCGCAATGGGTAGATGTGTATATATACAAAGTGCATCCTTAATTTTCATCGAATTATGAGCAGGAAGGACAACTACTCTGATGTATTAAAATGTGTGGTTTAAGTATAGCTTTTTTGAAATAAAAGCAATTTGATTCTTGGATAAAATTGAGGAAGCGTTTTTTTCAAATAAATCAGCATCGACAAGCACAATCCAATGATATACTTTTATTGAATCGAGAACATTCTATGTGAAGAAAAACCAAAACAAAACGAGGACTTCCAATGCGAAGGAAGTATGACAAGTGTCATTTCTCATTTGTATTTGCCAGTTTTTATTTTATTGTACACGGATACATTTCCACATACAAGTAAATGACAAGCGTTCTAGTGAATCTAGTAAAAATGTCCGAGAATTTTAGTTGTGAGTGTGAGAGTAAAGCTCATTGAACAGTCTGAAAAAACTTGTTACACTTTTATAAATTGGCCATAACTATTAAATAGTATTGCATACATACCATTGCCATTACCATCACACTAATTATTGTAAGTGGTTTTACCTTAGTTGCTATTCAAGAGCACTGTATTTATTTTACCTGTTCAGGTATGCGACCAATAATGTCACTGTGGTTGAATTTGTTCTGAATCCTGACTGCTGGCTTTGAAATGTTATTGTAATATTTGTTCATATTAGTAAAATAGCTACTAGAATACTAGAGGATTGGAGGAGTTGCGCTGACGCTAACTGGTGTGGCTCATTATCTCTGTGGAATGAAATCAAAAATATTTGGCAGAATGAATGAACGACTAAGTAAAGCAATGTAAAAAAGGAGATAGCTGTTGCAGGACAATCAAATCAAATGCATTCCTGGCATAGGCTTTCGATTGGATAACGTGTTCTTAGGGGTGAGAACGACAACTAAGAATTCAAATATTATTTTTCTAGAAGCACACATTAACAGCATAACACACAAATGTGTACGCGTAGACCATTGTATGGATAGCTCTAAAAAGCTCTCAATTAAAGTAAAGGATTTTCTTGCTTCGCTTACACTTATCGTCTTCATTAGATTTTCCCTTACTTAGAGTTAGGGAACGCAGGCACATTATGTCTCCGCACTTCTTACACAGCAATTCAATCAGCAATGCTCTTTGCATTGAAGATTTAACGGGGGCCTATGCAAGACTTTTTCAAAACCTGATGCATCCTTTATAGACCCAATTCCATCGACTTCGGCGCCGGTGCGCCGCCGTCGAGAAACGATAACTTAACAATTTTTAGTTTATATTTACCAAGTTTTGCAGTAAATAATTGTAACAAGTTTTATATTCTACTGAATTGCCGATTTAATTTTTGTGTACTAATTTTATACATAACATGCAAAAATGACAATGACAAAAGGGTATTACTTAGTAGAAAAAGGTTTATGAAATATTACGTAGTAAAATATTTCATAAACCTAGGATATTTTGACACATCTGTGCTATAATGTCATTTTTCGCGGTATCGCTAAACAGCTTTACGGTCATTTAATTATTAACTTCTAAATGACATGTTTAGCAAGATTTTATTCCATTGCTTATTTTCAGCACCTTTTGAATATTTAATGTCATTGCAATGTGCGCTATCGTGTGGTTTTCGCTTTCTAATAGTTCGTTTTCCATGAATTTGCACTGTAATAACCATTTGTTTTAATATAAAAACGGTATCCCGTATTAAAAAATGCAAAAAAGCGTTAAAATGGGATATTTTTGATCAGGTTGTGCCGACTTCATTTTGTCGGCGTCAGCCGGCGCGCCGCTACCGCCGTCAAATTTTCATCGGCGTCGGACTCTGCTTCCTTCGTAAATGGAAGTTTCCTAATTGATAAATACAACGAACGGTTTATAAAATAAAATATACAATCAGAGCTTCATTTCTCGCATAGTTGTGGCTGTGGGACATAATAGTGTGTATAAATTACAGGTAGTTTTACTTGTAGTGAACCATTGAGAAGGAATCCCTAATCCCTGCTGGTCTGGTTTATCCATTTCCATGTGCATAGGGGACAGGTTAGGAGACCAAAGCCAAGCAAAACGGCCGAGAGGACCAGTTAGAGTTTAGACTTAGTTAGAGATAGATAGAAAGAGGAACGAAGAAGCAAGAAGACTCCAAGGGACCGTGCATATATGATGCGTGCAAATAAGGGAAGGGAGGGGTATACCAAAGAGGTAAGATTGGTTCTTAAACAAGGGTTTATTATGCCCAGTCTGAAAACGGAAAGTGGGAGGGGTTCAAAAACATTTTAAAAAATGCGTTACGTGAGCTGTGGAGGTTCCCCAACGATAAGCAAAAAGGGCAAAACTAGCCATGAACATGCATCGGAGAAGTTTTTCACAGGCTCGTTTCTCCACTCACATTCTCCCTCCACTTCTTTGGCAAAAGAGGTATCTTCTGGGTATCTCTTAACTCAACTCAAGTCAACAAAGTGTATGCAATGTTGCTCAACCTCAACTATGCTCTCACACAATCACAACAACAATCGGTTGGGTCTTCTTAGGTAGTGTATACCATACCTATAGTCACTTAACTGCAAATACCTATAATATACATATTTTTATGTACCAAATGTTAAATGTATGCAATCAATGCTACAATGTGATGCCATGTCTTTCAATGTTTCTGTTTTGTGTACAGATACACTACAAAATACAAAACGCAAACGGAATGAACCAAACTACAATTGGAAATTGTAATACATGCAATACACACAATCACAATCATACTCTAGAAAATAGAAATATGCATATTATAATACACTCACTAGAAAAACGACATACATACACTTAAGTACAGGTAGAGAAGAGAGTAGGTTTAGTTTAGTTACATTCACATATCAATGCAGCTTTTATGCAAAGCTAGAATTGAATAGGACTATAGGACATCCTATCTATAATAAATAATAATGATGGTGGTAGGTATAGTATACACTTAAGTTGTTTCTTTAGCATCTTTATCCAAATTAAATTGTACGTGTCAATATATAACCTACATTCACCATAAGTACATACTACCTTACCTAAATACTAGGCATTTTATTCTTTAAAGTATGCAGTTGTGATAGTTGGGAATATATAGGCAACTTAATAAAATACTAACGATAAGTACCTTCTGATGTCAAACTGCGTAAATATCTATAAAGATTACTTACCAGTTTGGCAAAACGTATGCTGAACTAATAGTAAGCATTCGAATTTTCTGAAAGGACAAAAGGACATTGATTTTTTTAATCATTTTATGATTTACTATTACTTCTCTTGAAGGATCTCAGATATTTCTTGACATTATCCCATGTATAAACACATTTTTAAAACTGCTGGCATTTTTATTAAAAAATAATTTTTTGAAACATCTGGATCTGACAGTTACCTTTACAACCTGAAGATTTTAGTTCCGGTCATTAAAAAATTAGAAAAAATTTAATTAGCCACAACAGAGAGGATTGTTTTTCCTGATTTGGCATATTATAGGAATAATAGGAAATAATACACGGGGCAGACTTAACTGCCAACTTACACTCTTGGGATATCTATTCTTGGAAAAAACCTCGGGCCTTCAATTTAAATTAGCGAGCATTGTTAACATAGGCGAGGTTTTAGTTACTATTTTTTGAAGACAAAATATATGAAATGGGTTTCCATAAATTACATTTTTTCAAATGGTAAGATTTTTTTTAGACACTAATCATAATGAATTTGATTTCAGATACTCTTGAATTTAAATCATAAAAAAAGTTAGCAAAGGGACATTTTATATGCGTAGCGTGGCCCGGCCCTACTAGGCGAGCTCCTTTGCCCGGCTTTAGGTATAGGGTATAGGTAGTAGAAAGCGCAATTGAATGTTGAGTTAAAAGCCTTCAACTGTTTTTACAATTAAGTTAGTCATCTTCAGCTTGCCTTGCATATTATGCAGAAGAGACTTAGAGGATGGATAGCATAAACATAACGTAAAGAGACAAGTTAAAATAAGATGGTCTATCCATGCAAGAAGCTGTATAATGTATGCCCCTGCTTTTTGTTCTAGTAAAGCGTTATCCCTTCTTGAACGTAAACATCAGAGTGCACTACTGTGCCCTTTTGTTGCGTTGCGTTCGCCCGACTATAACAACAGTACACATTATTCGAATAGAAATACCTACGTAGAAGGCTGCAATACATACAACAATCCTCCAAATACTACTGCCTACATAAACCCTACTCTACTCACTAGTATTTGTATTTGTCGTGTACACATAGAAAGCTAATACAATATTATGGCAAATGGTATGGATGAATAGTATAATTTCTTAAAGGTATAGTGTATGTGCCAGTGTACGGGAACCTGAATGTAATATTAATATTATTGTGGTGACTTGACTGCCTGAGTGACTGCGTTTTCTCTGTGTATGCTTCGGTCGGATATGACTATGACAGACACTCAAGTCAACAGAAACAGAACACAGGCAGAATTGAAGAGAACACAGAAAGATATTCTGTTTTTCCTTTTTGGCTTCCTTCTCTTGCTTCAATTTACGTTAGGTTGTTTTGTGTCCCCTGTCCTCTTCGTTTTGTCCAACATCCAAATCCAACTGAAACTCGATTCCAAATCGCAAACACTATTTGTTTGAGTTGTCGCCTTTTGTTTTCTAATATTTTAAACACCAGAGCAGTAAGGCAAATATTCCCTTTGGAAATTCACCAGCAGAATCTAAATAGTGGTCGAAAACCACTAGAAATTCAAAATAAACCTACCTCTTAGAAACGTACTGCAAACGTAAATTACGGGAATGATTTCCATTGAAGATATTTTGAGGCCGGGAGTGTGTTGAAGAGAAATTTTTAGTGACGTGACTAATGGATAAGTCATTTTATTTATGAAAATGATAGAAAGGAAGAGAAAATTAAATGTCGGCGTATGTACTGTTAGTTGTGACAAAATTAACTAACTAAGAGTTTAGTCGTTAATGAGTATCATTATAATTACTGGGAAAGACGAATTGGCTAATTTGTTCCACGAATGTTTTGGTTTTGTCTGATGTTGGTAATAATGTACAGAAAGTGAGTGAGTGTACTGTCAACGTCAACTGTGCTCCTCGTTGTTGGAAATTCGAAATGTAGGACTCGGACTACTTTTGTTTAACACTAACAGCGACTCTTGTACTACAATAACCTACGTAACGTATGTACATCTATATGTGAAACAAGGCACTTTGTTTTGTTGTCCCATCCCGTCCGTCTCGTTTTCTATTTATTAGTGTGTCTCTAATTGTTATAGTTTGCAATTTGAATGGATACTAGAAAAGTCTTTTAAGATTGTTTGCGTGTAACTAAAGTAAAGCCATTCTTATTTATTGTTACATTGTTAGCTTTGCTGTTGCCCTTTACTGATGTTCTATGCTGTAATTGTAAGGATTTAAGTGAGGAGGTAGATAGACATGGTATTATTATGGTATTAGCGGATTAGTTTAGCTAAATAGTGAGTGTACGAAAGGAAGCCGCTATTACTCATACAATAAATCACACTAAAAGATTTATTTGTTTTTTGCAAGCACAGCACATAACATTATACAGTGTAATTAGTAACTTTGCATTACCTAAATGTGAAATGTTTACTTGTCGCTCCGTAATTCCAGTTAACTTCATTTCAAGTTCCGTCAAGTATGTCCGTATGTGTGACACTCACATATACACAATAACGTAGCATATGACATTACAAAACTCTTCCTCAAAGTGGCTATTCCTAAAAACTGAGCAACTCGGAGTCGTCTTTAATATTCACAGAGCAGCTGATGAAATATTTTCATCCCAAGTGCCAAAATTGATATGGCACTGACAAAATTTAAAAATATATCCTTTCGTTAACAGCGGTATCAGTTATCTTGCTAATGTTTTCAGTTAATAAAGGTGTCAGTGACATGTGTCAGTTCCAGGAAAACCTAAAGGAACTTGAATTCCAGTGCTGTTCTGTCAACTGTAGCTGCTAATGGTGTTACGAACCATTGCAGTTATTATTAGTTATATTTACTAACAATAAAGTTTAAGGTCACGTTAGAGATAAATTGATAATGCCATCCAATTTGTCATTTGTACTTCTATCGTAAATTTAATGGTTTTTGTCTTGGGATTTAATGGGTCTGTAATTCATTGTATTTCCTACGTTGTATTGTGTCTACTTAAATGAATGGCATTCCTAACGTGGTTTCTTCTGTTATGAATGAGAGTATTTGAAATGATTCATTGCTTTTCTTGGAATGATATATGTTCCAGCTGATAAGGGTTATCTTTAGTGTTTACTTTGTTAAATAGTTAGTAACGGTTTTGTAGCGTACAGTATTTTGTTGTAATATGAATATTTAATCGTAGCATCTGTTATACTGTTAATATTGAAGGTGTCTTATTGTTTAAAATAACAGAGTCCGTCCAGGAAACATTGACTTTCTCTAGAATCTAGAATCCATCCATGTAAATCCTTTTAGAAAATAAGGATGTTGTAACTGATATATCTAAAGGCTAATAATGTGAATTTAATCTATAATACAAAGTTCCTCTTTATAGGAAATTAATAGTTTTGATAAACCCACAATTTACAGTGTTAAACTAATTGCAATTATAAGAGTAATTAATATATCATGTAATCTAGACTGTAAAGACAGAACTACCACCGAAAGTTTTACAAAATATTTTACATAGAGTCTGCTAAAGCTGGAGTTGAATTGAAATTGTTCAAAATTGTCAGTATTCTTAATCCTCACAAATTAATGTAATATTTCTTTTATAGGAATGTAGGAATTATTAACTAGTACTAGTACTTATTTACCGTACAAAGCTTTTCTAACTAAAATCTCGGTTGTAATATCTGTTGTATATTTACAATATCTTACCAACACGGTTGTTTGTCAGTATTTCTTTACAAACCTCTACCCACAAAGCTAACAAATCAGTATACTACGCTAAACAGAAGCAATAAGTTTACACTATATCATATTTCTCACTAGAATTTTTACTAATGTACTGTAATTAGCCTGAACTGGTGGCATAGTACGCTACATATTTGTATTTACTCAGCAACATTATCTATATGTAACTACAACCAATCACTACAAGGAAATGGAATGAAGATAAGTTTGTTTATGTGGATAAAGAAAATTTGCCATCTCGTCTTATCGGTGTTTATTCAACACCTCAACCCTGCTGCTTTGTTAGCGTTTGAGGACCACTTGTGTTTATGTTGACTAAGAATAACTTTTGGGAAAAGTGAGCAGAAACTTCCTGGAAAGATTTAAAGTTGAATAGCCGCGAAAAGAAAAACATTCTGATGGTACAGTTCTGTGGTAGATGTTTTTCTTTAGTTCTTTAGTCATGCCGGACAGTGGACTGGTGTCGTCGTCATTGCCACCGTCCCAAATTCAGTATTTTTCCCCACCAGCCGTAGAGAGCCAGCATGATGGTCCTAACAACAATACTCAGATGTTAAACCGAAGTCTCAATGCAACAATCAATAGTAGAAACAACAACGACATTTCCAACGACCAGAACAACAACAGCAATGCAGACGGAGATTCCAACGACAGAAGAGATTTATTTGAAGAGATCCGAAACGGAGGTGGACACTGGAGTCAACTTCTGCGGCAAGTCGTTCTCGCCCCGCCCTCTAATCCTCACGACAATCGCCTCCCCAAAGATGAAGATAATGGTGCTCATGATGGATCTTCAAATAACGTAGACGTTCCCTTGCAAGTTATTGGAGGTTCTGAAAACGGTCAATTTGCATTCGTCGGAAATCTTAACTCGGATATCAACGGCTGGATTGCTGTTGGATATTTACAACCTAATGATATCATTTTGGATATACACGGACAACAAGTAAGTTTTTCATGACTCCTCTCATTCCTATCTGGGAAATGTGTTTCAACAAGTGTGAAAATTACTCAAGTGATAGTAGACCTCAAAAATAGACAGCCATATCAGTTAATTGCGTTAAAAAGATTTGTTTAAAAGTAACCGTGCAAAAACTCTTGAGAAAAATAGTTTGTAAACAATATTCGACATTCGAGCTGGCATGGCATTGCCACACCAGACTAATCGTATTACCGTATCGCTTTAACATTTGGCCTCTGCACAATGTAAACAGAAGCTAATCTTCTCTGGTTTAATAGTTCGGCTTTTTCTTTATACTTTTTAGCTCACTCTGCAGTTTACATTTTATTACTTTCTTTTCCGCTGACGTATTATTAGCAGTTTCTTTGACAATGCACTTATGCCGGTATAACTGTGCTCTTTCAAATAGTCAATGAAAGAGTGCATTCTAACAAAATCCTTTTATGGATCAATATCCCAAATCTAAGAATTGTAAGCTACTGAAACTCTAACGTAAACAAATGTAATTGCCAACAGTTAATAATTACATGCCGAAATTCCTTCTCCTTTGCTCAGATCAAATATCATATGTACTTAAAGTCTTATCTGCCTCGCAGCCACATTTGGCACGAAACGAGAAAAAAGATTGTTAGCAAAAGTAATATAAAACATTGATAGCTAAATATTAAGTATCTACTGGAAATTCTACTCCTTTTGTTAGACACGTTATTCTACGTTATTCTACGTTTGTTATTCTACGTTATTTTTAGACATCCTCAACGCAGAACTGCAGCGCTGTTTTATAAAAATCAATCTAATTTTAAATGTCGATTTTTTAAACTCTCCCTAGAATTGTTAAGGGCGTTGCTGATGTAATATATGCAATGTAACGTTATATTGCAGTGACAAAATGCAAATCCCTTTTTCTATTACGTATCTGAGATACTTATTTTAAATTAAAGGAGTACATGGTAAGGAATATTATGTTTAGCAGAAGGAAATAGATGAGGTCTCAAGTATTATTACTCTCTGTTTACTCCCAAGATTTTATTATGTTGGTTTGTTAAGCTGTATTGGTAACGAGCATTGGTTTATGACATTCTTAGTGTGGAAAAACATTCTCGGTACAAGAAGTATTAGTATTACAAGGAGTAATGGAAATATCCGAGAAACTGACTGACTCCACTCGAAATAATCATCAGTAACTCTGATTAGTTTGTCAAACATAAAGTTTTATTTGTATGCGTTTTGTAGACTGCTTACAATCGGTTGCAGATAATAGTATTAGATAAGCTGTCTCTCTACGACGGGGGACATACAATATTAACTATTGCTTGCTCTAGACGAAAAAAGTGTAACGACTGTTTGCCAACATCAACATTACAGAGATAAAATAATACGGTTATGTTATGGTATGCATGCATGTGCATCAGTCTACAGCAGTTCAGTTTAGATTCGGAGTCCAGTATGCTCTATTGTACCTAATGAAGAAAAACTGCTGTGACTGTGAACTTAGTCGACTAGGGTTGCTTTACATGGTATTTCGGGAGAGCGGTTATTTCTGCATGTGTATGCAGTTAGAGGAGTTCCATGCTAAATAAAGTACATCGAGGTGAATGAGACACACACAATTTCATCACTCCCCAATCAATTTGCTAAAATATTTATTGTGTCTGAACAAACTAGGTCGCTGGTTATACTCAAGCCGATGTTCTGTCACTTCTGCATCACTGTCTCCGTGGAAGTTCCGTAACATTAACAGTTGCTCCTAGAGGTACGTGATTTCTTATTTCTAAATTAAAACTGGGGAGACATTGAAAGTAATTAGACTGATTGGAACTGATTTTGGCTTAATGATTGATAGGCAGCCTAGGTCCTGAGTTGCGTTCGTACCTAAACACGCGATTTCAAAAGGGTTCAGTAGACCACGCTTTGCAAGGCGTAGTTAGAGACAATTTATACCTGCGAACTGTTCCAGTGACAACAAGGCCTCCAAGACCGGGAGAAATTCCCGGCGTCGACTACACATTTCTAAGTGTGGAGGAATTCATGGAATTGGAACGAAACGGAAGTTTGCTCGAAAGTGGAGTGTATGCTGGTGAGTTTATTAGATTTATCGGTTTCCCTGCTTTTTCTGCTATCGGTTCTTTGTTTTTGTTCGACTGTTAACCAGTGTGTGTGTTTGTGTGCAGGGAATCATTACGGAACACCGAAGCCATGGGCTAGTCGGGTAAGAAGTGCCAATTCACAGCTCGGAAGTGCTGACGGGCTTCAATCAGTTGGAGAAAGCAGCAAAGGAGCGATTCTGCCGGGAATGCATCCCAGTTCGGAGGGAAAACGGAGGAGGAATCGCTCGAATGTGGAGGCCCTGGGAGCAGGTGATGATGAGCCATCGTCTTCTAATATAAATAGCTCCTCGCATCCTACTCCGCTCACTTATTCGTCGCACCGTGTTCCTCCTCCGGATGAACTCGGCCCGCTGCCTGCTAACTGGGAACTCTCCTACACAGAAAAAGGCGAAGTTTACTTCATAGAGTAAGTTGCCCTTGGACTAGACGCTTCTTTTTCATCTCGCTCTAAATAGATAATTTTAATCCTGCATTAGTTGTGAATCTGCTGCGGAGTGGCATTCCCTCGAGTTGCCACTCAGGAAAAGTAGAGATAGAAACGGTTGACGTGTCAGTTTCTCACTGTAAGTGGAGAGGCTCTTATCCCGGAATATTTTCTTTGTTCCAGTCACAACACGGGCACGTCGCATTGGCTGGACCCTCGCTTATCAAGGATCCAGAAGCTATCTCTCGAAGATTGTGCGGACAACGAACTTCCATTTGGTTGGGAGAGGATCGAGGACCCTCACTATGGCACGTACTACATAGACCACGTTAACAGACGCACTCAGTTCGAAAACCCAGTGATACAGGCCAAACAAAGCAAGTCCAACAACAGCGAGGACAGCAATGACGAAGAAGACAGCAAGTTTTCCACCAGTGAACTCCACCACCATCCGTCTCCGTCCAACTCCAACCCTCCTCTGACTCTCCCCAAACCCACAACACCCATAAACCACAATAGATTGAGTATTCCCAGAGGAAAGACACCCATTGACCTAATGTCAGACCCGCACGAAAGTCCCCACCCCAACGTACCTTTAAATATGAACCATTCTTCTGTGCCAAGTATGAATAGCAGCAGTGGTTTACGTGTCAAATCGGTAGATAGGCCTTCCCTCCGCTTCTTCACCAGAGATCCCTCTCAACTTGTCGGGGAACGAATTCTCACCACGCTCATCAAGTCCTCGCGCGGTCTCGGATTCACAATTGTCGGCGGAGACGATGATGACGGACTAGACGAATTTTTACAGATCAAGTAAAAATATTATTCCTCAAGTCCTAAAACATATCTCAAATTACTCCAGTGAGTTTACTGTGTAATCATTTCTATTAGGTCTGTGGTTGCTGACGGTCCTGCTTGGAGAGATGGGAAGCTGAGGACAGGAGACGTGTTAGTGAGAGTCAATGGTCGATGTGTACTTGGATACACACATCAAGAAATGGTCTCCATTTTCCAAAGTATTTCACCTGGTGAAGAAGTTCATTTAGAAATTTGCCGAGGTTATCCTCTTCCTTTTGACCCGGCAGATCCCAACACAGAAATCGTCACAACGGTTGCAGTAGCTCCGATTTCAAATGATAGTGGAGACAAAAGGTGAGTCGTTATTGTGACGTGGCTTGTTTACCTTTATATTATGCAAATTACACTGTCAATTTTTTAACAGTTTTTCTTCGCTGTGGCAATGACAATTGCTCTTCGGCGCCTTTTTACTTGTTTTATTAACACTTGAATTTTATTTTTAGACCAAATATGGACTGGGTTGGTAGACCATCTACTCCAGATAGTCTGGCTCACTCTGCACATTCCCTCCCAGAGCTTTCAGCAGACAGAATAGGTTACGGAAAGTCAAATAGTGGTCGTCCTGCCAGTGTAGATTTGCTCCTCGACTCCCCCTCTCATGCAAGGTCTGAGAAGGGAATGGCCAAACCCCCAATAATCGAAACAGGCATTTTCCTAACCGTTGGAATCATCAAAGGGACGGCTGGTTTTGGGTTTACGATTGCGGATAGCGTTGCTGGACAGAAAGTAATTGTAAATACTCTCAAACTATTTTCTAAAACTAACAACTGAATTGCGGAATAATTCTACTGTGTAATGTATAGGTGAAAAAAGTCTTAGACGCCTCTCATTGCGGAGGTCTTGAGGAAGGAGACCGTCTTATAGCAATAGATGGAATTGACCTTAGAGGTCTCAGTCATACACAAGTAGTTCAAGTGCTTAAAGATTTTCCACTGGGAAGAGAAGCGTCACTAACAATTCAAAGATTTCAAATGCAGCCTGCGTATAACCACAAATTTAGTGCAGGTCCGCATTTTGTCACTATGCTATTCAAATATACATATTTAAAGAAACAGCGGGTCAAATACATTGATATTTTGGATTAGGTGCTTCAAACCACTATACTGACTCAAGGCTGATACGACCTGGACTTTCTCCTCGAAGCAAAACCCCAACAGCAGAACTTGGACGTGGGCGTCCCAGATTAAGAGACAGTTTGCCGGAACGACCAAAAACTCCTACTATGGACTCCGTCAGTCAATTTAATGGACCTCCGGGTCTTTTCAACGGGGATGTTCAACAAAGTATCCCTCACTCAATGCCAAATTCACATTCATTTTTATCAGAGAGATTTTCCAACAGTTCTGTAGGGATGACGGGCAGTGAGCAAGGTGTTGTAGCCAACGATCTCAATCAACTCCCAATTATTCGGTAATTAGCTGTTTAGAATCAACAATTATACATTCTAGTCTAAAAGTCGTACCTATTGAAATTGACTTTATTGTAATCTTTACATTTTGCAGGGAGTGGGTAGAAATGACAATAGAACTTCAGCGAAGACAAGAAGGTTTTGGTTTCCGAATCGTGGGTGGTACTGAAGAAGGCTCACAAGTTTCCGTTGGTCACATAGTGCCCAGAGGAGCTGCTGCTTTGGACGGTCGCCTAAGAAGTAATGACCAACTTGTTGCCGTTGATGGTGTTTCGGTAATAGGAGCGTCGCACCATTCTGTAGTTCAACTGATGGCTCGATCTGCCAATCTGGGCAGAGTTCACTTATCTATTCGAAGGCCAATTTATGGAAATGCTTCGACAACAGATTCAGTCGCTCCACCAACGCATTCTCCTTCTGGAGTCTCTACTTTGCACGTCACATTGAAACGTCAACCAACTGAAGGATTTGGGTTTGTTATCATTTCCAGTGCCAATAAAGCTGGAGCAACTATCGGTAAGGTTCTAACTTAACTATGACAAAAATTAATTAATTTTGTTTAGCATTCAGTAATTAT
Source organism: Yoshiicerus persimilis (assembly GCA_020352615.2). Taxonomy (NCBI): domain Eukaryota; kingdom Metazoa; phylum Arthropoda; class Collembola; order Entomobryomorpha; family Tomoceridae; genus Yoshiicerus; species Yoshiicerus persimilis. The sequence goes on along the minus strand of CM060170.1, from coordinate 37,109,707 downwards.
TTGTGTTTATTTAGTATAGTATTTCATTGTTTTCATTTTTACATTAGCTTATTATGCAGAAATATTTTTTAAGTCTATTTATGTTGTAAATGTAAAATAATTCGGGGTTTTCCTGTTGTAGGCCGGATAGTTGATGGAAGTCCAGCTGATCGTTGTGGTCAAATACACGTTGGAGATAGAATTCTAGCTGTAAATCAGATTGATATCTCCCAACTTCACCATAGTCAAGTTGTGCAACTAATTAAGGATTCAGGATTAGTTTTGACACTGAGTGTGCTTCCGGTTGGTACAAATGCTGGCAGCAGTGTAACGCACCCTGCTCAGCACTCACCTGGACAACCTTCCCATGTTAATATGATGACCCCTTCTGATTTAGAAAATCTGAGTTTGAAAGAAAGTCAAGGTTTTGAAATTGGTACCGCTTTTATTTCTCCTGACAGTCATCCTGTGCACTTCAGTTCAAAGTAATTATATTTTCATTTATTTTAAAATAAATTCTGCACAACATAATTTTTAACTCAAAATCTTAAATTTAGCCACAGCGGATCGTCTTCCTACCCTGATAGCTTGGAACAAGTATTTTCTGTTCATCTGAATAGAGGAGCCAGAGGTTTTGGATTTTCTATTCGTGGTGGTAAAGAATTTCAAAACATGCCTTTATTTGTTTTGCGTCTTGCTGAAGATGGCCCAGCGGCTGTAGATGGTCGCATGCAAGTAAGAAAACTACTGGAGTGTTTTGGTTACTTGTCCTATTTGTGTTTATGGGTGGCTAATTTAGAATATTTGTTTTCTGCAGGTTGGTGATCAGATTTTACAAATAAATGGTATAAGTACACAAGGGATGGCTCATGCACAAGCCATTCATCTAATTAAAACGGGCGGGACAAGTGTTCATTTGCTTTTGAGACGAGGATCCGTACCTTTTCCATTCCTAAATCAAATGCCAAATTTTTCTTCTGGTAATTTTTAATTAATTGTGAATGCCAAAGTGTCCATTAATTATTTCGCATTTTGCTAAAGTTAGTAATGTCCTTTCGCAGGAGGAGGATTCGGAAGTAGCAACGGTCAAGAAGAGGAGCAATCGCTTTCCAGCAATAATGATCCTCAGTTCATAGGCCAAAATTCTCCAATGTACAGAGATCACAATTCATCTTATCCTCCTCAAATATAATTTAATTGAGCGAATGATTAGTATTGGTGTATACAAAGGTTGTTTCAGCACTTTTTAATTTATATTGTTTGTTAGGATTATTCTTAGTTTGTAAGTCTTGTTGTCCTTTCAGAAGCTAACTAATATTTTCAGATACAAATTTTATATTTAACACGGAATTTACATTGATTGACTGCTAAGTACGAAGAGGACGATTACAAATTTGATAATTTTGACTATAGTAAGATTTGTGCATTTAAAATCGAAAATAGAAATTCTTCATTTTTGGCTGCTTTGTAAAAAATGTGATCCACACAAAGTTAAACGTACACGGTAGACTCTGTATTAAATGTGTTTCTTTTGTATGACATTTCAAACTTACATGAACGGAATTTGGTTTACTTTTGTTAGCTTTTCGTTAACACAGCCATATAGATAGACTAATATTAAAAGTAAATGGGTAGCCTAGTAGGACTAGAGTATATTAGATTGTTTATCAATATGAACTTTACATGGTTTCTGTTGGTAATATTTTACAAGCTTTATTATAATTACAGTAAGTGGAGAATGATTTATTTTGTATGCTGATGCAGAATAGTTTCGTGATATAAGCATTAAGGCGATATTAGTCTTTCTGAAAACCTCTTGGTCTTCATGTCATGAAGTTATCCCTTCCTGGAACACTGTACGTATGTATTCTGAATTATATGTGCGTACAGAAACGCCAAAATAAAATGGCCAAATTTTATGTATTTTTTGAAATTATTGCCCATTCTCCCTCTTGGACGGACGTTTTGTTTTTCAAAGATATCAGTCTTTCACATATTTCATTTTTCGGAATGGTTTACATTGAAATTATTTACATTTCAAACTATACAAGTTCATTTCTCACAACTACCCAAACGATTGCTCTCAATATCATGTCAGTTCACTTTTATTAATAAAATAAGTTTTTCTCGCGAAAAGATCTGCTGGTGTAGTAACATACCAAAAGGTAGCAATTTTATACAAAAAGTATTGTTAGAAAATATTAATTTAATTATGGTTTAAGGACTATTTTGTATGTCTTGTGGTTTTGATGTACTATTACAATTACGCTTATGAGTTATGATTGATTAATTTATCTGAGTGCAACTTATTCAAATAGTGAAAATGGTATTTCATGTTCACTAAAACGTGTTGCGCTGCAGAAGCAGACAGTAAGTGTGCAGTTACATATTTAAAATTTAATTGTTTAAAATTACTATTACCTAGACCACTACTTCTCGCCAACTGATCATTGCTACTGTTGGTTAAGGTTTTAATTTACAAGCATTTGTAGTACACAAACACATTATTTTTATTTACAATTACCTCTTTGGAATATGCCTACCTTTGAAATACACACAGATTACAGACACTTAGAATACATATGCCACGATCCGCTCTCATTTCATTACATGTAAACAAATTAACCAAAATACTGAATACTTTACATATATACTTACTGTAGTTTGCAAGGATTTCGTCTATTTTTGTTTTATGCAACTACACCGTTTATTATTGTACTTATTGTAGAGTAGACAACACACAAATCAAAGCAGTTAAGACGGAACAATTGAGTTAAGTTATTTTATATATTAGGTTACTATAATTTGCTCGTTGTAATGAGTAGACTTGTCTTTGCAGGCTGTAGGTATTCGTTTTCAAACAAATGTACAACAAAATAATGGTAATTGCTGCAATGTAAAATTAAATATTTATCCCTAGGTATTTAATTTTGTTTAATATATTGACCCTTAGCATAATAATAACTTAGTTTACTAGCTTTTAGTATTATCAATGTGAATTAAATAGTTTTCAGCACATCTGCTATCATTTCTTATTGTATTGTAATTGTAAATGCTGTCTATCCATTGCTCATGGTAGCGGTCGCACCTACTTTTCAGAAACTTTTATACATAAATACATAATGGTTGTAAAAATGATTGATAGAGAGATGTGTTTGGTGTTGTGGTGTAGCTAGTGTAAAAGATATTGCCTAGGCACGACATAGTTAATTATACTACAGTTTCTATTGTTTGTATGCTAAACAGATACTAGATTAACATTATTAGTAGCAATCAGAATTAGTGAATTGTCTTTATTCCATTTTTAACTTCTCCTGTTCTGTAGAATTGCACTTTTTGTATTTGATGTTATGGATTAGAATATTGGAAATGTTATTGTTTCTTTTCATATTCACATTAGTAAAATATACAATAGAGTCTAAATTTAAGTGCGTAGCTCTAGTTCTAGTTTATTCTCCCGGTTCGTATAGTTCGTAGTATAAACGACGACATTGAATTTCACTTCCAATAGCAGTTTCCTCGCTCGCATTACGTAAGCAATAGAAGGTTTACTTATTGTATTGGTTATACTTATATTATTTACATATTTGTATGGTATTGAATAATTAGATTTCAGCTCAATGAATACATAATGCAGCAAAACATTACGCCATTCGCTAGGAAGTATACACACTACAGCTACTTAAGGATATGAAACATTTAGGTATTACCACAAAATACAATTGCCGAGGTCCTTATGTTAATTTACACAAGTGTATAACTTTTTCATTTAACAAACTATAATATAGGTTATAGTAAGTAGCCTGAGAAAACTCAATTCGCCATGAGCCATGAGCGTCCTTTACACCGATATTAATGAAATACAGCTTGGGAATTGATTTCAACTTCAACATGATCTTTATAGTAATAATACACTATACACCAGTGATCTCTCTCAGGTTGTTGAACGTTAAGAAACCTTAAATCATTTTTTAATTACAATCTAATTGTTCCTTTGGATCATCAATTCATTTCAATTAACTTTGTCGTTGTCAGTTTAATTATCAGTTTTATAAATCCATGCACGGCTCTCACAAAATAAAGGGTGTCCAGTTCATACGTGTCCAGCCAGAAAGATTATTTGTAGTTAGGCACTAAAAGTAACGTAGTTATAGCTAAATGTAGTAGTTATGTACAGATATCTAAAATATTATGTTATGATATTTGCATTTTTGAAATTATTAGCTAGACTTTAAATGTATAACTAACGATAAGGTCATCATTATAGTTTGTAGCTATAATCTATATTTAAGTATTTGTACGAATGTATATTTCCGTATTATCGTCCACCTCAGATTTGTAAACAAAAAATAGGGTTCATATAGAGAGTTGTATTATAGAGTTGCTAGAGAGAATATTTTATGAATACTACAATCTGTGTCCCTGAAGATGTTTAATGGCAGAATCAATACATGGTTTCTCAATAATAAAACACTGACTAATATTATTTTCATTCATTGCTCTAGATTTCTCAAAATTATATATAGCCTATTCCGCAAATATCATAAATTTCGTCATCGGCATCAGTCTAAAACATAGATACTTGAATTACACTTGTGGCCAATGTGATACATTACCAACCAGAATGGTAATTGTTAAGCAAAATTCCTCAAAATTAATGCACCTTCAAAAAATAAAATCAATTCACATTCCAAAATTTTAAAAAAATACGTCCTTCAATTCTATAATTTTCCTACAAACGTCATCATAAAATAATCATGCAAAAACACCAGAGGTATTAATTATATTAGCAACCAGAGTCTATTTTCCAGAACCATGCGCTCTTTGAAATTTTTACTGCTGCTGGTTAAGCGTTTATGAATATTCATTTCTTATTTGTGAATAACTACTAATCATTCTTAGCGTTTACTTGTTTGTGTTATCTGCATATAATGCGTATTATTCTTCCTGTGTTAGTAGGTACATACATGTGTTTGTGAAGCAATAATAATCGTTCGAAAACCATGTATACTACTACTAAGGTAGGTAAGTAAGAAATTATTGTGATTAGTAATAATGATTTGAGCTTGAAGCTGCGACGCATACGTCAGTATCACTAAGAGATAATCTTATTTATACATTGAACGCAGCAATTCGATAAAAAATGCGAATATCTAGGCAAAGAGTGAAAGCTTAAAGATGGTTCGGCACTTGAAGTTGTTTTTGCACAGGTAGAGACGGATATACACAGAAGTGAGAGTACAAAGTTATTATACTGATATTGTTTTTCTTCTTTAGAACACAATGCATGATGCTGCAATGCATACCTTCCGTTTTAATGAACGATTAAAGGATCTTTTTAGCGTTGCCTTCCAAGCATGCACTACATCCATGTATCATCATTACTTTCATGACACGACAGGAAGCTCTTTTGTTGTAGCAGTCCATAACACAAAGTCAAATCATAGTCGTAGTATGGTGGGTGTCTAAACAGCTACACAGATTTGCAAATGAATATAATGAATATATAAAATGAGAAGAGTATGGATATTTATTTATTTGAAAGGTCACAATGTATAAATTTACGTATTTGCAGAAAAGGTAAAAGATGTACTTACCAGACTAAAAGAGCAAAATATGTGCTAACAACAATTCCAACCGTATCACTCAGCGAAAACGGAAACCAAAACGTATAATTGGACTAAAAATACTTATGGGCAAAGAATTACGGGAAATTGCTGAGTTATGAAATCACAAAAATTCATAACTTTGGGATCTTCCAAAGTCATAACTTTGGGATATCCGAAAATACCGATTTTACCCGGCTGGGTGGGATTGCCCTTTTTCCTACTCTTAATACTAGATTCATTTCGGTGTTAATCTGAATTTCGTAAGTTTTTTGAATTTTTGAGGTATTTCATGCCCCATGGTATTCTGCACTGAAAACTGGATGTTTCTATTTCAAAATTTGCTTGAAATGCCTTCACTTCAAAATTTTCAAATGACTACCTTAAATTAACACTGAACTGTATTCCAGTATTAAGAGTAGAAAAAAATGCAATTCCAAATTGGGGTTTTTCGGATTTTTCTCCGAAGGGACTTTTGCAGATGGATTCCTTCATTCTGAAATCAGCATAGCGGAATTGGTAGAAAAAAAATTGTCTCATACCTGGGTACAAAGCACATGTAAAGGGTTTACCTTGTAAGTTATTAGATGGCTTAGATTACGATCAGAAATCAATATTTATTGAATGGCTCAGCAAGCGCAAAAACTGTTAGAAAAGATCATAAAACATTAACATGTCTGTTTGAAAGCTTGGTTTTGAGATGGAAGTTGAAAGTTCTACTTGATGATACTTCAATCTAATTTTTTCTGTGTATTGCATGAAACAAGGTACCGCACTACCGCATAATATATTCTAATGATATGATGTATGTATAGATAATGCAATTTTTTAATAGGTACGATACGAATTCTATTCAGAACTTGGGCACTTGTCTTGCGAAGACCTTTAATAAACAGACTCAGAGTTTTATGCAGACTGCATAATAGCGTGTGGCTTCTGGTTTGACTCATGGGTTTCACTAAACTTACAGGTTTGTATTAGAGACTGAAACGGTTCTGTAAAAATCAAGCTGATTCATAATAAAAGAATTTCCAATGGGTACATCAATAACGGTTCCTCGCAGAAACCAAACTATCGACTCTGTATTTTTTATGTTCAAAAGGATTTACACTGGCTAAGTTTAATCTGCAGAAGTAGCGAAAAACTGGTCCACGTGAGTAAAGGACTGTAACATCTTTGTTGCTGTAATGCACACTGCATTACAAGTGTTTCGGGATAATCAGCATTCATAAGGATATTAAAATTTCAAAAAACCGTTGTGTTACGTGGTGCACCACATATAAAAAAGTCCCCAGGGTCCTGCTTTAGTTTTCTACGTATTGTTTACTTACAAAACACTTCTCTGTCACATACCGAGATATCAGTAATGCATTTTTGAACTTTATGACTTAAAAACTATACTTACAATTTAAACTGTTAATTCTGCTGAATTACAATACATGTAATAATAGGGAGCAATATAATACCGCTTGCTACCTTAATGTACACCTTTTATTCGAAAAACAAGTTAGCCTCAGCAAGTAAAAGGCACCTTGAGAAATACAGTGTGAATGTAGGTATTGTGGTATTGAGTAAGCTATTAAGTGTGGCTTAGGTACTAGAACTGACGCATTATTGTCACTTGAAAAATCAACACGAAATTGTGAGTGAAGTAAAGTGAGACAAATGAAGTCGAGAAACTTATACCGATCCCATCTCTACGTACTAACTTTGTGTATCCCTAAGCATTTCGTGTATAACATAAATATAAGTACTAGGTATAGTAGTTCCTCCATAGAAAAACGAAATAGCAACTACAAAACCAAACCGACAACACGACTCGTCGACCGTGTGTATTCTGTTAAAGTACAGAGAGTCGCATTCACATACTTTAAGTTAAGGCCGAATCTTAGTGCATATCTGAATATGTAATGCACAAGGGTAGGTATATCCCTATACCCAAAACGCGTATGTTCTTACGTATCTTTTATCCCATGATTATCCCTTGTATTATATCTGTAATACAGCACTACAGTACAATCCAGACACACTGTTGTGTAACGAATTGGGGGTTTCTGGAAACTCTAACGTATTTAAGGACCCTTGAGAAATTAAGGCCAGGATGACATAAAATCAGTAGGATAGCCTTATCCTGTCCGGATACTCTTTAATAAATCCGAGTGAGCTCCTTCCAAAGATGACGATACATACGCCAACGATTTTTCTGTGAATGTGGATACGTATATCTTGCCGCTCTGCTATAATCACGCCTAGTGTCGTAATACAACTTTGTATTGCACACATACATACAAAGTAAATACTTGGTAGACTAGGAACGTGAATTAGAAGTCAGAACACTGATTTAGCATTTCGCTTAATGCCAGTACGTACACATGTGTAGTGAGTAGTGAGTACTCTTGGAGCAGAGTTGTGTACATATTACAGCACACCACACGATAGCACACTACGTAGTTTGCACTTAACGCTAAGGACAGGATTACTAAGCGAAATGATTAGACATATTATTGTAGAGTGCAGTATAATAGAATTATACGCAATGTTTTAAGGCGAGGAGTATGTTTGCAAGTGTTAGCAACTGGATGGAAATACACAGAGTTAGTTGATTACTACAAAACTGCAAGCATGGTCAATAAGCAGGGAAAATGAAACAGTACCTTCTCAGCTGTAGACGAGAAGAGTTGAGGAGAGCCGTCACTTCCCAAACTTCTCTCCGCAGTAGTATTTTGACAGTAACGTAGTGCAATAATACGAAAGTGTACATAATATTAGGATAGTCAAGTCACCTGTAGTTGTCTGTCGTGTGGCTTTTAAATCCTGAACTCCTTATGTCAATCTTTTATATTCTACACAGAGTCACTCGCAATCTTTAAACACATTTCTTTTTCTTGGCAATCACTTAAGACCTCTGTCATTATACGTTACACGGCTGCAGGTGCATGTGTACCTGCCCAAGAATCTAATTACAAGTACTCGCCTAATCATTTCTTCCTACCATTTGTGAACTCTATTGATTATGACGAACACCTAAAGTGAGAATAAATACCAACGCTGTAAATTTCAATGTTTTATTATTTCAACACAGCATAGCATAATGCTTGTTTATTTCCATAATATTATCTTCAATTATTAACATGACCAAAAAGTGTCCTCAGACATCTTTAAGCAAAACGGAGTGCTGCTAATCCGCTTTAATCATTTTTAACCAAATATGTACTTTTGTATAACAAATATTCAGGAATTGTAACAATTTGGTCGTGTGTGATCATTGTGCATTATGATAATTCATTTAGTATTATTTGTTTACTTACTACAATTGTAACAATCACGTTATTCCCCTGAGTGCTTTTCAAGGTGATATTATAGTCACAAAATTATTTAAATACCGTCTCTTTACAAATATCAACACCTCTACTTTAACAAAGGTACATATTTTTCTCTTTATCATTCACTCTATAGTATTCACTAAGTTTGCTAAGTTACGATTAACGTCTTCCTTAATTTTCGCACTTTAAATGTTACATCGTAGGGATAATTAGAGAAATAAATAGTTATTTTATTATGCATTACTATTTAAATATACTAATTCATTTATGTCATCGTTTATGCGATTAGAAATTATGATTATTGTAGTTCTATTTTATTCTAAATTTTAAACTGATGCACGGGTAATAAATGGTATTGATACAAAAACCAATTTCCATATTAATAATTCCAAATGAAGTGTAGGTTGGGATTTTGGGACTGTGACATTAAAATAGTTAGTATTATTGCCATGTGCATAATATGTTCTGTAAACTATAACAGTACTGCAGTGTTTCTGTCAGTTCCGTACCACATACGAATACGACTGCTACCTAATGTACAAGTTCTTTAAACTTACAATTTACAATCCTCTACCCAGATAATATTTTGGAGCAGAGAACAGAACAGAGGAAAGTACTAACTGTATTTTTATATACAAGTCTGTTGCAGTTCGCTCAATACAATTCTAAATGGTTGTTCCTTAATGCAGAAATCAATTCATGCATCAGCTCTATTGTATTTTGTATTGTATGAGCTTAAGCTTATAGGCATATAGTGGCAAAATAATAGTCTGCATTATTGTATGGTACAAGCTAATATGAATTTATCTATGTCTTGTATTTCCTTGTTTCGTTAAACTGATCTCATTAATATGTTTATACTGCCACACAATGACACTAGCACTACTTGCTACAATACAATCTAAACATTAAATACAATGTGAAATATCTAATATATAGACATTACCTAAATATATGGAATTAATTACTAACCTAAATGAAATGAATGCCGTGTTACAAGGGATTTAAAAGGTTTCAGATAACAATACAGTAATTAAAATTACAAGTAGGATACCTTTATTATTCGTATGGTGGATATTAAGAAGGATCCTTTAAGATTAGGGTTCATGATTTAATGCAGAACACGAATACCGTAGCAGGGCAGACAGACAGGTATTTGTAAAGACATGAAACTCGGAAAGGTTAATGTACAGTGAGCTGTATTTTATGTGACTTTGTCAAGGAATCTTGGAAGTATGTACTATATAGCGTGGTGAATGTGAACGTATTTGTAGATATGTAGTGCATTACATACTAGATTAGGAATGCGACTTAATTTTAGTACATAACATACCTATGAAAGTTGAAAGAACACTTTATGAATACTTATGTGGTTCAAGACTCAAAGTGGCAAAGTGCTTTGGTTCAGGTTAACAATATTAGAGACACAAAAGGGATTTAATACCCGTTAGAAATACCACTTTCTGGTCTAGACAAAATTTCAATACTGCAGTGCACGTAAGCGATTTTAATTGATTTATTTTCTTAAAATTTACGGAATTAGGGTAGGGTTTTTATGAAGGATATTTTATAGTAATCTTAGATTGCAACTATTAACCTAATTTGCTGAAAAAGTAAACACTGTTTAGGAAAACTTTTAATGGTCTGCTTTTTCTGTGCAGCCCAAATGAAACAGTTCATCTTGTACATAAGGAATTTATTGAGTCGTGACGTGTCTCATATAGTGTATATTTGCAGCGTAAATGAACTGAAACCATTTATTTAGTTTCTCAAAGCTTTTAGCACAATAAGGCTTCTGTAACTTTTATCTAATGCAAATGCAATCCGCGTCCACCGAAAGTCTTTGGAAAAAAGTCGGTCTGTACTGAAGTTTTAATACAACAATGCTATTAGTATTGAGTAACACTTTCTAGTTTCTACTGTGCAATGAGTAATGTTTAAATAGAATCGCCAATTTCCGCGAAATCATAGGAATTCAATAATTTCGAAATCCGGATTTGGATAGTTTGGTTTTGGTAGTGACATGTGCTACAGCGTGAAGTCCCGAGCAGGAATATACTGTTGAATTAATTAATTGCCGCATGTTGGGAGCCTCGGAAAGTAAAGAGCAGAACTAAAGTGACATTGAGTTTCCGTTCCTGCTGAAGTTTCCTTCGCCAACTATGTTTGAATGTTTAAAAGCCAGTCGACAAACTCGACAAGGCAGGGAATGTGTAGGTATTACGTGAAGCCTATTAAATACGAAAATAAGAAATTATTTATATTCTTAGCAAACAACACATGCAATATTATGTTCTCCCTCTAGAGCACACATTATCCTCAGTTTAAGTAAAACTCGCATTTCTCAGACTTTTAGTACTTGCCTACAATGCCTACTACTGGGCTACTCACGATAGTGTACAGTTAGGGAGTCTACAGAAATCACGAAGACTTTTTTGGCCGATTTTTGAACCCCACCCCCATGTGAGGACACAGAACAATTCATGACCCCCTCCCCTGTCTTCGAAGATTAAAACATTAAATGAAATGCCATATATGAATACCTAATTGAAGTACGCCTGAAAGCGTGCAATTCAAGTATGATTTAACAAAATCGTGGAAAAGCTTATAGTGTGCTACGAGTTTTGTAAACAGTAAATTTAAACCTTAACTTCAGAAAATCGATAAAGATTAAAAAATTTGTGAAACATTCAAATTAAGTCATCTATGAGAAATGAAATGCCATCTCTGAAAAATGAACATTATTAGAGATATCGGTCAATTTCTCTTCCTTTGCGTCCTTTGAGTAAGAAAAACAAGCAGATATTGTAGAAAATAAATATATAAAAATACCATTGTTCATACAAATGATTTCCGTTTCTTTCTAGAATGTCTTATTTTGGACGGAATTTTTCGAACGTGATTTTTAAAGGATGTAATCTTGAAAGACTTTGAAATGGAATTATATTTGAAAAGTTTTGACTACTTTATTCTTCGTGTTGTGCACAAAACATGACCACAAATGACTTTGATGAAGACATTTTGGGTACTCCCCTTAGATGGACTTCGTGCTTTATGCACGCTTCCTTGGATAGTTCTCGTTGTTTATGTGCGCCATGAATTGACATGTTTACGTATACCTTAGAATTCTTATGTCCTAGCTAGTTTTCAGGTTTACTATTTCAACAGCCTTACAGACCGAGGCAAGACGTAAATATCTTTTATATTTTTTCTTTCAGACTGTATTTATGTATTTTTTCAGAGAGATACCCACTACTTAGTTCTTTTCGCTTCATGGCTGTGACTCTGACAGTATTATGTGCAAAAGAGTGAATAGTGTAAATAGAATCTTGTTTACGCATGGATTATATAGGAATAAATGACTAAATATGTATTTTTGTATATTTTCACATTTTCACTAAGCATGTAAAATAGTATTGCCGTAAAACTGCTACAAGACTTTCTGGACCAACGATTACGGTTTCATGATAACTTTTTAGAAAACCAATATAGGATGACTTAAAATGTTCATTTTGTTTTAGTACACAGTGCATTAGATCAGTTTACGAATGACAAATATATGCAATTGCGTTCTAGATAACAAATGTTTTCCAACTTTTCCGATAAGTTAACAATACACTAGGTCGGAGACATGCAATAAATAAGTCGTTATATAGCTAAAAGAGGTATCACCTGACACCCAATCATGTTGTGACAAGATTAAGGAAATACACCTACGCAAAAAATAAACCCTAAATCATTATCCGATAATTCTTGGTGAGATTAGAACTCCAACTTGCTGTACAATATAGGGACGCAGTTCCTGTAACAATTCTTCAATATGTCATCACAATGATTATTTATAGTAAATATACTCTTGGGGATTCAGGAGTAAAAGATAACTCTTTACATTTCTTGCTAATTATTAATCACACATTATCTATTTAGTAGTGGCGCCATTAACAATTAAAGTAAGATTTATTAAAACTACGCCTGTGATGTATGATATACGATAAATACAATTTATACAATCAAAGGAGCAACAGCAACGTTGAATTAATTGTCAGTTAAGGAAATAAATGTATAAATACTATCGTCCCGTATGGTGACGTCTTTGAAATTACATGGTTTTATCAGCCGACTTGTTTGACGCAAACATATTAGATAAAATGTGTGGCAATTTCTGTTTATTTATTAGAATAGATTTACTATACTGCTAATGCTTCCAAGCCAATGTGTGCTAATATGATACAGCGATATTTGTTATAAGTATCAAGCATCCTAGAAGTAATAACGGCCGTCGTATCAACCATACATTGATTATAATGTACGATGACGATGAGTCATTCCATTAATAACGGAGTAATACATTTTATCTCATTTATAGTAAGGCATTTTACATCAAACAGAAATCACTGTACTATGCAGAGTAAAGAAGGTGTCGGGTTATAATAGATAAATGCCATTAGTTGGCTTGTAGACAAATTAGGAACAGAGGTGGTTACATTTCCTCGAAAAGCATGTTTGTAGAGGATTATTAATGCATCATCAAAAGAACCAAAATATAATAGGGAGTTAGCGCCATAAATTTCCAGTCGAACTTATCAAACTTATAGATTTATAGAAGGGTTAGATAAGTCTTATAAATTACGAAACAATTCTGTTTGCGTTATCTGAGACTTATAAGACTTTTAAGACTTATATGAAATATTAAAAAGTGCTATAAGTTTCGCCGATTTACTTTGCGTTGCGGCTAAACCAAATTTTCAATTCTTTGCCGTGTCAATTCTTCCTATAAAAAGCGATGACACTAACAAGTATGTTCTCAGCAGTTTTATACTACTGGTCAATTAAAACATGCCTATGACTTGTTTACACTTAGGCAATCAGCTTAGACGTCTGGTTATCAAAGGTATAATCTGTACATCTCGTCAATGCGTACAAAAAATTTACATACCAAAGGTTGAATATGTCCCGATCGATCGTTGTAAAACGAGGCGTTCTCTATAAAATTAAAAATACACTGAATACACTGCAACCAAAAGAACTGCTTAAAAAGAGTAGAATAATTTCTTAATTGTTGCTGTGTCATCATTGCATTTTGCAAAACTGTGAAAGAAGCACGACGGTGTGACGTTTGGAAACCACGAACAAAGCATAAGTTTTATAACACCGGTCTTATAGCCAAACTTAAAATCGCATTTTATAAAGCCGCTACATTTTATAAGTTTGGAAATTGATCACGTGTGTGACTTATAGTGACGTCAATACGGCGTATAACTGCGATAAAATTTATAATTTCTATAAGTTTCATAAGTTGATTTATAGCGCAAACTAAAACTCGAAAAAAATTTATAAACTTATAAAAATACCACGTGACCTCCAAACGTGACGTAGATAAGACAGATAAGTTATTTAAATCAGATAAGTCGACTTATAAGACTTATGGCGCTAACTCCCTAATGTTTTGTTTCACAAGATTTATTTCCAGTGTAGTTGCTGCTAAATACAAATGTCTAATATACTATTTATAATAGACATCATGCAATACTAATTAAAACACGTGAGATTTATGATCTAAGGACAGCAGTGATAGCAATGTTCATTGAAATGTCGTTGATTGTCTCATCTGCACATGGTCTATTATATTCTACCGGTTGGTATGTTTGGCAATTACACACTTTTGTACATTCCATAGTTAACATGAATAACTGACTAATGGTAAGTATTTTATGTATTTTTATTACTCAGATTAAATTGTCAACTTGGAATCCGTTACACATTACAAACATTTCACAGGGAATGAGAAATATTAATTGACCGAACTTAAATGTATTGAATACAGAAACGAAACATCATAAAGAAGATTCTAAATTTTAATTGAAGTTTTAAGTCCTATTCTTTGCATGTTTTTTAAGTATTATAAAGTGGTGTGGTTTTTGATTGAAAATATTGTAATGCACGATTTCCCCTTTGGTTACCATGATTTATCTTGAACGTGTACTGATCTCTATAAATCGCTGTACTTAAACCCTTGTTAGTTGCACGGTGAGAAATGAAATGGGATTTTTGTTTGCGCAGTCCTTGCATTACAATACTGATGACGATTCAATGAAATAATTTATTCGCTCGCAATCAGTTAAAATTGTGTTATTATCTGGATTCACAGGGTACTAGAAGTAGAATTATCTTTGTCTGAACGACACAACGCTTCTCTAATCTCTACCGTTATGCTTATGTCTTTGGCCAATCTAATCAAAAGTTTAAATGGTTTATTTTATACTGTTGAGTGTGTTAACTACTGAAATATTGAGTCAGCAAAGTGAGCAATTATGTTGTATTGTTGAATAAGGGTAATATTTACCTCTGAAAGAGCGTTATTTTACAAGAGAGCACTTTCATTTTCCTGTATTCTAATCAATATTGTTTTGATATCAGTACATGGCAGTGTGGACACACATTGCTTCATTTTATATACTATCTATATAAATAGTATATCCCAGTTAATCAAGGAACATTAATTAGAAATGAGGGTTTGCAATATGTGAGTCAAATGTAATTGAGAAATAAACAGTTCTGTGGCGTAGGCGGTGTGGTGACTCGTGAAGTAGCACTAATTATACAGCATTCTGTGAAATTGCAAACTAAACTGACGATGTAATTGTAATACTAACGCAGATAGATAAGTGTTTAGAGATAAAGCAACATGTTTACAAAATATTAAGTACGGCAAGACTTAAGAACTAATGGAAACTCCATTTCCTTCATTGAATGAAGAATCAACGAGCTCAACGCAGTATTCATCAAGAGAAGCAGTCTTAATTGTGGTTTGCAGATAACTAGAGTTGTATTATGATGTACTGACTTTAGGATTAAGTAGGCAGTTAGCTTACATAGGTATTATTGTTTATATTGTCCGGATGGTTGCCTGAGTGTGATGATGTAGTCATCTAAACTTTCAAATACAAATCCCGAGAGAAATTCTATTTTTAATGGTTTTCTTAACAGGAAAGAAAAGTTACCTAAATAAGCGTAAATAAGACAAATGGCTATCTCTGTCATAGCAGTGTGCAACATGTGCTATAAATTAGAAATTAGCATTGACGTGCACACATACGATAATATTCAACGTTTATTACTCTAGCACACTTCCTCCCGTTCACTCTTTCTGGCTTCGTATCAATTTTAAATTACTCTTCATAGTCGACATGAAACCACGTAAAATAGAAATGCGTATTCTTCATGTCATACATTTAGTTGTAACTTTTAGATAAGAAAATCATTTGGTTGGTGATTTAGGACGATTGTTGCAAGTTGGCTTGCCATGTCCTATCTAATTTACAGGTACAATATGCATCACCGTTATATTCTAGATAAAAGTAGATTCTGAATATTTAAACACTTATATTTCGTGTACGTACCACGTAAGGTATATCGCCTATTATTACGCCTACTCCATTCCCTACCTACTTCACTAACCTATATAGTATTAGCCAAATAAAACTAACTGGTTTGGTTCCTGAAGGAAAGTATTTTTGTTCTGCATTGGGGCAGAATTCTTAAGAATGGTTAACAGACTATACTTCCGGATAACCAAACGGAAACGGACACACGGAGTATCTATCATAATTATAATCATAATGCTTTCTCTAAACAGTACAATGTAATACACCATCCCGTCGTTTCGATTCGGTTCTACTTCTACACTTGCCAACTAAACTTATGCTGTAATGCTATTTCTTGTTTGACAACTTTTCGAGCATTGTAACTAATATAACAATACAATGGGGACGGACGACATACTTGTCATTAGAACTTGTGCTATACAGAAAATGAAATTCTTTCCTTATGTTACTCTTCAATTGTACAGGGAATACACCTCGTTTCACTTATTTTGGGATCCTTCAGATCCCAACTTACATCCAAGTGTCCTAAATATTGGACTACCCTGTAAATACTATTTCTTTTCCAGCAAAGTAAGATTCCTCTATAGCTGCAAAGTTATGTCTGCCCTACATTTACTTTTTCACAAGTTTCGCAACACGGTCAGCAAAAAATCAGTTACAGAAATGTAGGAGTTTCCGAAATGCTTCTTCTCTTAACAAATCCTTTTTGATGAAGAGTATCTCTCAGTATCTAAATATTTAGCAGTGAGCAATAATTTATAAATTGACTTCCATAAAGTAAAACTTATCCACCACATTTGCACTGTGTATATCACTAAGAAACTTGAATGAGATTTAAGCTTACAATTCAATAAAGGTTAAAATTGGCTTTTAGGATTTTCAGTGGAAGTAGAGTTAGTCAACGTATGATTTCTATAAAAGAATTGATGCTGATACACAAAATTGAATTCATTAACAGTTTATTGCTGTTTTTACCTTATTCTGAGCGCTGTTTCGTTTCTGGATCATTATTTAAAAAGTGGATAAAATTAAAGGGTAAAAGCAATTTTTCATTTTTTCAAAACTATTGTCCCAACAAAATATCAGAACGGCGAATACACGAGCGTTGGATTTGACTTTTAAAAAGTTGAAGGCAAAAAGGTGTGGAAAGTCGAAGACTCTGATAGTCATAAAATGAGGAGGAAAGGTTTTCATCTTTAAGTACATGTATCTAAGTAATCTTAGTCTACAAAAACTTTGCTCTTCAGGTGCAAACATCACAGCCTCAAGGTTTCAGACTCGTAAAGCCACTTTTCAGCTGCGATTGCAACTAGGTATACGATCAGTACTGAGAAAACAGGTGTGCTTATTTACATTGTACATTAAATACGCATGAACTACATAGACTTAGGTAGTAATGGATATGCTAGTGTCAGTATAAAAGTGAATAAGATGAACACCTAAATCTTCTTTATAATATGCGCACATAAAAAATTGTTATTCCCACCGTTTGCGTTCATTCGATTCTCAGTTACACGGGGTCACTTAACATTTTGCTCTTTATTAGGTTAGGGTAGTTTTGTGTATCATAGTTGATTCAACTTTCCAAATAGTTCAAGCCACTTAAGCAAAGTATATTCACTAATAATAAAAATATCGAATAATATTATTGCTCATGTGACACTTTACAAATACAGAAATTATAATGTTTCCTTATTTTCTGAATGGTAATATGCAATGCAATTGTGTGCAACTATATACTATACAAATGTAAAGATTTTACTAAGCTAAACCACTATAAAAATGTATACAACTAGGTATAATATGGGAAAACTTTTCACTGCTTAATTCTTTGTGATTAATTTTTGAGTTCAGTCAGTCGGATATAATATTTTATTTGTGGCTATATTGTTGTAGATAAGAGTCATATAGATAAAAATGGAATAATTATAGGACAGCAGATTCACTTATTGTTGAATTGGAACAAAAAATAGGAAACTGTAATACTTAGATGTACAATAAGCATATGTTTGCTATCCGCAATTGTTTGAAATTTAAATCCTTCAGACAATAGATATAATAATATTATGTATTTACCGTGTAGATACCAATAGATAATGAATATTTTCAAAGGAAGACAGTGTGCAAGTACAAGGCCAAACAATAAAGCTTTTAATGCAATAAATGTGGGAACATGTTTCTATTTTTTCGTAATGTGCTTTGTAAATCACAGTGTATACCCATAATTATGTGATGATAATATCCTAGTAGGTTAGGTATACTATTTTCTATATAGTAAAGGAAAATGTAAGTATGCACATTTCATCTGTTTTTTTCAAAAGGATGCACTTAATTTTTTAAGCGACAAACAAAATATTAAAAAGCCGTCTCATCTCTACAATAGTGTTAGCATACTTATAATTAGGACAATTTCTGGTAGGTAAAAGATTGTTTGAATAAAAAATAATTTTTAGACACAATTATAGGCTATTTAATTCCCCATTAGTGCATATTTCTTAGGCAGCATGTGTATATAAGTACATGCAGATATGTCAGGACACAGATATGGCAGGTAGTGTATATGAATGTGAAAGATACACAACAAGACCTTGTTAACACAGAATGTCAATATTGATTTGCTAAACTTAGAAAAACCGTTAGAGAGTATAGCTTAGCTTTGTGCTAAGAGAAATAATGACAGCTTCCAATTCCAGTCCAAACGAAATGCTAACCGGCATTTTAATACCTACTTAAGCAATGCTAAATGATTGTTCATTGCATACATTTATCAACAAAATACTTCTGCACAACATTTCGAGTTAAATTTTTATACTTCTAAAGCAGTAATAATTGTATTTTCCATTTTATCACACATTATTAGTAAAATAATTATTTCCTTTAAAAGGATTAAGATATCTGCAATGGAGCCGGTATTCAATGTAGTCTGCTAAAATATTTTTCATGCAAAAAGGTCAATCCAATAATAAACAGGATTGTACCATGCTGCCATGCGTGTGGTAGACTGAGTTCGTAATATAATGTAACAGTCTATATATATTTATATATGTGCAATATTATATGCATGCCAGTAGTGAATGTACTTCTTATATCAACTAGGCCAAACTTTTAAGTACCTAAAGGAAGGACTCAAATAATTTATACGAAAAACTGCATATAAAATTTGGACGGGATGTACAAGCCGATTTATGCGGAGGACAATAGTGAGCTTAAATATATTAAATTGCCAAGAAACCTTACAAAATGAAGGCTTATAGGAGTTTAGACATAACGGACTTAATTTATCATCATTGTTTCCCTATCTGAAGGAAATAGTACGCTTTTCTATTACTTTGTTTGCCATTATCATTGATATCGCTCTACAAAGGGTGGCAAGAGAACATGGGACCAGTTTTTCATCAAATTTTAATGTTACAAAGAAATTTTTTTATTGTGATTAGTACGCTCTACATGATAGCCCTGATTCTTGGCTACAGCCCTGCACCTCTTTTTCCAACTTTCAAACACTTTACTGACCATGGCAGCATCCACGCTGTTCCATTCATCGTTCAATACTTTCCAAAGTCCTTCTAAAGTTGTAGCTTTTCTTTGGAATGCCCTCTGCTTAAGCCAGCCGAAACCGAAAAAGTCCAGGGGTGATATATCCGGTGATTTAACAGGAATTTCTTGATTTGGAATGAGGGTTATTCCATTGATTTCATGTTGTTCCTTAGCGTACTGCTGAGTTTTCTTAGCAGTGTGACTGGACGCCTTGTCGTGGTGAATGAAGACTTTGTTTTCTTCCCCAGAATAAAGGTTTGGGACATGAATGGTCATTAAAGGTTTCAAAACGGTGTCCCGGTATACCTCGGAGTTTATCTTCGCGTTTCCTTGTATTTTCATCAGTGGTAAAACTCCTCTGCCACTTATTGCTCCTACTACCATCATTTGCTTTCCATAGCTTTCTCTGGTTTCGCATACCCATCTTTCTGGTACGTCATTTCCTTTTTTTACGTAACAGATTTTCCTTTTCCCATTACAGTCGTCCACCCTGAAGAGTGCTTCGTCTAATGTGACCATATACTCCCACTTTTCACCTGATAGATGACCCTCGTACAGCTTTCTTGCATTTGTCTTCCGGTTTTGAACATGTGAAAGTTGAAGGGCGTGGTTTTTTGATTTTTTTCGAATGATCTTCCCCAAATCAGTTTGTATTGCTTTCATAACTGTTGTATGGGATGTTTTCAACTGTTTTGCCATCTGTCTTACACTTTTTGGGTTTTCTTTGTCTGTCATATTGTTGAGCTTTCTTAAAAAGTCAGAATTCCTTACTTTCTTAGTGTACACTTTCGGAGGTGTAGAATGTCCCAACGCTTTTGCTTGACGTCTAATTCCGTTGCAATGTATAATATTATGCACTAAAGTCTTACTGATGTCATACCCAGCAGTTTTTACTCGCGCAACAATCTCTCTTTCACTAGAACCTTCTTCGGAAAACACTTTCACCAGCTCTGCTACTACAGGAGGGTACTTCGGGGGCATTTTAAAGTTTTAGCAAAAAATATTTCGTACACAATTTAAAAAATAGTTAGTACTCAACTACATTTGATCAACTGGTTTCAAAAAATTAGCGCGTTTGAGTAATTGCAGAAAATAGGGTGGTCGCATGTTCTATTGCCACCCTTTGTATAGCTCTACTTCTTGTGGTTTACTATAAACTATATTGCGTGTAATTCGAGAGAACATTCCAAAAGAACAGTTTATAGTGAAGAATAAATCTGTTGTGAGTCTCATGGTATAACAGAATCACAGGACCACACCGGTCACAGATGTCAAACTAGTTCTATACGCTAAAAGATCGTTTTTCTGGGCATCAAATTAAATTTCAACTGTAATGCGGTGACATATAACTGCATAAAAGCACTACGCAAAGCAAATGTACAGAATTATGAACCAAGGCTGGAAACCAACTTGGAGATACTCATGTCAATCTTTGATAATTTATTGCGCAATTGTAATTTTTTACTTTAACGTTATTTTGGCAAGTTTTCATTTCCTTTCGTCTGTATACTAAAGTGTGCAATAAAGGATTCAATTCTCTTCCTTTTGTTTCCTTTAACTTTTTCGATGTCTCAACTAATTCAAAGTTTGTGACAGCTGAAAGCAATCACAAATTGTAGCTCTTAGTGATGGTGGACATTCATTTGTTTTTTTCGGTTGTCACGGCAGAATTAAATTGCAGTGATTAATTTCCGCTGCCGGTTTCATTGTGGCAGAAGTCATCCAATTTTGTTTTCGTTGTCCAATCAATCTCGAATTACAATCCGAGCTTTGAACCTGAATTGCATGTATTTGTAGACCATAATTCAGTGGGAAAAATTCAGTTACGTTAGGTTGACTATTACCAAGTGCAAAATTGGATTTTCCGTGGGAAACAACTTTGAAGTGGAAAACAACAATGAAATAGTTGTTCTTGATTGGCGCACAAATGGTTTCAGGATAAAATAAACTATTCTCTTAATATCAAATTTCTACTTTGAAAAAATGATTGAATTTATTACTTGTATATCAGTCTCTTTGTCTATAATCAGAAAACTCAACAACCAGTTGGATTTGTATGTACCTTATTTAATATGGAAATTCTTGCCGTAGCATTTATTCCAGTAGGATCTCAGAATAGGCAAAACTATTTTATCATGTTGCAATATTTCACTCTAAATTTAAACGTAAACTCAAATTGTAGGACTTATTACGCGATTATGTTGCCATGCTTCATTTTAATTTCATAATTAATGGATCCGTAGAACTAGTCAGATATTGTTTCTAGCATAACATTGGAAAGAAGAAATAATCCTGGTAGATAATTATTATTCTTAGCTTGTAATGCGCAACTCAGCATGATTTAATGGAAATTCTTAACAATTCTCATTGCTTTACTTAGAAAATTATTTGCAAATGAGATAGTCCAGCCTTGAGACATTTCTTCGCCCATGAATACAAATGCCTACATCATCAGAACCAGAGCTGTTAATACGTATAGGTTCTAGGTCCTACAGTAGATGTTACATATTTTATCAAGTTTCTGTAATGAAAGCAGACTAACTCCGTTAAAATCGGTCTTGAAAAGTATGAATAAATACAAACGTTCCGCAAACTTCTTATTTATGACCGTATACTAATTACGCTGCTACTACCTAGTTTCAATAGCACTTACATTATTCGAATAATTAGGAAGCGACATGACATTGAGTCTATTTAATGAACTTAGCTTTAATGTAACCATAAATATGCTATGATTATCTAGAGTGTACGGATGGGTTTGAAATTCAGACATGCTATAGTCAAACACGGTAAGGGTACAATACAATTGTTGCCTTCTGTTAATTTTTGACTGGACTCACTTATATAGTTAAAGTAGCAAATGACTTTTTCAATTATTCATTTGACCATGTTTCTTTTTTAGATTACTCTGCAGTTGGCGTGCACAAGACTGGAAGCGACGCAAAAAAGTTTGCCCGGATTTAACGAAGTAGAGAATTGTAAGTACGCATTGCCATCAACCAAATTCTTCTCCGTAGTAAACTGCCGTGTCGTAGAAGTCTAATTAATGCATGTAGAACAATTTCTGTGGCGATAAAAAGAAAATTAATATGACAAGGCAGAGACCGTAACCCGAATTTGATTTATGTCATTTAGATCGACCTTTGATTCACCATGGGAAAACACGACCCAATACTACGCGACACATTTAGCTTCAATGGCTCACCTTATTCGGTTTTCTTGTACCACCATCAAATCACTTGGTGTCCTCAAAAGAGTGGTTAGTAATTCATTCAATTTTACTAAACATCATTAAATAAACCAGTATACTTCAATCAAGTAGAATTAAGTTGGCTCCTGGAGGTTTGTAGATTATACGCTTATAAACAAATTTATTACACTTCACTTATAGTATACTATAGTTAGTTCGTGTCGTACCTTACAAGTTATAAAAATATCCTCCTACGTAAGTTATGAATCATCCTGTGCCACAAACACGATAATTAAGAAAAACATATTGACTTGTGTGACTGAAAAAATTATGTAAGATAGCGCAGACAGTTCTCCATTCACTTTACGCATAGGATTTATAATGCACTTTGCAATGAATTATGCTTTATGAAATCGGACTCATTTCCTGAAGGCAAAATGGAGGGATCTTAACATTTGTTTTTGCCTATACCAGTTCATGTTATGTCATTAATTTTTCTTTTTTGTGAAATAACATTCAGTGTAGGTAGGACGATAAGTTAGAAAGGAACCAATAGTTTCCCATTTCAAAGGAATCTGGAGTAGTCTCAAGTCTTAGTACTTTGCTTAATCAAATAGTTGAGATTGTTCAACCATGCTTAGAATTAGAATGCATAAATCATTTGCGATAGTGAGACGGGAAAAGTGAGAATTGCTCTTCTGAATGAGCACTTGTCATTTGGATGCTCCATCGCCTTTTCTAATAGAGTTCGCCAAAGATGAGAACATCTTGGCTTCACACAAACACAAATAAAACAAAGCCAAAGGCCTGGATGCTTGTGTTGATGCAACGGACAAAGAATTGCATTGAACTACTCTAAGCTAATTAATGTGCGTAATGAAAAACAAGGTTTGTCAATAGAAAGATTCAATTTGTAACTTGAGCCGACGCCAAAACGCCAATCTGCCCGAAATCGAACACTTGCGCTTTTATTGTCCGAAACGAATTACTTTGAGAGATGATATTTTATGTGTACTGTACACAGTCTCACTTTCATGGCACTACTCCTATCTGCCTTGAACTGCATTTATATTTCATTACTCTTCTGGTATAACATATAATGAAAAACTATTGCATTGTCATTGCTTGACATTGACTAATGTCAACCCAGAACCTTCTCTCTATATAAGCTATACTTAACTCTAGGAATAATTGTATCCAGAAAGTGAACATGTGCAGTAGTGAATAGTGACAATCCTATTACCATGCCATATGCAAGTCAAAACTTATCTCTCATTTTCATTTGATGGCATGAAACTCAGGAAGTGTTATTACAGATACATAAAACATGCTTATACTACAGTATTCTAATTCGTGCACACGAAATTGTTTTCATGCGTGCACCTGCACGAAATGCAAGTCCATGAAATGCACAAAATGCATGAATATAGACTATATTTAGTCATTTTATCAATGATCTATTCCTGCATTTCATGCATTTTGTGCACTGCACATTGTCCTTTTCATGTGTGCAGTGTGCACTATGCATTACATGCAGTACATCTGCATGTTATGTATATATTATGTGCGTAAAGGTGATTGAGAGAATTGTTTGATTGGTAGAATTTTCTATGGTTTTAAATGCAAATAATTTCTTTTCTATAATAGATAAAGACATGAAATTTGCTACACAAATTCATACTCATATAAATAATGTTTTCATCAAAGTTCTTTCACCTGGATAGCTATTACAGGAAAGAAATTATTTACTTATGAATTCAAAAATGAAAATTTTTGCTGAATGTTATAAATAAACATTTATAATTTCTATCCAGGTGAAATTTAGTGACGACATTACCTATATGAGTATAAATTAGTATAGTAAATTGCATGTCTTCATCTATTACAAAAAATAGGTATTTGCATTTAAATGCAGAAAATTCTGTCAATCACTAAATCCTCAGAATAACTCTGACATATGCACTACATCCAGTACCTGCCAGTAGACTGTTTTCATACCCATATCCATAGTATACTTGCAGACTACAGCTATTAAAGTAGACTCACTACTTACATAGTAATTTCACGCACGCTATCAAATCCCCATCATTGTACTTTTACATAACGATATATGTTGAAATGGTGATGTAACTGAAGAGTCTGCGTTTGTTAAACGAAAGTAAAAATTTATCATTTAAAGGTTTTTGAGCATTTTGTTTAGAAGTCGTTAATGCAACGTTAAAAAAAGAAAAATTTCGTTTTAATGATGTAAATTTAAGTTTCAGTTCATGTAATTGTTCGTTATAGGAAAATTTCATTATAGTATTTAATTTTTCGTTGTAGTATTTAATTTTGTGTTATAGTACGTACTTTTTCTTAATAGTATTTAATTTTGTGTTATAGTACGTACTTTTTCTTAATAGTATTTAATTTGGTGTTATAGTACGTACTTTTTCGTAGTAGTATTTAATTTTGTGTTATAGTTATGGTAAGCAATATTTTCATTCATAGTGAAACTACGGTCGTTTAGTAGTTACATTTCCTTTTTTATAACGACACATTAAAATTAAGTCTTTGTATGGTAACAATATTGATTAAGCCTTTAAAAAGTGTAGAATTTAAATACAGTATAGTCATATATTTAGATAGCTCCTCTAGATGTATATTCCTAAATCCATGAAATTTCTGTTTGTGATTTGCTAAGTTTTGAAATATGTTTTTTGCTTTCAGGTGGAGAAGATATGTCAGAATGGATGAACGCAAAACTGAGGGATATAGTTGCCGTAGAAATACTCTGTAGGAACAATAATGAGACTAAATCTGTAAGGGAGCGTTGTTGTTACCCTCTGAGGGACAAACCTGTGCCGTCTCAATGTCTTGTTATTCACTATGCTCAAAGAAAGAAAAATTCAGAAGATTGGTGTATGATGAAATTACAAATGGCTCATGATGATTATTCTTTGCTCAACAATTGGTTATCTGCCCTTCAGTCCGGTCTCAATGGTACCAAACTATACCTATTGCTATACATATTTTTGGGCCAATGCGCAATTGTACTAAACCGTTAAACATTTAAACTTAAATTTCAGAGTTGAAGTACCGACCGAAGAATCTACTATTTTTTATAAATCCTTGGGGAGGTAAGAGGAAAGCTGTATCCATATTCGAGCGACAAGTGAAACCTATTTTAGAAGTGGGAGATGTGAAATGGACGGTTGTTCACACACAAAGGCGTAATCATGCAACTGAATATTTGGCCTCAATGAGTCAGGAAAGACTTCTGGAGTATGACGTTGTAGTTGGAGTTGGTGGGGACGGAACTATTTGTGAAGTGGTACGCTGACATTACAAAAACAAGATTAGAATCCTTGAGATTTAATTATTCGGTACTAAAACGTTGTTTTGGGTGTGTATATAGGTTAGTGGACTATTGACACGTGGATTTTCATCCTCTGTGTCCCTAGACGAGAGTGATTTGAAAGAAGCTGCATTGCCGGTGGCTGTAATACCGGCAGGATCCAGTAATGCGTTAGCCCATACTTTGCATGGAACGGGGGATCCGAAAACTGCTGCAATTCATATCATTCTGGGAGGCACTCTTCCACTGGACGTCGGTGCTATACATACACATTCTGGAATTAGTAGATTTATAGTGGGACAAATGTCTTACGGGCATTTGGCAGACACTATGCTTTATTCTGAGAATTTACGGTGGATGGGACCTAAGAGATACGACTACGCTGGTGAGATTATCGTTCTAAGCGTCATTATAAATTATAATTGTGGGCCAAGAGTCACTAAGTATAGAAATTGGAGAACAGCGGAGGAAAGGAATTCGGATTAAGGAATTTAATGTAGGTTAGGGTAATTTATCGGTTTACAATTCTGTTAATCTGGAAAACATCGATATTTTGTTAAATACACAAAGGACTGCGCAAGTTTCTGGGACACGCAACTTACGAAGGCAGTGTGGATATGAGGGTAGCTGTAGATGACTATCGTAAAGTTCCGACACAATGTGCTGGAGGAAACGGTTGTGAAGATTGCATTGCAGCATCGAAATCCGAAAGACCGGTTGGAGAGTGGAAAAGAGTGGAGGGTCGTTTTCTTGGAATATCTGGAGCAAACATCAGCTGCCGGTGCGCACTCTCTCCGCTAGGAATTGCTCCCTTTGCTCATCTCTCCGACGGTCACATTGATCTGATCCTCATAAGAAAGGCTTCCCGGCTCAATCACCTCCGGTATTTGCTTAGAACGGGAGGAGATAGTCGCAGAGCGGTAATGGACTCACTCTTTGACCTTTAGCATTTCTTTTGAGCATTTCCTCACTCCAGTTTCTTTTGCACAGTTCGCCTTGCCTTTTGTGGAGCGGTATCGCGTGGACGAATTCATATTCACCCCGATGCAATGTTGTGGGACTACTCTGGGGACGGAATCCACGGGAGGAATAACCTCTGTGGACGGTGGCAGCTCCTCTTCGATTTCTGCTTGCGGATGTGATGCAAGACAACAGAAGAAGAACCATAGTTTGTGGAACTGTGATGGAGAACTGTTTTATCAGCCTTCTGTCAGGGTTTCCGTTCACAAAAACTTGGTTCGCATAATGGCACGGACTCAAACAGACGTTTACGTCACTCTGCATCAAAACTCACAGTCAGTTCTCTCAAATTCTGATGTGCCACGAAGTAGTACTACTCTGTCGGATAGCACTTTGAATTCCATTCTTAGTAACTCATTGGAAAGTCCTGTAGAAGACGAGACTATTGTCCATCCATAGGAAAACAAGTTATAGTGATATATTCACGTAATAATTAGTAGGTAGATATTAATGGAAGAAGTGACTCTCATCCGAACCAATTTATCTGACAGTATTTCAGTATTGCTAATTAAAACACAAAGAACCTACTAATTATACGTAGTACAGATATTGTAGCAGTTAACAATTTCTAATGTGTATGTCCGGCTATGATGGGGCCATCACCGAATATGGGCTGACTAATTTGGGGAAACTAAGTATACCTACTTGCCTAAACTAGTCTAGTCTCTAAACATTAACTTTGTTACTATATCTCATAAAAGCGTCAAAATCCACAAGGTTGTGATTTTATGAGCCAAAAGCACTGTTGAGCTCCTCGTACAAGCTCAGGAATTTAAATATCTAGCCCTAGATTAATTTAAAACTACTTTATCCATTATATCATCTTTGTGTATCTTCGTGTCCTCAGTCATCTTCTCAAACAGATTTTTCTATTTTATTTTTATTGCGTAGAACAATATACTTAGGTGCAGGTGTCGGCTTACCTTTCTAATTCGTTTAACCATTAATGATATTTTTCAATATTATGTACCTAATAGTATGAGTAGTCAGTTCATATTCATATACTATACTGCAGTCCCGCTTTAGTATTTCAAAATATTAATCATTATTATGTGCCTACTGATCGATAACAGTAGATAGACAATGACATTACAATAAGTATTAAATACTACATCTATACTATACTGACAAATGGTATTATGACTCATTTGTCCTACGCTATGTCCGAGGTATTTTATAAGTTTATAATTGCCACCGTAATTATAAAAACGTTTCTCAAATTCATTCCTTTTCTTTTTATATGCTTCATATTATATTATATGTGTATTGTGTGACTGATTTAAAAATATCTTAATATTGTCTTAACTAGCGTAATTAAGTTGAGCATTTAATTTTTCTTGAATGTGTGGGAGTACCCAAATTGGAATTATCATACCTACAATAGGTATTACTATGATTTCAGAACTTTTTACTTATCGTTAAGAAAGCACGACATGCTTTCTGAGTTACAGCACACACATTGTGTTGTATCAGGAGTACATACTTACAGACATCAAAATAGATTGGCTGTTTTGTTATTAGCACAAACTACGAATAGTTATCACAAATCATTGACAAAATTCAGTAGCAATTCAGAACTACTGGTTTTCTAATGGCGCTATTCAGTTCACTACATCTGTAGCTGTGTTACATTTTTGTGCAGTACTCACATCTTTCAATTGTAATGAAAAGACTTTCAAATATATGTAAATTTAAAATAATTGTAGCTTTATCTAAAATTAAGTGAAAAACAATTTTGTCGGTGTTTACTTATCAATTGTACTGTTAATTGGCAATCAAATCAAATATTAAAAAGACAAAACTGGTATATCCATTTGCATGGTGAAAATCTGGCTCCGGCAGACTAGAGAAATAGCGAACCAAACTTAGTGTGTAAATGTATTTTCATTTTGTGAAGTAGGAAGTATTACATTTAAACGAGTTCCTCGTTATATTGGAAATCTGAATGGCTTCCACCTCCATCCGAGATATATCTTTCACAATAAGGTTATAAACCTTATTTTTATTTACCAGAAGGACACAAGCAATTTGGCGTAGAAGTTACCAGACAAGATTTTCTTCACGGAAACAACCGATAAAAGGTGCTAATTACACTATTCATAGTAAAGCCATTAACTACGAAATTTATCAATTGTAAGCTTAATAAGCAAAAATGGATTACTAGCTTAAAATTAAAAACCACGACGACTATTTCCCTTAATTTTTTCAAATTAAAATTAAAGAAAATTTTAGCTACTGATCTTGTCAATGTCATAGCATTGAAGCTATTTAAATTTGACAAAATAAATAAGAAATCTACTTCAAGGAAGTCAATATCAATTTTCATTTAATAATTACATGGATGATATCCCAATTTCTTTAGTAGAGTTTGGATTTCCGAAAACCCTTAAAATTAATTTTACATCAGTATTTGCAACGGTAGCAATATGTGGTGTGAAAAATGTTGACTATTGACGCATCAGTATGATGTATGTGAGGATATGATGCTAAGATACTATATTGTGGTATCTCTTGTTGACTTGTCATGTTAAATTTAGGTAATTAAACTAAATTGTAAATGTGCATGTGCCTAAGAAGTGATAAACCAAACTCAACTTGTCAGTTTGATATGGTATTTTCATAGAAATGTGATGGTCAGTTAGTGATAGTCATGATGAATGTATGTTTATAGTTGTTTTGGAAATTGTAAGCACCAACCAGTACGTACTTCAGTATTAGTGTAATATTTTTCCTTAAGTTAAATTTTTCTATTTCAGGCAGTGCCTGTTAACTATAAAGACGAAGCTGACGAAATTTATATCGTTTTGGCTGGATTAGTTATGATGTACGTTAGCAAAAAGTGGTGGCTAACTAGTAATATTTTGTTTAAGTTTATAAACGTACGCTCCTTTTATACTAACAGCAAAATTCTCTGTATGTATGTAATTATTTTGAACACACGAAATTTTCAAAAATTATTTCCACAAGTTTTTCAGATTATGTTACTGGAAAATTAAAATGCATAAAATAAGCTATGTCCGAAAAATCGTCAATTTTACACATTCACAACGTTCATTAACTGTAGATAATTTCTATTTGCGATAATAAATTACATATTATTGTCTTTACATAAATAATTATTAAATATTTACTTTTTACATCTTATTAAGGAAGCCAGTCCATCAAAGTCCATGTTTTCTAAGGGTATTCCGTTTTTAGTCGCCTTTGCTACCAATATATGGTTTACTGTATCACTGAAACTTTCAGTTACCAAATGGGGCTTCTCTGATGGAATTTTTCTCTCATCTCCCTCCAAATATTTTCCTGTTTTTACGAGAACTCCCGTTATTCCTACTGCCATTGCTCCCAGCACATCATCTGTAACATCCTTAACCAGTCTAATATTGTATTTTTAAATTGCTACTAAAAATGCATGCATCTGTTTTTCATATGCAAGGTATAACTTACATCTCCAATCATAACAGCATCATTAGGCGTACAATTACTAAGACTATTTAATGCTCCCATAAAAAAATCTTCCGTAGGTTTTCCAATAATTTTAGCTTGTTTACCAGTGGCATACTCCAAGGAAGCAATAAATGGACCAGGTCCTAATGCCAGTCCGTCTTTTTTAGCATAATACTTCCCTTTATGAATGGCAACAATACTTGCGCCTTGCAAAATTTGCCTATATGTTATGGTAATCACTTTATAGAGAGAGAGTAAAGAAAATGCAAATACTGGTAATTAATATTCTGTCAGTTATTCGTATCTGAAATACCGGAAAGCAATGTTTAAATCTTCGTAATTAAACTTTGTTGGAGCCAATCCAACCACAACAGCTTCCGGTTTGGAAACATCAGTTGGGATACCGATAAAATCTTCTTTTGCACAGTCCTCCACTAACAAATTTGCAGAATGATCTGATAATAAAAATGAAGAAACTTTATAGTAGGGATGACATGGTCTCCAAATGTCTACCATTCATATTACATGACTTAAGTTTAATATTTTACTATTGTTCTTTAAATAATTCGCAGCTGCAGTTAGCGATGTGAATATTTCTTCTATATTGAGCACAAAACCTATGCTCTGAAGTTTTTCATACAAAATTCTCTTAGACTCTTTTGTTGTGTTTGTAACAAACTTTATTTGCAATCCTGCTTCCCGAAGTCTGTAAGAGAAAATATAACGTATTTAAAATTAATGACTTGTGTTATTAATTAAATAACTACAAGTTTTATGACCCTCGTAATTAATTTTTAATAATTGCCGAACAAATAAAAACACCTTCTTAAACTACTGATGGCATCGCTCGTCTCTTCATTTTCAATATGTAAAGTTCCGCTTAGGTCTATCAGTGCCGCAGTTTTAGTACCTAGCGAGTCCTTATAGACATTTCCTGCAGATCTCCAAAATTCTAATGTATCTCTAGATTGGTCCATGCTATGAACAAAGCGTGATCTCCCACAATGCAATCTTTTGAAATAACTGCACAGAAACTTGAAATCCAAAATTGGAAGCAACCGTTGGTTCATAAGAGAAGATGGCGTTACCAAAACACTTGCTAATTTGACACGGGTTATCTGAAAGACAACAAATTTTCAATAGTATTGAATACTGAATTTGCACTACTAAAGATAACGAAATGGGCAACTTGATATTACACGCTATATTGCTAAAAACATTGAAAAGAAAAAAATTGTAAAGGAGACTCAGAGACTTGCAACCTGCAAGAAAAAAATTGAATAATAATTCTTTTCTGCTTGAAAAGTTATTTTGGTGTTATTTCGTGTTTTCCTGTTAATCAACTAAGGTTAAACTACGTACTACGGTATTGTTCCTTGCAATCGCTATATTATGATAAATAATGTAACAGAATACCTTATAGTTCCTTACATGTAATAAAGATTTATCTTTTAAAGGCCAATTTGTCAGATGTCAAATGACAATCAATGGGAAATTCTGGGAAATTGATTTCACAATTACTTTCCATTTCCTCGCTAAATTTCAAATTCGGTATTTAGCGGTTCTAAAAGAAAAGAATTGTGATCAACTAAAGTGTGCGCTACATTTCAAGATTTCGCCATTACGCAGAAACTATCACATTGGATCGGACCTTTGGAGCAGAGCAGACCACCGTCGGTTTTGGTTCAGCAAAATTCCAATTACTTTTTTATAGTCTAAAATACTCTATCCTAAAGTCAAAAAAGGTTCAATTAATTCCTCAAAGCTCTTCAATCCAGCAAGGTAGCTATTTCATTTTCAATTAATGTATTGTGGTTTGGAATTTTTAGCTTTGTGGGTTGGTCATTGGTGACTGGTACCTTTAGTAATATCATTTCTAAAGTAAAATATGCTTATTTTTCATTATTATTAGGATGTACAATTAGCATTCCACGATACACGTTGTATTTTAGCTTCCGCATCGCTGACTATACTTGTAAGATACTGTTCGTATTGTGGATTGATGTCGAAAACGAATATTTTTCAACTCATTTTATATTAAGCAAAAATCACAAATTATCTATTGAAGACAAATTGTACAACTTTTTAATATTGTTTATAGTGAAATGTATTACAAATGAAGAATTTGACCAATTTGAATACATTTTAGTGTAATCAATTTTATATAAAGAGATCGATTTGGCACTAATAAATTTTTCTGATAGTAGCGGTTTGTGGCCAGCGTATAATTATGTTAAGTCATATAAAGTCATAAGATTCGCAAGTATATAAATGAGGTACGTAAATTTTTGGTTTCTTGGTTTTCCCAATGTATTTCCACTACTTCCGTAGAGGATTGGAAAGGACATGAAAAAATGGAATCTTTAGAATTTTGAATCATCTGTGGAACACAACCTTTTTAGGAGAACAAGGGAACCGAAAATTTACATACCTAGAAACCCCGATGGTCAAACCACAGATGTAGATATACTAATTACTCAAAACCAAAATGCCAAAGGCATACTATTTGTAACTTTTTGCGTTATTGCATATATATATAGAGGTGTTGAACCATGGTTTTTAATCGATATTCACCGTTTGTTATTAATTATCTATTAAAAAACAAATTGTAAGCCAGTTCAAAAAAGTCTAAGAACTCTCGTAAATAACCAAATGTTTTACTTATAACTTATAAAGCTTGCAGTTATTTTTCTCCATTCTGGTGTCTTATTTTATTCTCAGCCGCAGTTAATACTCTGCCATGCCATGGGAAAAAATATCCCAAAATTTCGAATTCATGGACAACAATTTTAGTTATTTATTTTATTTTATTAATAAATGACGTTCCTCTCGAGCTTTTGTCCGTGGAGTCGGAATTTTACTACGTTTCACATGTGCTTTACAACTACTTATTCAAATGTAGTAACAACAACATGTAGTTGATTCAGTAACCTTAAAGTACAAGGTACTTACTTAGTACTTAGTATCGGTTATGTACTTAGTACATAACCGATTTTGAGAAAGGCAAATTATTCTAGAAATTGGATTAATTTCAAACTTGAATACTACATTAAACTTACATTACAAGTACATGTTAAATGAAAAACTTGGGTTTCGAAAACTTCTTTCCATTCAACAAAGACTTGCTAAATATGTGATTTGCCTACTTACTGAAATATTATTTATCTTAATAAAACTGTCTAAAATAGCTGTACGTAATATTAATAATTATCAAAAGAAACTGCATGAGGAGTACTTTGTCAATAATATAAATTGGAGTTCGCTAGATTATTTCACCTAAGAGGGATTTGAGAGAGGGGAAGGGGGAGGTGGAAGCTCTTCTGAATTTTACTTTACTTATAACGGCAATAAGAATCAATAATTCTAATAAACGAAAAACTGAAGTCTGTTGGAATTTTTCTTCAGTATATATTATTATTCGACATAGAATGTTTAGATACATGCTTTATTTAAATAATTTGGTTAGCCAAGATGAATTTCAATTTGAACTATAAATGTTTTGCTTTTATAAATTGTTCTGAGTCAGTTATGGGTTTTTCAATTAAAATTTGTTCCAAGATTGTGTTTCACGGTAATTTTAAAGTGAATATTAATATTACTCGGTTATTGCATTGACCATTTTGTAAAAAGAAATTCTCAAATGTGTGCTGTGGTGACCCTTCTGTAGTCGGAATATTATCAGAAGCAAGGAATCTTTCATGGTAGATTAGTTTTATGATTAATATATAAAATTTCGATTATATATTCTCCACAAGTATTTAAGTTTGTTAATTATTTTGTTTATGAAACTTGATTTTAGGTAAAATGGCCGGCGGAGATGAAGCTCTTGAAGCGCAACTGAAAGGCTTAAGCAAACATTTTAATGCAGTCACAGTTCGAGGCAGAGCAAATGTACGACTTTTGGAAATATTTTATGAATAATACCATGGGTGTGAAAAACGGTGACATTGAAAATGTTTTGATTTAAAGGTTGCAAAGGCCACTTATGCCGCAGTTGGAGGTCTTATTCTGTTCTTTACTTTGAAGCCGAAGAGGAAACCTGCACCAGCAAAATAGATAATGTGAGTAGTGAATTGGAGAAATACAACCCCTAATTACTACAATATATATAAAACGCTATTTAAAGCTAGAATGCCCATGTAAATCGTCGTTCAGTTTTTGCCATTTACATGGCATAATTTGTATCCAATGTAAATGAAAAAATAAAGTAGTCAAGTTATTATGTTCTAGTAATTAAAGTTTGTTAGTGCATCATTGCAATTCATTTATCATTTGAACAGCTCTAATTCTCTGAGCACACCAATATGCCTGAAATTGGAGTACAGCACACCATAAAATTAAAGAGCTCTCAGAAGGAAAGAAGTAAAATTTTGTTAGAATTGTATTATACAATAAATGTGAAAGGAGTTATAGGAGTTTTTGTTGCTAAGCATGCAGTAATTAAATTTTAAAGATGAGATGTGATATTTTAGATCTTCTAACTTTTCTTGCTTTGCTTGTGATATGCTACTTTAAAGCTATATTTGCTTAACAATTAGGTCAATTAAAGTTCTTTGCGACAGAGTTATATGTACGCAAGGTATATAAGGGATAAAATGAATGGGAAACAATGCAATAACAAAAACCTAATTTAAAATGGAGCTTTTAGATTGAATTAGCCAGTAGCAGTCCTCTGGAAGTAAAATTTTAAGAGGATTTAATCATTAAAAGTAGGGTAATATGACTTTATTTCAATCGTCATGAAGAACATCTGCTTTATTCTTACTCAGACGCCTTACAAAATTAACAAATCTTATATTTAATAATAAAGCAATATATTTAAATCCAAATACCATATTTTTCACGCTCTTTATTTGGATGTGCTGAAAGTGGATATAAATGTCCCATGAAGAAATTACGGTGATCTGGGGGATTATTCCTCCAGAGCGACTCAAAATTTATTACACACATTATTTGTTGCAGCAAATGTTTAAATAAATATGTCCAACAGTTTAATTTCTTGTAATGCACCCTCATTCTACTTATCAATCATCCACTCTTCAATTAGTTTAATCGAATATTAATATTAATATCGAATCGAATATCAATTTGTTTTATCTACTGTGATTTGTTTATAAACAATTCACACTTTTCGCACAGAAATGTGCCATTGTACGATCAATATGTAGTGCATGAATGTGCATTATGTGCGCAGACAATCTCTAAAATAGTCCAAGTTAGATGAAAAGCCTTTTTATAAAGCTATAAAGCTATAAAGAAAGCTATAAAACCAACATTTGGCAAATTAAAAGTGAAATGTTAGTATAGACTGAATTAGTCATTCATGTCCTTTAAATCCAGATCATTAACAACAATTCTGAAATATTCATTATTTTATTGGATTACTAATTACTTTGATTTCTAGTAGATTATAATTTTAATGCTTGCCCTTATGTTGAATGGAAAGTGATCATTCAATAATGGAATTTATTTTTATACTATCAGAATGAAATTAGATTTTAGTCAATTTCAATGCTCTGCCTTTGGGTAAGGCTTACTATTTACGGTCGTAGGTAAACGCTTGTCTGTCTCTAAAGTATTTAAATTTATCAGGTCGCTTATCTTTATCAGGTTAAATAATTTTGATACTGTGTATAAATCGGATTTCTTATACAGTACACGTAAGAGACATTAGATAAATATATGCTCCCAATTGTACAGTGAAATCCCAATGCATACATGGAGTTAATTAAACTGAGTAATTGTACAAGTATAGATTAGATACATAGCAAAAACCATTTTTCAAGGTTAAGTATAATATTCATATTGCCAGATGCCACTTCACTGTTAAACTGGAATAACACTTGCGACTTGCCTGCTTGTGCTTCATTCATTACAAATAATTCCTATTTTCTGCCTGGCGTGTCAGTTTCATTCTAACTGAATCGGCAGCAGAGTTCTGGTAAATTCGTTTTGGTTGTTTTTAAGAATTGTCAAAAATGAGAATCGTTCAGTACATTCTTCTAAGTGACCCTACATCAAGAGAAGTAGGTTTACGGGTTGGACAAGAAATTATAAACTTGAAAGCCATCAAATCTGGGTTACCAAACAATCTGCTGGAACTCTTGACTAGCCATGCGGATGTCTTGGAGCAAATTGAAAAGTAAGTAACACAATAAATGCCAGATTTTCAAATCCAATTATAATATATTGTATTGTATGTCCTATTAAATGCCTAAGTCACTGTCATAAATGTCATAATCGTAAGTGTGAATAAGTTCCTTCACAGTCTATATTATTATAGCCCTTCAAGAAAAATATCTAATATTCCAATGCAAAAAATATTATTATGACTTGTGGACCATAATAATAAACAAAAGTACATAAAGTACATACAACATTCTACAGCAGTTTTAATTAATCACCTATCTTGTTTCCCTTTTTACAAAGCATTTTAGTGACTCAGAAGTGTTTGTTATAATGTAAACCGGCCACTCGCATTTATAGCGAAGCAAATGCAAGAGTCCAAATGAATGCAATTCCATAATAAACGCTTTAATAAGCGTCCAAAATATTTAGGCAATCGTCATGTTTAACTTAGAATGATGAAAAATGTCGATAATTTGTAGATCTGAGGTTATTAAATTATTGTCATATAATATGTATGCTGCATTATGTGAATCTCCTTAGGGTGCAGTTGAATGATATCAAAGAACGGATCCCTGTGGACCAAGTAAAATTGCTAGCTCCAATTTTGAATCCAGACAAAGTTGTATGCATTGGAATGAACTACAAAGATCATTGTGAAGAGCAAAATGTTCCCGTTCCTGTAGAACCTATAATATTCAGCAAATTTGCCAGTAGTCTTACTGGTCCCTACGAGTCTATTCGCTATCCCAGCAATACAAATGTAAGAACCAAATTACTTTAGTTTGAAAATTGGAATGCTTAGTTTAGACGTTTAGTTTAAACACAGCTTCAGTGAGCTTTTAAATAAAGCACCTAATCCATAGACTTCTAATAATTCCATAGACTTTTATAGTATAGGTATGCATCAATCGAAAGAAAGAAGCAAAGGTTCAAAAGCATGTTTACATTTAAAAATTCTAACTAGCAAGAGTAATTTCATTATTATGATTAATTTTACAGGAGTTGGACTTTGAGGTTGAATTGGCTTTTGTTGTTGGTAAGAAAGGAAAGGATATACCAGTTGAGAAGGCCTATGACCATGTATTTGGGTACACGGTTGCCCATGATGTCAGTGCAAGGGATTGGCAGCTAAAGAAAAACGGAGGACAGTGGC
Source organism: Yoshiicerus persimilis (assembly GCA_020352615.2). Taxonomy (NCBI): domain Eukaryota; kingdom Metazoa; phylum Arthropoda; class Collembola; order Entomobryomorpha; family Tomoceridae; genus Yoshiicerus; species Yoshiicerus persimilis. The sequence continues at coordinate 37,071,601 of CM060170.1, read as the reverse complement.
TTATTGGAAAAACAATGGATGACTTTTGCCCAATTGGCCCTGAAATCGTTACAAAATCAGATTTACCCGATCCCCATGTTCTACCAATTAGGTAACACTTTTAAAGAGGTTCAGGCAAACATTCTGTCACCTAAAGACACAGTAAATGAATAAATGGTAATTTAGAGACCTTTTCGTCTATCAATTTTGAAAATAAGTTGTAGAACAACAACACAGCGCAATATTAACAATGTGTAGACTGATCTCTAACATGAAATTGTTATAGTTATAAAGCAAACGGTTGGTAACACTTTCTATTCAAATGACCTTAGGTGCCGTGTGAACGGTGTGACTGAGCAAGAAAGCAATACTGACCAGATGGTTCACGGTGTCGATGCAATTGTTTCATTTTTGTCGAAGTAATGATTATTTATATTTAATGTATACTTTTAATAAATATTTTAATAAATATTCTTAATAATGAATGTCTTTAAATGGATACTTTTAGTAGATATTTTTAATGAATACTATATTTAAGGAATATTGTTATTTAAAGGATACCATATCATTTCCTTCTTCCAGGTTTTGTACATTGCTTCCGGGGGATATTATTTTAACCGGTACTCCACCAGGCGTAGGAGTTTTCAGAAAACCACCATTTTTTCTTAAGGTTAGACAACCTAAGGGTAAAAATATCCATTAGTAATCCAATACTTTGTCCAACTTTGAGTAAAAATGACATGAATTGTGTCTTTGTTTACTTTGTGTGTTGAATACTTTGTTTTTATCGTACTATTTTAAATAACCATATTTCATTTAGTAAAGTAGATTAATTTCTGAAAACCGACTTTTTTAAATTTTAGAAAGGCGATGTGGTTGAATGTGAAATTGATGGAATCGGAACAATCAAGAATGCCATAATTTGAGAACGATCCGCAGAAAGTAGAGCCATGGTTTAGAATTTAAAGACATATAAATTGCCAAATTCCATTTGTTATAGATAATTCAAATAAATACGGCAATACTTGTCATTTAACACAAGATATAAGATCTATAGTTTTATTCCTAGCGAAATTATCCCTTAACAAGTTTCTGAACCTAGCGTGGGGTTCTCTGTCTAATGTGTCTAAGGAGCATCCATAGTACCTTTAATATTTTTATGTTTTAGAATAGAATATTCCTTCCTGACCAATATTGACCAGGAAATTTTTCAAAAACAATCATTTGTGTGATCCCTGGGGTGCTTCAAAATCTGAGGTAGGTGTTTCCTAAAAGTGAGATAAAATCATTGCTATATGCCTCAGGCCAACTTTACATGCAAAGCAGTGACTTTTGATGCTCCCAAGCACCCCGGGGGTCATGCCTTCTTGAGATACGTTTGCAGACGTAATTGTAAACATAATGTACCAAACTGAACTCTTTCCGCATGAATGATGGTTGTATGTAATAATACTGAAATGTCCACAAGGTTTTTATACAAAATTTTTTCTTGCAAACTTCTCTCACTCTCTTTATGCCTCTTCAACAATTCATTTTGCTAATGGAATTTATTATTGATATGTTTTAATAACTTTGATATAATATGCAGTATGGCAACAATTATTTTCAAACGACTTTCACATACAATTTATAGATAAATTTATTCAACGGCCAACATAAGTATTAACAGTTTTAGTTACTTCAATATAGGATAGAATGCAACTTATTCTGTATTATTTGGAATGCTACATATTAGGTTACTGTTGCAATGCGAATAGTTATATTATTCATATAATTATGGACGAACGACAAGGAAGCAGTAGGTTTAAAATAGTTTACATTGGTACATTCATAGGGAACATGTTTTGGGGTAGCAAATCACCCTAGTTTTACTTGTATATTGTCTAACATATTTAAAATGCAATTGCGGTATTAGTGAAATACGTAGCGATCTTAAACCGGTCCGAAGGCTACGACTGGATTTCATTAATTATTGTAATTTTTCAAAAAAAATCCAAGAGTTTAGTAAAGTTTAGTATAACTTTAGTGTTTGTAAGATTATCAACAATGAATTATGTTTTTATTGCTAACACTGCCATGCCAATTAAAGTTGCAACATTTCTGAACCAGATTTTCAATTGTAAAAATCGAATTCTTTAGAATGGCATTTGTGACGATTGCTAAATTCGCAATCGTAACCCAATGCAATTAGTAATGCCCTTAATTAGTCGTTGCACAGCAACTTATTATTTTTCTTTTTTTCTTATATTACATTATTTCTTAAGATCAGCCCAATTGTTTCGTTTACATTCAACTTGTAAGCTTTCGTTATATATCGATGGCAATACAAATACACTGCAATTCCAATGCAAATTTATATGGAGTAGTCGTTTAGTCAATTAAATTAAAATTAAGTACACCAAGTAGGATAATGAGTCTACATCCATCTACCATCTATTGTCCATACACGTAGATTTCTTTCGATGCAAAATTGGAAACCGCAAGCATCGTTCCTGCGTTGTTAAGAAATTTTCCTCCAACAAGTACCATATTGTTTACTTTGATGTAGGTCCTCATTGAAATCTATTAATATCATAAAAAGAACTGCACATCTAAAATCAGTTTACATACGATTTAACAGAACGTCAATTCGAAATACATCATGAAAGAAAAATAGTCCACTTTTCATGTAAATGCTTTTGTTCTTTAATATCTAATGCTAAAGGGTTTTTTGTCTGTCGCTTATATATCATAGTCGGGGAGTCGGCGCAGGTGACGCACACAGTTTGTACTTTTCCTTCTATTATTGCTGGTGCTGGTACAATGAAAATACGTACACAAATCAATTTTTAATGACTAATAATGACGCCTAGTCTATTAGTCTATTTATATATGTACTACGATATTGGAATAAGGTTTGTCAAAAATTCTGCGGGTCCGTATAGTATTGCATTAATAAGGGTTTACTCTAAAAGGTCGATGCAAATTAGGAGTAATGAGTAATACTGATAACATACCACAGTAGATTGGTCGTCATGAAGCTGCCAAATGCGAATTAAATCATCTTCAGCAACTGTGAGCAATAAACCAGAGGCCGATGCCAAATCCATTGCTACAATCCAACGAGAGTGAGCATATATTTTGGCTCTCAACTTTTTTTGATTTAAGTCGTACAGCCTTATTTTTCCGGAACCGTATGCTGCAACGGCATAGCATTTCCAAATAGCACAGCTTGTTAGACAATCTTCAGCTCTTATTTGCAATAAACAAAAGATTGCTTAGATATACAATTAAATGAATACTGCCAATACTTTTGTCTTACATTTAGTACCATACATAATGTATAAACACAGAGTACTATTCACATTTATAGAAGAATTGATTGTATATTAATATATAATCTAAAACGTCATACTGAGTTTTAAAGGTCATTTCAGGCGTAAATTTACTGAGCCCCCAGCATGACAGGTTTCCTATTGCGTCACCCGAAACAAGAACACCTCTGGATACACACATGTCTGTAATGGGAGCCTGATGAATTGTTCGAATATCCAAATCAGAAACAATCCCATTGGAGCATTCAATAATTAGAAGCTCTCCATGTTCGTTTCCTAAAAGCAGCACAATAAAACGATATTATAATCATTATTATTATTACTCGTGTACACTGGAAGTAACTATTACAACGAAATCCATATGATCTAAAGCCTGTTCATGAGTATAAATTGCTTTAACTGCTACCGTTTGTTAAGAAATGAACCTACAACTTGAGTAAAACGGTTCCATGAAACTGCTTAACTTTGTTAAACAATGGAAACTACTTGAATGTCTAAATCATTTCCTTGTTTGACCTTCTGGAACTCAAGAAACAAAATGAGATACTTCGTTGAAACTTCAAAGTCAATCAGGTATATTATTCTGATCCTTAAAATGTAGCAAATACATTTTATTAGAAAAAAGGACATAACAGAGACACATTTGTATGGCAAACGTCGGAGCTGCTGAGACTCTAGCAGTAGCCAAATATTTTTTCCCGTTTTATCTCTGTAATTTGTATTGAAAATCCTTTCCGTAACATAATACCTACAATACGTAATTCACCTTTTCACAATTAGTGTTTAAGCTCGGTCATTTGTATTCATCTTACAAAACCTTTCATTGAATTTACACTTTGACGCTTAATTCTTCAATTACTACAATATAAAATTGACACCTTTATTGTACCATGTCTTTTTCATAAGTTGACTAGAACATAAATACCTGACTTACCAATAAGAATTTTTGAGCCCCAAGATGCAATTGCCCGTCCATATCCACCTTCTTCAACTTGATAATCAAATCTTGATACTAGTTTTATTCCTTCAGAATTATAAAATTGGTATCCAACGTTGGTGCTTAGTACAAGAACAATATCTTCACCAACTTTAACCCATTCAGCCTGCATCATAAATGCGCGTAATAAATATATTATATCGTTATCTACAGGACAGTCGAAACACAAAATTAGACGCGATTTTGAATGCTACCTAATTGTTAGACGTTCTAAAACTATGCTGGAAATGAGGGATGAAAATAAACTTTAAATGACTAAAAGATAAAATCTTAATTTTCCATGGCGTGCATAAGGACAATAAGGATTATATTAAATATCCTCGATAATTTTACCTTTAATGTATCTCAATTAACGGCATTAATTTCTATCGTATAGTATAATGGAAAGTCCTACAGGGATTAATTCCCACCGCCCTTAGCCCTTATTACAATAAATTTGGATCACATCTTTTTGAAAAACCACAAAATTCACTTATGCTTTAAGGCTAATTTGTAATTATTATTATGCATAATTCAATTACCTGAATAATTATGATAGATTGGGAATTTTCTGACGACAATCTGGTTGTTATCTTGTGTTGAAATTGAAAGCTTTTATGCCATTCGCCATTTATATCATATACAAGAAAGGCACCTTTGTGAACAACTCCAAGTCGAGCGGATACATTATTAAGCTCTTCCTTATCCCCAATTTTACACAAAGTTAGGTTCTGTGGTACAGCCGAAATTGAGTAGTCTAACTGAATTGCATCCACTGGAAGGAACGGTGGCGCAGGTCCTACATTACCACTCTCATCTTCCATCTTCCTTTTTTGTAACTATAAATTAAATCCTGAATACGAAATTATTACTTGCTAAATATAACGTAGGTAATAAACATGTAGTAGCACTGTATATAAAAGAAAAGTTTTTTGAAAATGGCAATTCATAAATTATTTCGAATGGCTGTTTTCCTAAGGTAAGGATTACATACTATATATATTACAGATAGTATACAATATTGGGTGGTATAGGATATTATCTAGATAGTATTATATTATCCAAATGATTTTTAGCCAATATGCAACTTATGTAGATAGTATCCAATATTATCTAGATAACATATAACAGCACTGGATAATATCCTATAATAATATGGTATATTATCCAAAACTAAACTTAAAACTTAAAATACACTTCTCAAAGTCAAAATTCATCCATATTTAACGTCACTATTGTACATCCAAGAATTTAGGACATCTATTTAATTAGGAAAATTTTATTTGACTTACGAAGTGCATGAATTCAGCTAAGAGTAAAGCAATCAAATTTCCAAAATATTCTCTGGAGCCGTTCCTTAATTACCAAATCTTCAAATTCAAGTCAAATTCTTCGAAATGTAAGAATCTGAGGAAGGTGTACATTAAATTCTGCAAACTGGTATTGTTATATTATTATTGCGGAAATATGTGAAATATATGAAATTTCCGGGTCTTCCAACCTGTGCAACTCTTTAGATTCCGGTTTCTGAAAAGGGAACTGCTTTTTCATGCAGTATTCAAACTGAAAATTTCAGCTCAATTAATTTGATGTAAGGATATTTGAATTTACTTTTTAGTGGCTAAATTGGATATCAACATGTAAAAGTGAAAATGTGATAATTTTATTTAAAGATCGGCTTTCAGAGAATTTTTTGGAAATTTGATTGTTTTACTCTTAGAACTCTCACTGCGTAATTTAAATCAAATTTTCTTGATTTTATAAAAACAAATTTTGACATATTTCTTTAAAGTTTCACTGATTTATAAGACAATATTCATTAAATAGATGTCCTAAATTCTTGGATGTACAATAGTGACGTTAAATATGGATGAATTTTGACTTTGAGAAGTGTATTTTAAGGTTTTGGATAATATACCATATTAATATAGGATATTATCCAGTGTTGTTATATGTTATCTAGATAATATAGGATACTATCTACATAAATTACATATTTGCTAAAAATCATTTGGATAATATAATAATATCTAGATAATATCCTATACTACCCAATATTGTATACTATCTGTAACATATATATTTGTAGGTTAATTTTAAGTTAATACTAAATATTAAAATAACTAATAACTCTCAATTGTAAGTTCTGACGCCGTAATATACTGTGAAAAGTAAGCCTTGTTAACGCAAATGAGTATGTATGGGTACAGCTGAAAATAATTTTCTCTTTCCTTCTTATGTTGCATGGGTGAAAGCAGGCGGTATGTTTGTGCTTTCTTGCGTCGTAGCCAAGAGCGACTGACAAGTCCAGAAAGTTGCAAGCAGAATGTAAACTCAGTCTGTGACACATCAACATCAAGTGTTCTACAATTTTGCATTCTTGATGCGAGTACACAGCGAAAGTAAAATGCCGAATCAAGTCCATTTTAATTTAAATATTAATAATTACTGGGGTTGCCGTCCTTTAATTTCATATGGACTGATATCCATATAAAATATTTAAAATCACTATTCTCCATAGGATTGGTTATTAAAATGTAGATCATCCAATGGACTAGCCAAAGTACTAGGTTAAACGTAAATAACTTAACATACTTAATATTTCATTGTATTCGAAATATCATAGAGTTTCACCCCTGCAATAAATTATAAAGAGATACAATGTTCCTTCCTTTTGAATGACCCATATTTCATTTTTCGGTCCTCAAATTCTACCTAGCTGTCTGTATCTACACGGTTCATGCAAAAAATTCTATTAAAGAGTTAGTATTTTAATCTTTTTATTGAGTACTAGAAAGATATCCATAACTTACTAACAATTATCTAATAGGTGATAATTTTAAAGGAATTCCGGTGGAACTTGCAATGCAAAAACCCCTACCATGCTAATGATGTTAACCATAGGCTACAGTGTGCATGTTTGATGAATGCTAAAGTATTTACTCAGATGTTTATCTTAATAAGCAGTTAGCATTAGTAATACATAGCCATACACAAACAGATTGATTTTGACTATTTATTTACTTTCTATACAGATTGAATTATTATGGCTTGTAGTGCTTTGACATACATGCTTCATATCGGTTTCCATTTTCCGATTTCGATATGAGTAGACATTCCATACTTTGCCAATTTCAGTCCTGAGTACAAATAAATCGATCCATGTAGATGTGCGTAGAGGCCCCGTTAAACTAAACGTAACAATCTAGGCATACATTAATACACCAATACACGCCCTTTATATTTGCTCCAATCAATATTGTAATGTAAGCTGACCAAGCTGAACCGTGTAAACGTTAGTTGGCACAGTTCGTTCCTTTGCTCTCCTATATTTTTGATGTTTTTAAAGGAAATTCCAGAGAAGTAGAAAATTTAATCGTATTCGATTATTATGAAAATTGCATGCAAAATCACTCAAATAACATCGATTGCAGCTGTGAAAATATTATCTTAAAAAACGTTTTCGGCAGGGATAAATCCGAATCACCAAAAACCGGGCACATTTTTCTACTTTTATTTTCACCGAATTATTTGACCAACTTATCCTTCACCGACGTTTACCAAACTAAAGGTTTAAATGTACCATTACATTGGCCTTCAATTGATGTAAACAGTTTTGCTGTACTACTTCCGGTTCTTTAGGTAAAGCTAGGTACCTTAGCTCTCTCTTGGTTTAATTCCCTCGTAGATGTTACAAAAATGGTCAAGTGAACTGCGGGAATAGGATTGGCTCCGTCAATGTTCCTTAAGAATGAAATGAACAAGTCAGCACTGGGAGTAGATTCGACTCTCACCTTAAGGGTGTGAAAAAAGAATGACCCAGTAAAATGCGGGAAGCAACCGAGAGAAAATGACCAAGTAAACCGCTGGAGTTAGGTTTTAAATTTTGTAGTGGTTAAGAAAATGACCACGTAAAAGACGTAAAAGTATGATTGAGTGTCTTCACGCAGATGAGGTAGAGAAAAACGTCAACGCCGGAATGAGGAAATGGCGAAGTATAAACGCCGGCAGTAGGATTGAGTGTCTTAGTAGTGGCGTTGAGGAAATGGCCAAGTAAACGGCGGGAGTAGGATTAAAATTCTTAGTAATGGGATTCAGAAAATGGCCAAGTCAACCGCAGGAGTAGAAATGAAATTCTTACTAGTGGGGTAGAGAAAACAACCAAGTCAACCGCTGGAGTAGAATTCAAATTCTTATTAGTGGGGTTGAGAAAATGACCAAGTCAAAAGCGGGAGTAGAATTGATATTATTAGTAGTAGGGTTGAATAAATGAACAAGTTAACCGCGGGATTTGAATTGATATTCTTAGTAGTGGGGTTGAATAAATGAACAAGCTAACCGCGGGAGTAGAATTGATATTCCTAGTAGCGGGGCTGAGAAATTGACCAAGTCAAACTAGGGAGTAGGATTGAGACCCTTAGATGTGGGACTGAAGAAATGACCTAGTGAACGGCTGGAGTGGTATTGATATTATTGATAGTGGGGTGGAGAAATCGACCAAGTCAAACTGGAATTGAGACCTTTAAATGTTGGACTGAAGAAATTATTTAGTGACCGGTGGGAGCAAGACCGAATTTCTTGGTAGTGATGTTGAGACAATGACCAAGTCAACCGCTGGAGTAGAATTCAAATTCTTATTAGTGGGGTTGTGAAAATGACCAAGTCAACCGCAAGAGTAGAATTGAAATTCGCAATAATGCGGTTGAGAAAATGACCAAGTCAACCGCGGGAGTAGAATTGAAATTCGCTGTAATGCGGTACTGAAAATGACCAAGTCAACCGCGGGAGTAGAATTAAAAGTCATAGTAGTGGGGTAGAGAAAATGACCAAGTCAACCGCGGGAGTAGAATTAAAAGTCATAGTAGTGGGGTAGAGAAAATGACCAAGTCAACCGCGGGAGTTGAATTAAAAGTCATAGTAGTGGGGTAGAGAAAATGACCAAGTCAACCGCGGGAGTAGAATTAAAAGTCATAGTAGTGGGGTAGAGAAAATGACCAAGTCAACCGCGGGAGTAGAATTAAAAGTCATAGTAGTGGGGTAGAGAAAATGACCAAGTCAACCGCGGGAGTAGAATTAAAAGTCATAGTAGTGGGGTAGAGAAAATGACCAAGTCAACCGCGGGAGTAGAATTAAAAGTCATAGTAGTGGGGTAGAGAAAATGACCAAGTCAACCGCGGGAGTAGAATTAAAAGTCATAGTAGTGGGGTAGAGAAAATGACCAAGTCAACCGCGGGAGTAGAATTAAAAGTCATAGTAGTGGGGTAGAGAAAATGACCAAGTCAACCGCGGGAGTAGAATTAAAAGTCATAGTAGTGGGGTAGAGAAAATGACCAAGTCAACCGCGGGAGTAGAATTAAAAGTCATAGTAGTGGGGTAGAGAAAATGACCAAGTCAACCGCGGGAGTAGAATTAAAAGTCA